>CAWUFW010000413.1:600000-1182500 GCA_963921515.1 Calotriton arnoldi | reverse complement strand
ACTGGGATCAGAAAAAAAAAAAAAAAAACGAACCACAAAAGGACAGTAAAGAGGACACAAGAACCCACCGGAGCCCCAACGGACCCGACTACGACGTCCACGGGCCCAGGGACGTGGCACAGCAGGAGAGCGTGGCAGAGGGCGGTCCTACCGCGAAGCAGCACCCAAGAACAGGTAGTGGCAATCAAGTGAGAGCGCACAGCCCCCTACATAGGAGGGTAGACACCACGGGGGAGCAGGAAGCCAACCCTCCAGATCCTATAAGACATCCAGGGCCCTGGCGGAGGCGGTGCAGCGCAGCGACGGGGGAGCCTCAGGGCCCCATCAAGGCCACACACCTCCCAGAAGCACGGGCACACCGGGGAGTCCAAGAGGAAACGTAGAGGCACAGGAATGAAACGCCACAATGTGCGCGCAGGCGTCTTCACTCACGACGCCTATACCCTTCCTACCAAAACCAGGCGAACCTCTGATGAAATGGGAAGACTGGAGGGAGTACTTCATGAACTACCTGGAGGCCATAGAAGACGAAAGTGGAGAGGCATTCCCCAGCAAAAGGAAGAAAAGAATATTACTCCACAACTTAGGCCCGGAAGGCATCCGAGTCTTTCAGAACCTGGTCCCCACGCAACGGCAGGTCGCAGACGATGATGTATTCCAACACGCGATTGAAGATCTAAACAACCATTACAGACCAGCAGTGTGCACGTCCATAGACAGATACAACTTCCAACAACGGAAACAAGTGGGAGAAGAGTCCATAGACGATTATGTGGCAGCGTTGAAGAAATTGGCGATCACATGCAAATTTGGCGCCTTGCACGACGAATTTATCAAAGACCAGATTGTCATGCACACGAAGAACACAGCGATCCAAGACAAACTGTGGGTTAACGGGGACGCCACGCTGAAGGACGTCATTGCCATGGTGAAAAAGGCGGAACTATCAAAGAGATGCGCAGAGGCAGCAAAAAGAAAGTACAGAGCGGACCATGGTCAATAGAGTCACGGATGTAGAACCGCCGGACAGAGGAAAAGATCGGCGGCAGAAGGAGAGCCCAGAGTAGATGGACCCCACGATCCACGCAGACACAGAAATCACACAAGGAGGGCGCCACCACGTGCTACAGGTGCGGCAGTCCATCCCACGCGGCATATGACAAGCGATGTCCAGCCTTCCGAGCCAAGTGTATGTACTGCGGAATTGTTGAACACTATGAAAAAGTGTGTCGCCGCAAGGTAAAGCGGTCAACAGTCAAGTACGTAGCACACGACGGGGGAGGTGAGGACGGAGAAGAAGAGGAAGATAATGTGTTGTGCATCGAAGGTCAAGTTCTAGGCATAGAAGGAAGTCGCTCCAAGAAACCACAATGCGACATGGTCGTGGGGGGTGTTCAGATCAAGATGGTGGCGGACTCCGGTTCTCCATACACCATCATTCAAAGGACAGTGTGGACCGAGAACTTCAAACCCAGCCTGGGATCACACCTCGAGCCCCCAGACATACGTCCGGTCACGTTCACAGGGGAACCCATCCCGATGGTGGGATATCGAGTCCTGCGATTTGAGTTCAAAAACCGCAGCGCGGAGTGCAAATTATACGTGGCGGAAAAAGGGCCTTCTGTCCTGGGATGGATGGACCAGGGCGAGTTGGGCATACAATTGAACCCAGGAGCGGACACGCAAGTCCTGATGACTAGCGCAGACAACCAATTGGACTTCGAAAAGACGAAAAGAGAATTCCCCACAGTATTCGGAGGCAGAGTGGGCAAACTAACAAAATTCACCCACAAAATTGAACTCAAGGACAACGCCAAACCAGTATCCCACAAAGTGAGGAACATACCGCTAGCAGTCAGGGAAGCGGTGCAAATAGAGTTACAAAGATTGGAAGACGAAGGGATCATCGAACCAATTAACAGTTCGGAATGGTTGGCCCCGTTAGTGGTAGCGAGGAAACCCAACGGCAAAGTTCGGTTGTGCGTGGACCTGCGCGAATTGAACAAATGCATAGTAGTGGAAAAGTTCCCATTACCCAGAATAGACGAAATGCTGGCAAAGACGAAAGGTATAAAATGGTTTTCCACTGTAGATCTCGCCTCAGCATATCATCAGATAGCACTGCACAGCACGAGCCGTAAACTTACGTCCTTCATTACACCATTTGGATGCTACCAATTCCGCAGGATGCCGTTCGGCTTGGCATCAGCAGCGGCGGTATTCCAAAAGCTGATGCACAAACTATTTAAGGACATAGAGGGAGTACAATACTTCCAAGACGACATCTTGATAATGGGCAAACTCCAAGCTGACCACAACACAAAGCTAGCAATGGTGTTACAAGTCCTGGAAAGGAATGGCCTGACAGCGGAATGGGAGAAGTGCAGACTAGGAATGACGTCGGTCACCTACTTGGGTCATGAGATTAGTGACCAAGGAATCACACCCAAACACGCGAATGTCAAGGCAATATGCGAAGCACCGGCACCGACAAGCAAGGAAGAAGTGAGATCATTCTTAGGGATGGCCGAATATTACAGCAAATTTGTGCAGCACTTCGTCACCAAGACACATCACCTGCGACTACTGGTACGAGAAAAAACCGCCTTTCAGTGGACAGAAGAAGCGCAAGGAGAGTTTCAGAAAATCAAAGAGGAGGTTAGCAGAGCGGTCCCCCTGCAAGGTTATGATCCGCATGGAGAATCCATATTGACCACAGACGCGAGCGACAAAGGCCTAGGGGCAGTTCTCATGCAGGAAAGGAAGAACGGAGAGCAGGCGACCATCAGCTTTGCGTCAAGGACATTGTCACCAACAGAACAGAAATTCAGCGTGATAGAAAAAGAGATGCTGGCAGTGGTGTGGGCAATGTCAAAATTCCGCCAATTTCTATGGGGCACAAGATTCCAACTAAGGACGGACCACAAACCCCTTGTCAAAGTACTAACGTCCTGCGGGCACGCAAGTGCCACACCCCGCATCGCAAAAATGACCCTGAAATTGTTAGACTACAGGTATGATGTGGAATATATCCCAGGGGCCAAGAACAAAGTGGCGGATTACCTCAGTCGAGCTTCAGCCATGGAGGACGCTCCCGCAAGTACGGACGAGGACGAGGTCAGAGTGGCATTCATGGAAGATCAGGAAAAGGTGATAAGTGGGCAGGAATGGAAGCAAGCCTATGAAGGGGACACGGACCTCGAAAACATCAAGGCATTCATAATACAGGGGTGGCCAGAAAAAAGGCACCTGAAAGCGGAGCAAAGGAAATTCTTCGAAGTGAGGGAAGAGTTATCCGTAGGAGACCAAGGAACCTTCCTGTTTAGAGGGGAGAGAGTAGTCCCTCCTGGGTCGTTGACGCCACGCCTGCTAGCAGTGTTGCACGAAGGGCACTTGGGCATCGTAAAGACGAAGTTGAGGACGAAACAGATGTACTGGTGGCCCGCAATGGATAGTCAAATCGAAAAACATGTTAGAGAATGTGATCAGTGCCAAAGAGCGGACAAGTCACAAACGTTACTACGTCCGTCACTAGGGAAGTTTAACAATCCAGCCAACCCTTGGGAGGAAGTATCTATCGACATTCTCGGTCCGGTATTGGATGCGGAAGTGACCCCAAAATATGTGGTAGTTCTCATAGACCGATATTCTAAGTGGCCAGAACTGGACATACAGGAGGTGATGGACACAGAGACTGTGCTGAAGTTTCTCACAGCTACCTTCCTCAGAGAGGGCATTCCTCGTTCCATCTTGAGCGACAACGGACCTCAATTCACATCAGAGAAGTGGAACCGGTACATGGTACGAAATGGCATCCAAATCAAGCACACCTCGGTCTACCATCCGGCAGGGAATGGTCTTGCCGAAAGGTTTAATCGAGTAATAATGGGGTCCATCCAATCAGCCATAGGAGTGGGGAAGGACTGGGAGAAGGAGGTGAGAAGTATGCTGTGGGCCTACCGAATCACACCGACCGGCACAGGGTACAGCCCGTTCCAAATCCTAAGGGGACGTGAACCGTTCACTAAGGACAACCTAGCGTGGAAAGAAAAGACGGTCACGAGTAAATGCTCCCCGGCAGTCGTGCACCACAACTTAGAGAGAGCACAGAGAACTTACACAGAACAATACAATAAGAGACGCAATGTGAAAGGAACGTCCCTGGAAAAAGGGAATGGGTCAGAGTCAAACTTGCCCAGTTAAGGAGGAAAGGAGACAGCAAATACAGCTTGCCCCTGAAAGTTGAACAGGTGTACAACAGAGCTGCCTTACTAAGTGACGGGAACGTCTGGTCGCAAGATCGCATGTCAAAGTGCAACAAGATATTACAGTGGGACAGAGAAGAAAGATCAGGGACACAAGAGAAACCAAGTTCACCGGCAGGAAACACAGCCCCAGGAGAAGAAGAGAAGGACCTAGGAGTAGAAGGCAATAGGGTGGAGCAGGAGGAGAAAGATAATCTAATAGCAGACGAATGGCAGGAGGACAAGAGCAGGACTCCGGAGAGAGTGAGCCCTAAAGGACAAGGAGAAACACCGGCAGGCCGAGCAGAAGGAAGGGGAGAAGTATCCATCTCCACTCCGGTAAGACGTACACGGGCAGGGAGACTTGTGGTAAGGCCGGCCAAATACAGAGACTATGATTTGGGATAAGTGAAGTAACTTTTGGCCGAGAGACTCTGGGACTACCTTCCTAATGTTAATGTTTTAGTGCGTTTGGTAAAGAAGGGAGATATGTAGTGTTGCGCTCTAGTGGTCGCGCGCTGGCGCGATGACGTCAGCGCGGCCGCCATTTTGGGTGCGAGTGAGCGCCCGATTTCGGAGCGGTACGGACGTGTTTCCCGGCGCTCTTCTGCATATTAAATATAAGTTAATAAAGAGTGTTCAGACACACCAGTGTGGGGTATCATTGAGAAGGAAAGAAGCAGCTCTTTACAATAGTGACAGCACTAGATGTAAAAGATGGCAATAGATGTATGCATGAGGGCACCACTAGATATACATGTGTGTGTGTGTCACCCGCTGAGCAAGAGCAGCACTCGATGTGAGCGGAGAGCACTGTTGGCCATTTCTGCAGGGTCACCCCAAACTTTTTTCCTTCTCCCCTCCTGTTTTCTGAAATTCGTTTTTTGTGGGCCTTTGCACTCTGCACTTTACCACTGCTAACCAGGGCTAAAGTGCTTGTGCTCACTCCTTAAAACATGGTAAAATTGGCCTGCACCTGATTGGCATATTTAGTTTACTTATAAGTCCCTAGTAAAGTGGTACACCATGTACCCAGGGCCTATAGATTAACTGCTGCTAGTGGGCCTGCAGCACTTATTGTGCTACCCACTTAAGTAGCCTTTCAAAACATGTCTCAGGCCTGCCGTTGCAGCCTGTATGCAGTTTAAAACCACCGATTCCACCAGGCAAAATAAACCTTTTTCCAGGCCTAAACCTCCCTTTTTAAAACATATAAGTCACCCCTAATCTAGGCCCTAAACATCTCATGGGGCATGGTGCAGGGTATTTAAAAAGTTGGACACGTATTTTCACGTTTTCTATGTCCTGGTAGTTAAAAACTCCTAAATTCGTTTTTCTTTACTGTGAGGCCTACCCTCCCCATAGTATAACATTGGGTTACCCTATTTCATTTAATAAGTGCTAACTTTTGATTCAGAACAGGTAGAAAATGAATGCTTGGTGTCAAAAGAATTGTAATTTAAAATCCTCTTTAATGGTAAAGTCGAATTTTATATCACAATTCTGAAAATGCCACTTTTAGAAAGTTGTCATTTTCTTTTCCTAACCATTTGGTGCTTGCAGCTTGTTTCCTGGGTCACGTGACTGTGAATAGTTGCCTGTTGGCCTTTGTGTATTCCTCCGAGACATTAAGACAAAGGGGGACTAGTTGTTGCTATGATGGGCCATCCTGCCCAGATGGGAGGGGCAGAGCTGTTCCACGCCCCACTTATATTTCAGTGAAGTTGTCTCCAGCATCACTAAGTACTTCTCGCCAGTCCTTTGTCACCCTAGACCACCTGGAGCCTAGGCAGAGGAGGAAAGAAATTCCATAACCAGATGTGGGGGGAAGTCCAGAAGTTTCTCCCACTTCAAAGGCTGGCACTAGGTATAAATAGTGGACCCTTGAACTAACTCTTCAGTTCACTCCTGGACCTGCGGAGGGCCCCCGGAAGGACTGCTGTGTACTTCAGAGAACTGCCCTGATGCTTGAGGCCTGCTTTGTACCCTCAGGGGACTGCCCTGCTGCTTGAGGCCTGCCTTGCTGCTTAATCCCAGGACTACTACAATGACTCCTAGGGCTAGTTGGCTGACCTCCTGTTCTGAGCTACAAGCTCCAACACCTTGAACTTGCACCTGCACACTGCCTCAAATTTGGGAATTTGAAAAGTTTCCACTAAAAAGTGGTCTGAGAACCAACAGGAGCACTGGACCTACCTGCTTGCCGATCCGCTCGAGGTGCATCGCCGGTCGGCCTGACTTCCCAGTAGCTTCCACTACATTCTTCTCCGCAAATCCTGTTTAGCAGCTCCTCTTCGGAAGGGTATATAGCCTCGTGGGGCCCTTATCGGTTACAGCCTGCAGCTTCATCCAGCTAGAGATTTTCAACTTTTCTAAAATGGCAAAGTCCGAATGTAGAAATCTTCACTGTGACTTCGGCCAGCAGCTCTCCGATGACGACGCCTCCTCCTCAGATACCACTGGCTTCCTTGTCCTGCTAAATTTTACGTTCTCAGACAATTTTCTTCAAAAATTCTTCTAAGTCCAAAGATAAACTGAGACCCAGCCCAATCCACTGCTTATATATGAGCCACGCTCCATTATGGTCAGCCATAACTTTCAACTTTGCCCCAGTCTTCTGCGACTAGATGCCTGCAGTTGGCGCTTTGATCTTTTAGGTGTTAGTTTTTACTAAAAACTTTAAAAATTCATAACTCCGATTTTACTGATTGGATTTAATTCCTTTCTTGGTGTGGGATTTTTCTTGTATTATGTTTTAACTTTATTACTGTTTGTGTACTGCATAAATGTTTAACACATTACCTCTAAGTTCAGTCTGACTGCTTTTGTGCCAAGCTACCAGAGGGTTAAGCACTGGTTAATTTAGTGACTGTTGTGGTTCACTCTGACAAGGATTGTGGTTGTTGCTTGAGAAGGGTTTTCCTCAACTAAAAAACCCAATTTCCTACAAGCACTAAATGATGAAGGGGAGTACATGAGCACATTGGCAGCACTGGGAGCCAAAGGGCAAAACTGAAGCCTGAGGGTTGCATTCTATTTGGCCTGGGCAGAGCTCGCAGAGTGTCACTCTGCGTAATTCCACAGAGTGACCGAAAAACTCTGATGAATGCCACGGAGTTCCGCTCCAAGTACCATGGTTTTACACTCTGAGCCTCTTGTTGTTCCCACGGCATTACCCTGTCAAAATACCTTAAACCTTGTCCTCTGTGCCAATGTGCACCCATACCTGCAGAGGTGGGGAGAGGTGTAAGGGGTGTACGTGCTGTGAGGACAGTCATAAAGGTTAATAAACATTGCTTTGGCAGAATATTTATAACAGGAACCTCAGAGGGCACGCATGCACACTTACAGGTAACTCGTGAGAGCGCTGAGGGTGTGGGGAAGCACGGAGAGTCCGAGGTCGAGAAGTCCACCCTGAGCAGTGCCCTGTCCCACTCCCAGTAGCAGGGGGTCGGGCAGCCCCAGTCCGGGCTAAGTGCCTGGGCGGGAGTAAGCAGGCAGAGCAGTAGCACAACTGTACGAGGCTCCATGGTTGGCACTGAGGAGAGCGTGCACTTCGAACGGTGCAGCTGGGCTGACGCGAAGCGGTGCCCAACCTCTCTCAATGTGTCGTCAGTGAATCTAGCAGCCAATGAGGCTGCGGCAGTCGATCGTGGACCACGGAAGTATAGTCAAACCGCTTCCATCGTTTTGGGGGTTGTGCTTGTTGGTTAATTTAAAGTTAGTTGGGCTTGTTCTTTGGGAATGGCAATCCATCATCCACGTACCTCTCAGAAACCTGACATACCTCCGATACCTGCTTTTCTAATGCATGTCGCTGGGGCTGGGCGCCGGCAACTCTGCCATGTGGCGGTGGGCGGAGTTTTTGCCTAACTTTGTGCTCCAAGCGGAACGCGGAGTGGGAAAAACTCTGCTGGCAGAGCAGAGTTCACTGCCCATCCCTACATTCTATGTCCAGGAGCAGCACTATGAGTGGAAGGGCACACCACCTGATCATAGTGGTCTTCAATATCATCTCAAAAACTCAATCTGGAAGAGGAGGAGTATGTATCAGAACTGATTTGCAATGAGGTCCTAAGTATCTCCAGTCACATTATATATTGACCCAATCCCACCATATGGTACAGCAGTTACATCTCTTTGCATAGGGTGGGGCACCTTCCTTAAACAATCACCTAAAACCTATCACCCTGACTATTCTACTGCTAGGAGACTGCAAGCTTTGAATCAATTGCCATGAGAACAAATTAACGTCAAACACCAACCTAGAAATACGTTTACAACTTATAGCCCAGAAAATCCTGCTGGTAAGAGGCTTCAACTTATAGACCAATTCTACTAGGAACGAATGAACGACAGACAACCACCAACCAAGCACTTCGTCTACAATGCATGGACCGCAAAAAAAATCCTGATAACAGGGTTTAATTTATGGAGCGATTGTGCAGAGAACAAATGAACCACAGAAAATCACCAAATACCACTACCTCTATGAAGTGTGGCCGAGAACATCCTGTTCATAGGAGACTTCAAGTTATGGACAGATTGCACTGAGAGCAAATGAACCAAAGACAATCACCAACCTAGTACTATACCAACCTAATCCTATATTTACATCCCATAGGCCAAAAATAGGAGACTTCAAGCTATGGAATAAATGTAGTGAGATCAAATGTACGGCGAGTAATCACCAGCCCAGTGCTACATCTACGAACTATGACCCAGGACATCCTGTTCATAGGAGACTTCAAGTTATGGACCGATTGCACTGAGACCAAATGAACAACAGACAATCACCCACCTAGATCCACATCTACGTTCTGTGGCCCAAAACAAGAGACTTCAAGTTAGGGACTAACTATAGTGAGATCAAATGCATGATAGGTAAACGCCAGCCCAGTGCTTCATCTACAATTTAAGGCCCAGAAAATCCTGCTGACATCATAGTTCAACTCATGGACCAATTGCACGGATAACAAATACATGACGAAAAATCACTAGCCTAGCACTACATCTACAAACCACTGCCCATAAAATCTTGCTGTTAGGAGACTTCAACTTATGAACCTATTGTCATGTGAATAGATTAATGATGAGAAATCCACAGATGGGGCTTGATCATAACCTTACTGCCGAACAACTGACCAACCCTCAAAATCATCCTGTCTCACACGGAAGTCCAATCTGACTTCATAGAAACAATGCAAAATTGGGCTAGCGCTCTGAAGAAACCACAAAGACGTCTATCAAACAACTCAAGTAAATACACCTCGGCAAATTTTAAAATAAGCGCATTATATGTATCGCAACATAATGACCATTTGTGCTATGTGTACGGCGCCAGGTCCTTCGTGGGGTAGGATATCGCTCAGAGCACATGATGTCTTTTGTCCTCATAGTGTCTTGAGTGCTGTACCTCCTAGACACCCTTTGTTAGACCAAATTATACAATATGTACTATTGCCTCATTAACCGTACTTGTACCTGATACCTGTGTCTGACCAAGTTTTGTTTGTTGTTCGAAGCACTGGATACACAAGGGTAGCACTAAATGTGCAAGGGGGGTCTAGTGTGTATGAGCAGCAATGGATACACAAGGGCAGATCCAGATGTGTGCAGGCAGCATGGGATACACAAGGGTAGCACTGAATGTGCAAGGGCAGATCCAGGTATGTGTGAGCAGCACTGGATATAGAAGGATAGCACGGAATGTGCAGGGGGGGCTCCAGTTGTGCGTGAGCAGCACTGAATACACCGTGGTCCTAGGGAATGTTCAAGGACAGCTCCGGGTTTGTGGGACCAGCAGTAGATACACAAGGTTAGCACTGAATGTGCAAGAGCAGCTCCTGGTGTGTGTAGACAGCACTAAATATGCAACGGTAGCACTGAACGTGCAAGGGCAGCACCAGATGTATGTGAGCAGCACTGTTGATGCAAGGGGAGCACTGAATGTGCAAGGGCGGCTCTCTGTGTGCGGGAGCAGCACTGAAAACACAAGGGTAGCACAAAATGTACAAGGGAAGCTCCAGGTGGATACACAAAGGCAGCACTAAAAGAAAAGTGCAAGGGTGGCTCCAGGTGTGTCAGCAGCACTGTATAAACAAGCGTAGTACTGAATGTTCAAGGGTGGCTCCAGGTATGTGTGACCAAAACTAGATGCACATGGGTAGCACGGAAAGCGCAAGGGCGGCTCCAGGTATGTATGAGCAGCACTAAATGCACAAGGGTAGCACTGAGCGCGCAAGGGCTGCACCAGATGTGTGTGTGTCAGCAGCACTGGATGCACAAGGGTAGCACTGAGTGTGCAAGGGCAGCTCCAGATGTGTGTGAACAGCAGTGGATACACAGGGTAGCACTGAGTGTGCAAGGGTGGCTCCAGATGTGTGTGAGCAGCAGTGAATACACAAGGGTAGAACTGAGTGTGCAAGGGCTGCACCAGATGTGTGTGTGTGTGTAAGCAGCACTGGATGCACAAGGGTAGCACTGAGTGTGCAAGGGTGGCTTCAGTTGTGTGTGAGCAGCAGTGGATACACACGGGTAGCACTGAGTGTGCAAGTGTGGCTCCAGATGTGTGTGAGCAGCAGTAGATACACAAGGGTAGCACTGAGTGTGCAAGGGCTGCACCAGATGTGTGTGTGTGTGTGTAAGCAGCACTGGATGCACAAGGGTAGCACTGAGTGTGCAAGGGTGGCTTCAGATGTGTGTGAGCAGCAGTGGATACACACGGGTAGCACTGAGTGAGCAGGTGTGGCTCCAGATGTGGGTGAGGAGCAGTGGATACACAAGGGTAGCACTGAGTGTGCAAGGGCTGCACAAGATGTGTGTGTGTGTGAGTGTGTAAGCAGCACTGGATACACAAGGGTAGCACTGAGTGTGCAAGGGTGGCTTCAGATGTGTGTGAGCAGCAGTGGATACACACGGGTAGCACTGAGTGAGCAGGTGTGGCTCCAGATGTGTGTGAGCAGCAGTGGATACACAAGGGTAGCACTGAGTGCAGGGTTGGATTGGGATCAAAAATACACCCGGGCAAGCTAAAAAAAAAAGTGGCCCACATTTGCAGATAGTGCCTTTCCGTAAAACACTGCTTCAGTGTTTTAAGTTTTATTAAAAGAAGAGGGGGTGTCTGTAAAAGAGGCATGTTTCCTTAACTTCACGGAGATAAAAAAATGCAAATGTTACCTGCACTCTTTGTGCACGGATTAGTTCACACTGGTGAACCACACCTGAATATAAGTGAGGCCACTTCTGCTCAGGCCCCCTGTCCCTGCTCAATCTGCATACAGTAAAGGGAGTGCCCAGCGAGAGACTGCGAATGGCACCTCCGCCCTGTTGGTAAAAGGGAGGTAACAGAGGCCCGTCTGCCTCCAGAAATGCCACTCAGCCCCCCACTGGGCCGGTGGTGGCACCTGAACAGCACAGACAGCCCAAATCGGCACCATGGTGGCTAAAAAAGTGGCCCACAGCTGCAACTCAGACCCCAGAACATTGCCTGAGTGCCCGCTTTACCAACCTGACCGAGTGTGCAAGTGCAGCTTCAGATGTGTGTGAGCAGCACTGGGTGCACAAGGGTAGCACTGAGTGTGGAAGGGCGGCTCCAGATGTGTGTGAGCAGCACTGGATGCACAAGGGTAGCACTGAGTGTGCAAGGGCTTACTTGTCAACACCACACTTATGACAGTCTGTCACATGGTGGCGCTGCTCATCTAATTTAGAGATGAGCAGAACAACGGTTGTTTATGAATACAATATATATTAAAAATTACTAAGCCTGGGTGGAGTTCGCGGAGTTCCTCATAGCTTCGCGGAGTTCCGTGAGCGGCGGAGTGGGTTACCTTACGCCGTACGCACTGATTTTTAGTGCAGAGTGTTTGTCCTGCACTGTAAAATCAGCGCAAATGGCATCTCGCACAGTGCAAGAGGGCGCTGCTTCTTTTTGCCCATCGAGTAGAAGTTCTACTCGAGCGGCAGCTTCCTTAACGAGAACAGAAGGTTTCTGAACCTAAGCTTGAGAAATCTCACAGGGAAGTGGTCTAGCGTTGGATTTTCCTCACTCGCGCTCCTCAACTTACCGTTGGCGAGCGAGAAAAAACTGCGCTCTGCAGAACGTAGTTTTTGGGAACTCTTCGAGCTCCACGGAGCATGGAGTGCGAAAAACTCTGCGAATGGAGCGGAGTTCACCACCAAGGCTAAAAAATTACTAATACTTACCTCCTCAGCCATTCCTTTAGTTTTGGGGACATTTAATAATCTGAACTGTCGCACTTGCAGACGAGAGAATTGTTTTGGTACCGTCATTGGCAGCGATGACGGGCAATGGGTGGTGCAAGCTGCCGTGGCCTCCTGGCCATGGCCCCGGCACTTTTTTTTGTTATTGCAGTTTTACATAGTGCGAACTCAACCCGAAGGTATCAGAATGCTTTACATAAGCACCTATTGCATTACAGACGGACACATTTTTTTTTTTTAGGCACAGATAGATTAAGTGATTTGCCCAAAATCACAGGATGTTTGAGCTGTGTGCCAGACTGGACCCTGGTTCCCCAGCTTCAAAGTCAGCCACCCTAGCTGTTAAGCCACACCCTCTCCCCCTGTACTTATTATTTTACAAATTAAGCACTGACTGAAGAGCCAGCAGATCTAAACGTGCAAGGACAACAACATGCCCCGCTTTGGTCTGTACTTGTATATGTGAGCCTGGTTTGTAGATTGAACAGACAGGAAGCCTCCTAAATGTGTGTGAGCGGGAGGAGTGTATTCCAAGGTGTCATGTGAGCCTTCTCCATGCAACTCAGCCAGTCTTTCTCACTCCTGCCCTTGTACACAGCTGGAAAGTTGTTCAAAGTTGACCTGGCCACTGGAGGGCGACATTGTCCTATAGCAAGGTTTCGATACAGTTTTACAATTTCTTAGCAGGACTGAAAAGGATGTGTTGCAATAACTGATAGTGTTTTTTTGGTAGTTGCATATGAATTCGTTTCTGTAAGTAGCTTAAACATCCCGACAGCCTTTTCCAAACGGAAACTGAACGCAGGAGAAATCTGTGGAGGAATCACTGACGGTAATGCGAGGTAACACGCTCGAGGGAGTACGTATGCCACAGAAAAAAGCGGCATAATTGGTGTGGTGCCCAAGTGTGGAACTCCTGAGGGTGCAATAGCTCGGTGGCCTGACCTGGACACATGGACTACTTCTGGCTCGGGCGCTTCCAGCCTGGAGACGCGGTGGGGCTCCCCCACGTACTGACCTTGATCCTAGATCTAGAGACCAGAGGCCTGAAGGCAAGAACGATGGGTTGTCCCACAATCTACAGGCTTAGGTGAGCGGGAGGACGAATCGAAGGGTGTTTCCCAATTACACCGGGACCGATGCCTTCGTTTGAACTATGATGATGCCCCATGGGCGAAAAACCTAATCTGTTTGTAATTACCGCTGAACCCGAGTACCATTGGCCGCTACCCGGTGGAGCTGTCCTATGCAGCTATAGAGGAGTCTGGCCATGGTTCACCCCCTCGGCCGTCACCTACCCAGCCGGACATCGGTCATTGTTTTTAACTGTGCTTCTCGGTCTTGTCTATCTTTCACTTTGACTGCTTGTTTCCCCTGAGGTCCCTTCCCCCCTCTGGTCTGCCTGACGCTATCTGCATTCCTTTTCCCCTATTTACCTTTCCCCCTCTACCTTCCATTCCACATAAGACGTTTCTGTCTTTGCTATGTAACTGAAAAAAATCTATGTTATTGTGTAATCTCATGTTTTTCTACTGTCAGTTCTCACCGCGGAGTCTGAACAACCTTGGCCGATGCCCGGTGGAGCTGTCCTATGCAGCTATAGAGGAGTCTGGCTAGGGTTCACCCCCTCGGCCGTCACCTACCCAGCCAGACATCGGACATTGTTCTTGACGGTGCTTCACGGTCTTGTCTATCTTTCACTTTGACTGCTTGTTTCCCTGAAGTCCCTTCCCCCCTCTGGTCTGCCTGACGCTATCTGCATTCCTTTTTCCCCTGTTTTCCTTTCCCCCTCTACCTTCCATTCCACATAAGACGTTTTGTCTTTGCTACGTAATGCGAAAATAACTTATGTTATCGTGTAATAGCATGTTTTTCGACTGTGTGTTCTCACCGCGGAGTCCGAACAACCTTGGCCGATGCCCGGTGGAGCTGTCCTATGCAGCTATAGAGGAGTTTGGCCCTGGTTCACCCCTCGGCCGTCACCTACCCAGCCGGACATCTGACATTGTTTTCCTCGCCTCCCGTTATGTTTCCTTCCCCTATCTTTCTCTGATGTCTATACTTGGAATCTGTAACTGAAGTAATTATGTAATCTTTAACTTGCTGATCCTCATGTAAAGCGCTCTGATACCTACGGGTCTAGCCAGCGCTATATAAAAGTTTGCAAATAAAAATAAAATAAGTACCATTGGTGGAACCTGTACCCCAGTCTGTTCAAGCCTCTTATTTTTGTTGTTTTATATAGCGCGACGTTGGCCCAAGCACAATAGAGCGCTTTACACGAATGCCATGTTAAATTACACAAGGTTACATTCCATTTTTTAAGGCCTCTAAGATTAGAGCCCAGTAGCTGTCAGGCAGCGCAGACCCGAAGAGGCTGTGCTGCGTTGCATGACAGGGAGAGAGCGGGATAGCGCCATATTCACAGAGCTACTGCACTCTCCTCCCCTCTCACAGCTGCCGAGCGCCACGCACAACCCTTAGCGCCAAAGCACTAAGGTACATGCCTAAATTTAACATAGGTTTTGTACAAGAAGGATTCCCTTCCGGTACCATATACTCAGCGTTGACACACTTCAAAGCTTTTCCTACAGTGCAGCGCACTTGGAAAGTCAGAAAAGCAAGGAGAAATTACAAAATTTTTCCTTTTAACACCTGCTTTCCAGCGGCGTTAATTGTTGGCGCTAAACCCTGTCTGCCAATGTTAGTAGATAGGGTTTAGTGTCAAAAAGCGTGGGTGGTACATGGGAACGTCCATGTACCACCCATGTAACGGCCACGTTTTGTAAGGTAATGCAGAGCAGCATTTTACACAGCTTTGCATTACTTTTCCCATACAAACCAACGCAAATACCAATTTGGTTTGATAATCCCACAAAGGTTTAGCGTCGGGTTTGCGTTAAATTAGTAACGCTAACCTGACGCTAAACCTATGAGATTCTGGGCCTAAATGATTTGTCCAGAAACACAGGATGTTGAGCCAATACTGTGACTTCAACCGTTCCCCAGTTTCAGAGCCGACAGTTCCGGCCATTGGGCCATACCCTCACGTGGGGACTTTTATACACAAAGTGGCACCAGCTATAGGCGAAATGTGTATTTCAATTCTGTTGTTTTTATTTTATTTTTTTACTTTATTAAACGTTGTTACATGCGGGGATAAGGAGGCCGGGTGCAGAGATTTACCCATGAAGCATTTCGACCTTGTGGGAGGAAGGTCCAGTTTGATAAGGCGAGCTGGCCTTGGGCCGGGCGTGTGGCCAGCTGGGGAGGTGCAAGGGTCCGGTACTTGGGCGCAGACCGTGCAGGAGTTTGCCTACTAGGCAGGGGAATTTGAAGCTCGTCTGTTTCTTAGTGAAAAGCCAGCGAGGTACAATCAAGCAGGCTCGAAAATAAGATTTGCCTGAAACTGAGCTCTTGTTAATTCAGTCAGCGCTCATTTACCTCAGAATTAGCTGTTTCGTAGGCCAGTTAATAGCCTGCTGTAATACAGTGAAGATGAATGAATGTATGAATGAATGAATGAATGAATGAGTTGACCCTGCGGGCAATCAAGCCTGGTACAGGGCAGGCTGGGGACAGATCTCAGCAGCCAGCGCTCAACCAACTAGGCAATCTCAGAGGCAAAAACTGCACAGGAAATGTTTTTTCCTAACATGTTTCCGCTTATTTCCTCTATTTGTTTTGGACAGTTTTACATGGGAGCTGGGCACAGTTTGCACGGATAGCCGATAGCCAGTCAGTTCATTGCACTGCAGATAAGCCACGCGATGCCCTTCGAGACGTCCAATTCATGTCAGATGTGGACGCTCGAACCCCCAGCTCTGATCCTGCGGACCAGCGCCCCCAGCAGGCACACGTAGTCCAGATCCCTGCTGCTAAGAGCCTCTTCATTTTTTTTTGTTTGGAAGTTTTTTATATAGCGCGAACATGGCCGAAAGGCATCGGTGCGCTTTACGTGAGCACGCACCAGGTTATATTATACAAGTTCAGAATTGTCCGTCAGACCCCATGTCCTGCACTGGCACCTCCCCGTGCCCTCCGAGGGAGGTGTGTCCCAGACTCTCTCCATGCCTGACTGCCCAGAGAGTGAGAGGGGTCGCCGGGGTCACCGCCTCCGTGTTTATCGGGTTTCACGTTCTCTACAATTAAGCGCATTCCAAGCAGCGGGCCCTCTCTCATTACTGCGCCTCATAGTTAAATACGTGAGAAAGGAGGAGCCGAGGGGGCGACGTGAGATGGGCTGGGCTACAGCCCTGGAAATGGCGGTCTCTCAATTAAGCCTGGGCAAAGCACTACGCTACGCTCGCGTAGTTTGCGAAGTTTGCGCTACTTCGCACTACGCGAATTGCACGTAGCACTGTGCAAACACGCGTAGCGTAGCGGACATTTTTTGCTTGCTCGCGGTCCTCAACGTCAAGTTGGCGACCGCGAGCAAGCAAAATGACATCCCGGCGAGACTTTTTCCTCGTTCGCGATCAGCAACATCAAGTTGCCGATCGCGAGTGTGAAAAAAACCTCCGGCGAGATTCTCAACGCGGGAGGTCAGGTTTCTCATTGCGAGTGGTTGCGCATGCTTGCGACCGCTCGCGATGAGAAACTACCAGTCCGCGTTGAGAAAGCTGCCGCTCGAGTAAAAATCTACTCGAGCGGCAGTAAGACAGCTCGCACTGTGCAAGATGCCGTTTTCAATGATTGCACAGTGCGGACAAGCATCCGGCACTGTGCAATCAGTGCGAACAGCATTTTGCACAGTGCACTACGCAGTTCGCGTAGCTACGCGTAGCTCGCGTAATGTGAGGTGCACTTCACGTAGCTTCGCGTAGCGCAACTTCGCGAACTACGCCCAGGGTTACTCTCAATACTTACTTCTGTCACAGTTACACTCACCTACATCATGCAACATTTTATTACACGCCCATTCCTACACTGGGGCCCATCACCTCGGTTCTTGTCTCCACTGCCTGTTTCCTCTCTCCATAATAGTCAACTGTCTCCACAGCCATTCCATTTTTCCCTCATTTTACAGTGGCGTACCTCATTTCACCCTCCCTCCCACATCTTACAGTACATTGCTTTTTTCCTCTCTCTCCCTGTTATAGTGACCTGCCTCCATTGCTTCTCTCCCCCCTCCCTGTTTTACAGGAACCTGCCTATGTGGCCTCTCTCCCCACATTACAGACACCTGCCTCCATCGTCTCTACTTTCTCACCTCTTATTACAAACACCTGCCCCCAATGCCCCCCCCGCCACACCATATTACAATAATCTACCGCTCCCATCTCTCCACATATTACAATCACCACAGCATTGCACCAGGACCATGTGAAACAGCCAGGACCCTTTAATTCTTGCAGAGGCAGGATGAGTTAAGGGTACAAGTTGATGGCCACAGTTCTAAGAATAGTTCCTTCTGAACTGAACGACCCCAGACTCCCTTACAGAGGCGTAGCTGTCAGTAGTGCAGCTGGTGCAGTGGCACCGAGACCCAGGGTCTGAGGGGCCCACTGCGGTCTAATTATAGTTGGTTTTGGTGCCAAACCTGGCAAAGGGAGGGGGGTTCTAGGTGGGCCTGTTTTGGGTGGGGTGCCTGGAGGGCCCTGTTTCTTTTTTTGCATCAGGCCCCCCGGCCCCCTCGCTGTTCCACCGCTTCCTACTACATTTGTTAAGACCAGAGGTTTTAGATCTCACCCTAGGCCCAATATTCTTAAAGCGCATTAACCAGTTTAAATTTTTGTCTTTCTTTTACATATTCATTTCAGTTAACAAGCTTTGTAGACTGATTACAATTTTCCAAATCTGATCACATTGCCCTGGCTCATTAGGCTGCCCGCTGACTTGGACCCTGATTTTGGCGGGAATCAGTTTACCATCCCCCGCTCACTTATGACATTGCACAATGGGTAACTATGGGGCCAGCAAAGAGCCTTCTTTTACACCTTTGTACTTGCTGATTTTTAGAGCTGTTATTAGCACCTCGTCCTCCTTTCCTTAACTATGAGGTTAGTCAACTCACCCTACGCTACTAGGAAAAAAGGCATTCTTTTTAAAGAAATCTTCTGCCTTTCCATAGGTACAACATCCTGCTGACTTTGGGCACATCCTGTCTGTACCAAGCAAGAGACTCCAGATCAGCACTTCAGTTATGAAGCACCACACAAAAATACTTACCTCATAGATCAACTACTATCCAACATATTTCCAACCAATCACAGCATAGGATGTAGCGTATTACCCATCTACTAATGCACTTCTGCAGCTCATCAGAGGGCATGAAGCCCTATATAAATGTAACTTTGCTACAATACAAAGTTAGGCCTGGGCGTGAAATTTCGCTCTGCTCACAAAGTTTGCTGAGTTTTTTTCACTCCGCGCAGCCTGCAGAGTTCCAAAAAACTCTAACGTTAAGTTGGCGAGGGCGTGCAAGGAAAATCTTACTCCAGACCACCTCCTGGCGAGATTTCTCAATGCGGTGGTTGCGTATGGTCGCGACTGCTCGCATTGAGAAACCTTCCGTTCGCGTTGAGGAAGCTGCTGCTCGCCGCTCGAGTAGAACATCTACTCGAGCGGCAGAAAGAAGCAGTGCCCTCTTGTGCTGTGCATTGTAACGTTTGCGCTGATTTTCCAGCGCTGGACAAACATCTGTTGCTAAAATTCAGCTTGACTGGTGCGACCTAACACACTCCGCTGCTTGTGGAACTTGGCATAGCGCAGTGGAGTTTTTTGCTCAAAAACTATCATTACTCCAGAACCATAAACTGCACATTTTGACAGACTCAGAAACAAGCGTAGAGAGTCAATGCTCAGCAGTAGGAAGTCCACCTATGAAAGCTCCAAAAAACACAATGACGCCACTGCTCGCCATATTACAGCGAAGTGCAACATGTCCGCAAAGATGAACAACTGTGTGCCTGTTTGTGTCTCTCTTCATGACCCAGGTATGGCCTTGAGGAATGAGTCTACGATGGTATTATATGATGCCCAAATCTCCTTCTTCCAAAGTTTCCCAAAGTGTTTACTACTTTGCATCTGTTCCGCTAGCTTTATTTGCCATTGGAGCCAATCACAATACTGCAGGGAGTACTTTAAAATGAGTGGTTGCTGTCTACTCCAATGAGCATCCTTAATTACTGCATAAATGCACTGCATCGTTGAAACAAAACTGCAGTCAATCCGATCTGTTTTACCTTTTGTTTTCAAATGCAAGAAGCATTGCTTTACTCGGGACACAAAGGTGGGGGCTATTCCGAGAAACCGATTATTGGTTTCCATCAAAACTGCGACAGCCCTGAAAATGCATGTGGAAGGCTGGCCCGACACCCAGCCTGAGCCAGATCTTCATTTCCTGGGATATATCCAAAGCAGGACTATAGGAAGTGGCTCTTCTTGCTCTCAGGCTACCTTCTACATCATACCCAGGGCCATTGGAATTATAAGGCAGGGGAGGACCAAATTATGCGGCAGGGTTGACTAAATTATGCAGCAAGGGAAGGCAAATTATGCGACATAATGCAGCACATTATGCGATCGTATTACTTCATTATTTTATAATGTTTACACTTGCTAACACTGTGTAGGCATAGGCTGCACCCCATTAGTACCGGTTTAACACCCAAATATAGCAATAAGCAACAGAAAGGTGACCAGTCAACCTTTGCAAAGGGCTTTCCACTGCGCAGCAACTTTTCGCTGCGTTTCTAGCAACTTTTGAACCTTTTAAACTAGAAACACACTTTTTTGTTAAAACCTGCAGATTATGCAGCAGATGATGGATTATGTGGCAAGTGCGGCAAATCCATAGTTATGCAGAAAAACGCCAAGGCTGCACAATCGCATAATTCCAGTGGCCCTGATCATACCTGTCTCAACTGTGCTGGGTGATGTTGCTGCTTTATTATAGAAGTCCGTAAACTGTGCTCTTCTCTACACTGTATGAGGTATATGTATCGTGGCGGTGCATATATGAGGAGTTAGGTATTGAAAATATATGCACACCTACCTGTCAATATTTTTGTCCTCGATATTAAGGTATAACAATATTCCTTACGTAATATTCCAGACCTTCCCCATTTTTGAGTTGTAGCAATGGGACCTAGACACTTAGGCCCTCTTCAGCAAGACCTTTTCTACAATCCTCCATTACATTTCTATATGTTCTACGAAGGAGTTACTCTCAACTTTGCGGAGCCCATCGACATGCAATTGTAGTATGGTGAAACAAAAGTGTTCCTTTGTGTTTTCTCAGCTAGGTTAATCCCCAGCCTGGTCTCGGTCATGATCAATCAAGATGGTGCCATCTATCTAAATCAGTAAGTGGTGCCTCCAGAACTCTGCACCCTGCATTGGATGGCCGACACTCCCACATTGCTCTGGACACAACCAATGCTGCCATACCTGTCTCCGGGTGAGGTAGATCCTTCGGATACTATAGCCTTAGAGCCCGATGTAGTGGGCTCTAACAGCCATTAAAGGCACGCTCCAGTGTCGGCTCGGGCCTTTAACAAGGGAGTGGGCCTTTAATGGCCGGTAGAGCCCGCTACGGAGGCTAAGGTTATTAGAACATTCCGCCCCTATAGGGCAGAATGTTCTAATTTGTAAAAACAAAGGCCTCTCGGAGTTCGAGGGGGTTTAAATCCCCTCGGGCTCCGAGAGGCATTCATTCACAGTGAAATGAAAAAAAAAACATTGGAATGTTGCTTGCCGGGCTTCTACCAGCCAGTAGAAGCGTGGAGCACTCCACTGTCTTTAATGGAGCGCTCAACATTCCAATGTTCTAATGAGCTTTATAATGTCATTTTGTCCTCACTTAAATCAAAGTGCCTTATGTAGAGAGAAAGGAAATACTGCTCTGGGTCCTGCCAGATGAATCGATGTAGACGTCTTAAGCGGTGCTTTGTGGTCAACCGTTCTGTCTTTCCATACATTCTCAAGTGGTCGACTCTGGCAGCCTTTTGATAACACAAATATTACACTTCAGTTTATTCAATGGTTTACTGTATGATTTGTAGAAGGTGCAGAACTGATCAGTTCCTGCCAACGATGGGTGACGAGTGGAATTGGGGGACAGATATAATGAAAACATAAGTCTCGAGGAATTTTCGGACGGGTTCTTCAGTTCAGCATCAATTACTATCCATGGACTTTCTGAAATAGCTTAAATGATGACGCATGGAGACCTATGTCTCTGACTGCTTGGAAGGGCCTATCGTGCTACAGCTATCAGGGGAAACCAAAGCTAACGGGTCTAAAGAAATTAAACAGGGGATAAGATCTATCATAAATCCTTTGATTATCAGACGATCATTGTTTGACGACAAGGCAATAGCGCAGACGAATGCGGTGTAAGTGTAAAAAATGAATCTGACCTTGTGTAATGTAATCTGATGCTCATGTAAAGCGATCCAATGGAGTTGAGCTGAGTTCACACTATATAAAACTGCAAAAAAAAGATACTCAAAATTGTGATGATCGTATCACCGCCAGATTTGTGACCCAAGGCAAGAGGCATAGAAAGGAAGAAAAAGAAGTAAGGAGTGGGACGAGAAAGACAGCAAGACAGTGACAAAGAGAGAAAGTAGAGATGAAAAAGAACCTGCAAGAGACGATGTGAGGGTGGTGGAAGAGAAACCTATTGGGTGGAATTAAGACTGAGCAGCCTTGATATTCTGCAGCCCCGGCTTTTATGACAGCGATCCCAAGAAAAACGTTTTGACTTGCACTTATTATTATTTTTTTTGTTACAAATTAAGTACAGTCTAATATTGCGCCTGTTAAAACAGTATGAATCTCTTAAAGTAAAAACTGATTTTAGCAAGGTGATAAGGGACAGAGGTCCAAAAATATTGCAGCTAACAACTCCCAGCTCTTTTGATATCTCGCAGCTGTAAAGTCTCTGGATGAAGTCAAACTCTTGGGCGGTAGACAATGTGCATGAGCCTTCAAACCGCTATCTTAGTGGAACATGATGGTTTTAGAAAAAACGGACTGCGAGGGATGTGTTTTTGGTTATGTTCCACACCCTTGACACAGGAATCCTCCAGAAGGGGTTGGCCCTTCTCGAGGGATTGCCTTCTCTACCTGGGGGCATCTTGAAGGGCATAATGCCCAATAAAAGTAAGGCGATTGCTATGGTTTCACAAATTCAGACATTTGTGGGTTTCAGCATTTTCCGACACTGGGGCTCTATAGTTTTACAGATAGGGTCATAGAAACTCGTTTGGCCTCGTCTGTAATACAGATAGCGGGGGCGCATATAAGGTGCCAGCAATAACTTAAGGACATTTCCTCATTTGGATGGGTGGCCTGGTCCCATGCAAATGAAGGAAATATTGTGCCAATGTAATTCTTCTCACTCACTTTATTAAATCCAGAGTAAAGTTGGCAGCACCCCATAACTAGCATTATTCATCTAACTTAAGTAACAGTGGATATCCAGTTAACTCCGATGAGAATCCTCAATAATGGATCTCTTTGAGGGTAAAACAGCTAATGTTCTCAGGATACGTCCACGTTCTCTGTTCCTTCTTCCCTCCAGCTTTCCTCCTTCTAGGAATCTCCACACTTGCCTGAGGATGTCAAAGTAGGTGCTGTCAGGATTTCCCACCTTTCAGGAATAAGGGGGTTACGTGGACTCGAGGATTCACCTCTAGGACTGATCGCCTTAGAATCTGTATTAGCAGGCCAGGAAGGTTATGGAAGACTGATCATTGAGGTTAGGGTGTCAAGATCATCACTGGTGAGGGTCAGGGGGGGAGACTACCAAATTATGAATGGTAGCAGAGCTTTATAATCAGACCTCTTCTCTTAGGAAGGGGCCTGGCATCTTTCTATCTTGTATTAGCTTCTTCGCTACCGCTACAGTACTTCACCGTTATCGTTTCCCTCACATTCGTTATTTAGTTTCCTTTCTCGTTCCCTCTGCTGTTCCCTGACCCCCTTGTCTGAAATCTGACTTGCTCTCTAGATTATGATTTGGTGGTTTTTGCTGACCAGTTGCCTGAACTCTGACGTGCCCCCTGGATTGTGATTTTGGTTGCGCTTGCTCAAAAGTTGCCTGAACTCTGAGTTGTCTCTGGTTTGTGGTTTGGTATTGATTGCTGTGCTTGTTCTCACACTTCCTCCCTGAATGCCAGGTTTGCTTTCGATCTGGGACTCCACCACTGATGTTAACAGCTTCCTTTAACTGTGGCTTGGGTTCCCTGCAGCCCACCTTTAAGCATTATCACCAGTACCTTCTTTTCTAACATCATTTTATGATTTGTGCAACATATTGAAACCTTGGTTGTGTTTCATACCTTTAGCATACGTTTCAAACTCAGCTTTAAAAACACTCGCTGAAGTACAAGAGATGTGTGGTTGACGAGATCACACAATTCCAGCTGTCTCTTCTCTCTCCCCCATTTACCCTCCCCGCCAGGGTTTGGTTTTGCTATTCGTCATCACTCATACATGGGCAGAGCTATGTTCTGGGGAGAGGGGTGGACTGCCTTCAGACTCTGTTGATCAAGACCCACAAATCCTGACACTGCCTTACTCCATGAGAGAACCTTGGTCCCCAATCCCTCTCTTATTCTCCAAACCTCCTCTCAGGGTCGGGAAACATATCTTATCTGGGTTGGAACAATCCTTAACAGAGGACTTGTGATGGGCAGGTCATGGTTACACCTCCTAAATAAAACTTTCTAGGTAAATCCCCCTTCCGCTGCCCTTTTGGTAGTGGTTTCCCCTATTCCTACACATCCTTCGGGAGCCTCTACTCGAATTTTTCCTTGGGTAAGTCAATGAGGTCCTAAGACTGGGGGGATTCGTTATGAAAGGGTAAGAGGGTGGTATGGCGCATCAGTAATATGCAAGGCCAGTGACAATAGTTGTTTTTCTCTATGTGGCGTACACTGTTTGGATGTATGTTAAAACTTCGCAAGCTGTTACATACTGGTATTTTACGTCATAGTGAATACATGGTTTACCATTATATCACAATGTTATTAGGTCTGTGAAATGACCACATAGGGTGTCAATGCATCAAATTTTTTTCATCACTTTTCTTTAATTCCCTTTAAAAAAGTAAATGTTTGAATGTTTAAACATGTGTTTTTTAGGCTTTCACGTTTAAGAAAAAATAGAAATAGAAAAAAGACGACAGTGCAACTTTCAAAATGGTAGGCTCCATGACTGAAACCGCAAGCACCTTTTTCATAAATATGAAATGAAAAATTAACTGTAAATGTCAGCCAGATTTATTTTACTAGAAAACAAAACTGCAACCAATTATTTTTGATTCAAAAACAATGTACCAACAATTGCACCTATACAGAAATATTGCAATGCATCACAAAAATCAGTCAAGCGTAGACTGCGCAGGATAGAAGACCTGGAACAGTGGTGTCTCTAGTGCAGGGGTCTCCAATCTTTTGTGCAATAAGAGCTATTTCTGTTCAATTAAAATCATTGCAAGCTACTATTATTAATGTTGTAATAGTGACCACATCAGACAAGATTACACTAGTGACCACTATATGTAAGATTACCAGCAGTGATGTTATCACCTCAGATTATCAGTCAGGGTTGCCAGTAGTAATGGAAAAAGGTTTTGTCAGTTTGGAATCCCTTAATGCAGGTAATGCATGCCAGCCACATCTGCAGTGCTCCTGGCATGAAAATAATATTAGTAATAACTCTCCCCATATGTTTTATAACTCAAAAATCAGCTTTAAATATATTTTGGAAATTCAACCATTTTTCTTCAGACAGCATATGAGTTCTGCAAATGCACAAAGTTGTGGCATCCATGTATTAATTGAACCAAGTAAAAAATTCTGATGCTGGAGTCTGGGATGCACACAGGACAGCCAGTTACAGGTAGCTGGTGAGCTACCCGCAGCTTACGGGCTACTCGTTGGAGAAGTCTGTTCTAGTGACTCAGCTTAGGGCTTTTGTCATCTATCAACCTGTCCTTGGTACAAGCAAAAAAAGAAAAATTGCTTCAATAATAATAAAAACATAACATTGTAAAGAGGGGTCATGTTTTTCGTTTCCCTTTTTTGTGTGCTTCAGGTCTCCAACGGAGGTTTTTGTAGGCCTCGGATATCTGCTTGCGGTGTCTGCAGTTGTCGGTACGCATCAGGTCTTTACTGGCGGTGTCCATAGCCCTTTGGTCTCTGCTGATGGTGTCTACAGGCTCCAGGCCATTTATGACATTGCTTCAGGTCGTTACTGGTGACTTTTGGTCTCCACCAGTGACTGTGGGCCTCTGGTGTTTGCAGGTGGTGTCTTTGATCGAGTTGTCTGTGTGCTTCCGGTTTCTGCAGGAGAGGACTGTAGGCCTCGGGTCTCTGTTGGTGGTGCCTGGAGTTAAGCCTCAAACGTCATCTCCGGTGTCTATAAATCTCATATTTTGGCTGACAGTGTGGATAGGTCCAACTTTGTCTACATCTTGACTTATGTTGGCAACAATTGCAGCTTTTGGTCTCCTCTGGCTGGCACTGTGTGATGGGGTGCTCCCCTCACTTCATATCACCACGGCCATTGTATGGGGGTTCAGGCCCTTGGCATGTGTGGCCACAAAGCTCGGGTCTCACCTGCAGTTGTGTGTTGGCCTCATCCCTATGCAGGCTGCATCAGCGCGTGGAGGCACCAGCTGCCGTGTTCTAAGCCCTGGGGCTTTGCTGTGGCTGTCTGAGTGTGTGTGTGTGTTGTTTATGCTGGGGGTGTCTGTGTGCCGCATCCTTCTGCTGGCACAGAGGCGGCTCTGTGCACACCTCTCCAAGTCATCCTTACTGTACCTCTGTCTAGACACGCAGTCTGGGCCTCGGTACACCTGGGCAGGTTGTGCACGAGGCGGAGCGAGCGCGGCCCGCCAGCTGCTTTCACTCTGTGTGTTTTTTTAGACTTTGTATTATAATTGAATTTATATTTGTTAGCCCCTAAGGCCGGGGTAGATCGCATTCCCTGCAGCGGATGTAGTGCAGCTTCTGTACCTCTTACTGCTGACTGGCAGATGTTGATGAGAAAGTCTGACGTTTGATAACGTATCTCTTCACCCAGGCACCCCAACAGGTCCCCACGAGGGCCGAGGCGAGGGCATGTACAGTCTCCAGCTTTACCCCTCTTTCATTGGCTTTCAATGTCAGCTGGCGCTCGCGCACAGAACGAATGTTGAGGCTGTGCACGCGGACGGAATTCTGACACTGTGCGCGCGCCCAGATGGAATGTTGACATTGTGCGTGCGCGCACAGAATGGAATGTTAAGAGGCTGTGCGCGGGATGGAATGTTGATACTGTGCGCGCGTGGATGGAATGTTGGCACTGCGCGCGGACTTCTGATATATAACACTTCGGCTGATGGTTGAGGCAATTGCTCTCCTCAGCTGGCTCTCGCGACGTTTCCACTTTCCAGTTAATAAATACTTCTGCGCTACCTCATCGTCTCTTACTTCGCTTTCTCCAGTTTGTGACGTCATTTCTCTTCACAAACGCGTTGTATGGGATTAATAAAGTAATAAACAATTCAGTTTACAGATTGCTAAGAACTCGGCAGAAAACCATAAAAAAGCAGAGGACCAATCGATGAAACACAATGTACTGACACATACACAACAGTGAATATATTAAAAATGCATGTTAAACTGTACTGAGAGTATAGGAGGGGGAAATAATGTGGGCAAATTAGCAACGTAGATTAATGCATCCGCTCCAGAGATCTGTGTGAGGTATAAGGTTTGCTGGCTCCAGTCTCGCCATTCAACTTAACCTTTCATGCTTCTCAGGTAGATAAAAGTGACTTGACTTAACATTGATATATAACCGCAATTTTGCCAGCAAGCAATATATAAAAAGTGAATATTATTTTATTATAGCACTGTTATCAACTGTATGTAAAAGGTGCAGATACAAGTATCAGACAATGCTTATCATACAGTGCACTGTGAGATTTGAACCCCTTCTAGGCGCTTCCATCCATCATTTGGCACAGGCACTCTAGCGGGCCTGTGACCATTGATGATTGAAGGCGCTAGAATAATACAGGCAAAACAAAATGAGTGCTAAAATATGACATCGCCTATGGAATAATAGAAATAGGGTACCGTTGGGGAGAGGATGTAGCCTCACGGCTAGGGCCGTCGACCTCAAAGCTGGGGAACCCGTTTGAGTCTCGGCAACGACGCTCAACATCCTGTGATTCTGGGCAAATCACTTAATCTCCCCGCGCCTAACAAAAATGAATGTGTCCTTGCGTAATGTAACTGGTGCTATGTAAAGCACTCTGATACCTTCGAGTCAAGTTCGCGCTATATAAAACTCCGGGAAAAAACAAACCAATGAGGACATTAACCTTTAGAAAAAAATGTACATTACATACTCACTACTTGATATAACTAGTGATGTCAGATGAGAGTCCCGTGAATGGTATGAGGTGGCAAGGCCAGTTTTCCCCCTGAGCTCGTCTGACCTGGACTCAGTGTGTTTAGATGTTGATTCTCCGTCCTCCCATGCAGTCTAGTATTGATTTGAAGCTCTTATTTGGGACTTTTATGTATATCACGTGACTGCATTGTAGTGTATATTGCATTGCAGCATTTCTATAGCTCTTTCCTACCTGTGGTCAAGGCCTCAAATCACATTCCAGATGGTCTATTACTTGGATGGGGACTAGCACACGGATGGGGGAAGGGCGGTGGATCTACAGGCGACCATTTTGTTTTTCGTTTGAGTTAAGTTGGAGATGATTCTACAGCATCCGTTGTTCCACCACCATTAGACCGCGGTTGAGTCCCAACAGCATGACTCGCACTGGTTGTTCTAGTTGTAAGATCTAAGTATCATCAGCATAGATAGGGAATGGGACTAGGTAAAGATTGAGCTGCAGGGGTGGTAACTGTTTAGCTGTCTGGGATGCTAGTTTGATAGGTAAATGCTGAAGAGTATAAAGGAGGTAGTGAGACAATTTAGCATCTATCCTAAAGGGAGCCTATAATCCAGCTGACGGCTTCCCTCGATCCCAATGTAATATAGTCTTGGGCAAATAGTTGGTGGTTTACCATGTCAAATGTTATTGAGAGGTCGATTAAAAGTAGGGCAGCAACTCAGCATCAACAGGGTTCTTATGGTCATCTCTCCAATCTCCCTTCCCTGACGACCCACTCTACAACTCATGGACATCCACCATCACTCATTACAATCTCACTACCCCCATCATCACACTCCACCGTCAAACACCCACTATAATGGCATCAACTGATCCCACCAGGACCAGCAAACTCACAGTTAATAAACACCACAAGGCTGATCTCGAGCTAGGCAGATCGGACACAAACTACAGTCTTTCCGCTACTGAACTCGCTACAGGCACTCCCTCTTGACCTCAGGAGACCCGACTCTACCCTTGCAAACTATCCCCAACTCCGATACTGACCCTATTCCACCTGCCCAAACCATCTCCATGTCCAACGTCACCGATAATCCCTTGGACACTGACCTCCCTCAAACGACTGCACACTCTGCTTCCTCTGACCCACGACCACATGCCCAAACCATCTCCACCTCTAATCTCACTACCAATCCCCTGGACACTGACTTCCTCCTAACGATTGCTCACTCTCCTCCCTTGGACCCGAGGCCCACAACACCTCCTCCTAACCTCAAGACTTGAAACATCAATGACCCGACTCCTCACGTTCAATCTATCCCCACTCCTAATCCCAATGTTACCGTTCAATCCCATGACCCAGTACTCTCTCCTTCCACAGACCCTAGTCATACACTGCTCCCGCCGAAGGCAAGAAGCTCTTTTAGCTCACCTACCCAGCAACTGATCCGAATGGAGCAGAAAATAGACTCCCTAGCTGCCGATATCCTTCACCTACAACAAGACCTTCCCAACCGGATTAAGCCACCTTGCTCATACTCTCCGGGTAGCTACGCACCTTCCCCCCGCACAGCCTCTTCCATGGCCCCACTTGGCACCCCATGGCCCTCCATTCCTTTGGGGAGTCAGGCACATCGACCTAGCCGAGCTCTCCGCCCCATTTCAGCACTGGAAGCAAATGAGATCAACGACTCTTACCTCGCAATGAGCCAGAATACGGCTCCTTTCGCAATCCCAGTTATAGTTGGCACAAATAGAATCCCTAGAACTGTCCACTCGCCCAGACCTCCTGCTCAATACACTTCTATCCATATAGCACACACCAACATTGAGTCTCCCCGTCCTCTATGTTGCATGCTCCTCAACTGTAGATTAGCAGTACAACATGCCACAGACATTGCTGAAGCTATACTCGCTGAAGAAATAGACATCGCATTCCTCACAGAATCCTGGCTCAATGACCACTCTACCCCCATTCTAGACCTACTCACCCCTCCAGGACACAACATCATCAGACACGACAGACCGATCAAAACAGGTGGCGGGCTAGCTATCATTCACAAAGAAGGAATACAGCTTACCACATTAAAATCTACAGAATACCTGACTCTTGAGTACCTGGGTGTTGAACTTACAGTCAAAGGCAGCACGCCCATCAAATTTCACACCATCTACCAACCTCCTGGTGAACGTGCCCTCTTCGCCGAAGAACTAACCGACCTAATAACACGTTTCTCCCTAACAGTCACGAAAGACGTGTTCCTGGGTGACTTCAATATCCACCGGAACAACCCAGAAGACACCACAGTCCAGAACCTCTCCAACCTGCTTGAAATAACCAACCTCAAACAACTCTGCAATGAACCGACACACATCAAAGGAGCAACTCTGGATGCGATCATCACCAAAAATGAGCTGGTCTCTCTGAGATCGATTTCTCCCATTGACTGGTCTGACCACCACCTCATACTGTTTAATATTGACTCACATATCAGATACCAACCAATACGATCTGACAAACCTAAGCACTGGACCAGGAACATCAAAGAAGTCCCTATAACCGAACTTGAATCCAGGATTCATGCCTATCTACAGCTCCAGCCTTCCACTATGACGGCCGTGACCTCACAACCTTTCATTCCCCAGGATGATCTCAAGACAATAGTACAATCCCTAGTCCTCTCTAAACTGGACTATGGGAATGCCATACTAACAGGGACACCAAAAGGTCACCTAGCCCCACTAAGGTCAGTCCTTAACATGGCAGCCCGACTCATAACTGGTGTAAAAGGATTTGAACACATCACACCAACCCTCAACTCCCTCAACTGGCTTCCCATGGAAGGTAGATGTATTTACAAATTGGCCTGCATCACACACAAAACCCTTCACTCACATCCCCCCAACTACCTAAACAGCAAACTGGTAAAAGCAGGAAAATCCAGAACTCTGAGAAGCTCCAACTCACTTCTTCTCATCCCTCCAAAATTGAAAAAGAAAACCACTCAGTGCCGATCCTTTTCTGGTAACGTACCCAGGATGTGGATCGCACTCCCTATAGACCTCAGATGCAACCCCTCCTTCTCCTGCTTCAAAAGGGACCTGAAACTCCTTCTCCTCAACAAATACTTTACCGACCAAGTCAACTAACCTAGACTTCAATAACCTAGCTGACTCACCTCTCACTTGACCATCAAGGATAGGGGGTTATTTGACTGTTTCAACCACCTGCGTTTTCTCCCCCCCCTTCACTGTATGCCTAATTATTATGTTTTGCTTTATCTTTATGCATCCTTATGTCCTGCTATGTAATGCAATTTTCTTTCCTTTGTGTATGTAAAGCGCTCTGATACCCACGGGTCAAGCTAGCGCTATATAAAACTTATAAAATAAAGAAATAAAATAAAGAAATCTCTGATGGAGGTTAAAGATGGTTCAATGCATCACCCAGGTCTGCAAACATTCTATCTGTATCTCTTATGTTAAATGAAGGTTGAAATATAAAAAAGGTGGTGTTTTTACCTAAGAACGGCCCATTAGATACTGGTCTGTAGCAGTGGCGTAACTAGGGGGGGGGGGGGGTTCCTCCCCGGTCGGCACTGTTTTTGGGGGAGGTGGAGGTGAGCAAGTATTGTCTGTCGACTACCACCATCCCCCCGTGAACAAGTCGTCCGTCGGCTGGCAGACCCCCCCACCCACCCAGAAACAAGTCGACCGTAACCACCCCCACGGTTTTGTCTGCTCCGGGTGGCAGTAGGACTAGCTACTCCACTGGTCTGTAGCTTACTGGATTATCTTGGTCGATTCTCTTCTTTTTTAGTATTAGTTTAATGTAATATGTTTTTAGGTCACACAAATTCTCCAGCTGATAGGGAGGAGTTGAAGCTCTCTCTCACCTGTATAGTGACAAAGTATTCTAGTAGAAAGGTTGTGAGCATTTTTGGCAACAATGATCCAGCAGGGCACTTGCCATGTTTATACTTTGAAGCAGGTCATTTTTATTTTCCGTCAGTAGGTTGTGCAGGGATAGCTTACCTTGTCTGCTCAAAATTGCCTGTTTTTGCAGTGGAAGGCTGCTGTTGCTTGCTTTTGCAATGAAATAGGTATCAAGGTTGTTAGGTTTTTCAATAAAGTGTTTTGCTTAAGCATCACACAGTCCTTCTGATTGTTTTACACTTGTTGGGGTGCTAGCAGGGTTACTGAGTTCAATGATAATATTGAAGACCTCTTTGGGGACTCATGTAATGTCAGAGATGTGTTTAGAGTAGTGGGATCTCTTGGCCTCTTTGATGGAGGTTCTGTAATTTCCTGGCTGCTTCTGAAGCTGGTTTTTATCATTGCAGTGGTATGTTTACTCCATAATCTTTAGAGGGATCAGGATTCTGTTGTTTTGCATACGAGTTGAACCAACCCGACTTTCTTTAGCTTGATCAAAGCTGTGTTGTTTTGAGCAGGACCACTGCCCCGAATGCCTCTGTTGAGCATCGATGGAGCTATTGTATGGACTTTCCTGATCGAAGGGAAGGAAGTGCAGAGTTTTTCTTGAAATGAGTTTACATCACAGTTCTTCCCTGGTATAGTTGCTGCGGTTGTAATGGGGTCTGAAGATCTTGTGTTGCCACTGGGAGCTTGAAATGACTGATTCAGTGGGATTATTTTCTGTGACTGATTAGACTTCTAGAAAAGGAATGTAGCGGCAACAGTGTGGCCAGGAGAGTGGGTGGGTCCACTGATCAATTGGTGGTAAAGTACTTCAATGTGAGCAAGTAGGCATGTAGTGTTGAGTAGGGCTGGTTTATCAAACCAGAAGTTGAGATCGCCTAGGATACGTAGATTCAGATTGTTCACTGAAATAATCGCAAATCAATCCACCAAGGCCTTTGCAAAAGCGGTGTTGTGTGGGGGAGGTCGATAGAGGAGAAGAAAAGGGGCTGAGGAAGTTGTGGATGGAGAGCAGTAAAAAAGTACAGATTTGTGTTTGAGGCAGTGAAGTCTTTAATGTTTGATGTGGGTAAATTCTTTTTGTGTACTCCACCCGTTGTTTTTTGGTCAATGTCAGAAGAATTTTAGGTATCCGTTGGAAATTGCTTCATGTAGTGTGGGCGCCTTCTCATCGCTTAGCCAGGTTTCAGTGATAAAATAGAGTCATGGTATGGGGTCTCTCAGTGTGTCCTAGATGTGATTTTTTTTTTCTTTGTTTGTTTTTTGCTTAGTGGTCTGACATTGATTAGCATGTAAGAGAAAAGATCATTGTCATGTATGGAAAGAGCTGTTGTATCTGATTAGTTGTGTCTTGCTATTGATTGCTTCTGATATCTAGTTGGCTGTGTTTTGCTATTGCTTGCTTTTACTCGAGGGTGGTAGTTGGCAGCTATCAGGACTTTTTAAAGTCAAGTCTGAATCCATAATAGCAGCTGGGCTTTTAGTTCCTTCATCCAGCAGGCGTGGGAGGTGGGAAGGTATTACTAGATCCTCGCTGTTGGTGTTTTGTAGCACCTACTAGTGTTAGTAAGCATGTCCTGTGGAGATTCCTTTAGTCAATACTGCTGCAGGTCTAAACATGGTAACAGTGCGATTAGGTAGTGATTGAGAAAGATTTGACATTTTCTGTTCCTTAGCTGGCCAGAGTGTGGCAATAGTTCCGGTGAGTGGTCTGGACTTTACTCTAGTTCCATCTCAGGCTGGTGAGGCAGCAGCGGTGATGAGCAGGTGTAGTGGTAGGTTTGTCAAGTGTTCCAGTAGGCAGAGCGGGAGCGTTTGTTCTCATATCCAGTTAGTATTACCCAAACCAAACTAGTCCTCAGCTTATTTCGATCAATGCTGAGCCAGGACTAAAACCCCATACTTTGCACTTGTTACAAAAGTGAGTTAGCTTTATTACTGGATAAGTAGCAGATAAGGTTGAGTGCTTGTTGCAGAGACCTGTAATGATGCAGCTAAAAGGTTCGAATCCCTGTAAATCAGACCTACCCATAGACCCTACTGAGGGCGACAGAAGTACAATTGACTTAGACAATGTACCACTTATTGTTTCACCCCAAGAGACAGTTCAGTGAGTGGTGTGTTCTACAAAAACTTTAAAAAATAATGTTGGCTAGATGTCACTGATTCCCTCTACAAGTCACACATCTGTGCTCATTCAAGGGTTCCTACTCAGAGCTTGTAGAGTGCAGTGTGTACTAAGGATCCCTTAGTACTCCAAAGACCTGAGAGTCTTTTCTCTCTCTCCAAGGCCAGTAATAAGAATATTTATTTACACTAATTTGCTGTTTAGTGACTGAAAAACAAACGAATCCCCGGATTCCTCCCTCCTACTCCTGCTCTGTCCAGGAAGAGGTTAATTGTGTTTACTTTCCCAGAGGAGACCTTGATAAAATACAAACAGAGCAATGTGCGGGAAGTGTGTTAGAGGTCAGCAATGAGGCGCAGTGGTGAGGGGGAGGGGACGGGGCTTGGAGAGAGAAAAAAACTACACAGTGTTAAAAAACTGTCCGTTTCAGCTTCTGTCCTTACCTTTATTGTCCCTGATAGGAGGGGCAGTAAGGGACGTGCCAGGAGTAACGAAGGGCATGACGAAGGGCATGACAAGGGGCATGACAAGGGGCAGCTAGTTTAGGAGGACGAGCCGAGGTAGGCCCAAACTTGGCTCTGGCCAGAGGATAACTCTAGCCCAGCACTGGGCCCAATTGAAGCACCAGCCAGGGTACGGCCCACTTTTCCCTCCTGTGTGCTGTTTCGTAAAACAAATAAAACCAGCCAGAGGCTTCAAAATGTATGAGATCCGCTATGAAGCTCCATGAGCTTGGAAATGGGCATTTTTCACTTTCTAATTGGATTGTAGTTTAAACTAAGTGTTGAACAAGAAAAGGAAAGTCTGTCCAGCAGCCTGCAGCCGGTTGAACCTCGAACTCTAAGCTTGTAACCTGTGAGCAAGTCCCAGGCCACATTCTGAGACCTTACAAAGTATTTTTCTGAGACTTTACAAAGGATTCTTATTTTGATTGCCGTCCCTCCATCGCTGAATAGAGAATTTTCAGAAACAGTTATCGGTGGTAAGTAGGCGTAAGCATGAAATTCTGCTCTGCTTGCAGAGTTTGTGCAGTTTTTCCCACTCCGCACTCCGCGTAGCATGCGGAGTTCTGAAAAACTCCACTCCGCAGAGTTTTTTCCTCGCTCACGCTCGCCAACGTTGGCGAGCGCGAGCAAGGAAAATCTTACTCCAGATCACCTCCTGGCGAGATTCCTCGATGCAGGTGGTCGCGTTGAGAAACCTTCCGTTCGGGTTGAGGAAGCTGCCGCTCGAGTAGAACATCTACTCGAGCGGCAGAAAGAAGAAGCGCCCTCATGCGCTGCATGTGGTGCCGTTCGCGCTGATTTTACAGTGCAGGACAAACACCCGGTGCTAAAAATCAGTAAGAACGGCGCAACGTAACACACTCCGCCACTTGCGGAACTCCGCTTAGCACAGCAAAGTTTTTTTGTCCGCCCAGGCCTAGTTGTAAGTCAAGGAAGGCCAATGGATGTGTACCAGTAGATGGAGTAGCCTGCTCGTCTTGCATTAAAAATTTGTACTATGGGGAACATATGATGTGTTTTTAAGTCTGGTTTTTGACATCAAAGTTGTCAAACCTGCCTATTGCTTACAATATACAAAGCGCGTGCGTCGGGTTCCGTCCTCTTTCAATCTTTGGTGTACATTGAACATCCTCTTTCATCCATAGTTTTGAAAGTCTGTGAATGACATCTTTTCTCATCCCAGTGAAGCAATTATGTCTCACCTAATGCTACTGGCTGTTTGTGCGTATCCTCCCGCCTCCACCCGAGTACCTGAATTGAACTGCATGAGGAACTACTTCACAACTATGGCCCTCTCCAGTGACTCCTGCTTGCTCCCTCTTGTGTATCTCCCTCTAATATTCTAATGCAAAATACTTTAGTACATTAAACCCAGTCCTACTGGCTTTGCTCATGCCAGCTACGAATCAATGTACATGGTGGGGAGAGCTATTATAATTTTGCAGATGCCAGTTTGTGATCAAATAACTCTATGCTTACCCAAATTTCTAGAAAGATTTTTTAATTTATCCGGGTAGATTTCTCTTGTGTTTTGCATACTTTTAAAGTTAGATTTAATGACCACCTTGAAAACAAAGTAGGAGTCTAGTGTTTAATACGTCACACCTTGGCTAGTAGGACCAAGGTGGGCCTCTAGCTCAGCTCTTAGCTCAGCTCCCCCTGTAATACTATAAAGTGTTTAAAAACCACAACATTAACTGCTGGCCCTAATTGTGGAAACTGGGGCCACTAATCTTCCATGGGTCTGCTTCAGATTAGAAGTCATGGATTCTGGCAGAGATGGCTGTGGGTCCTACTACTTGAATGGCAGAGCAGAAGTTAATGCGAGTAGAAACAAAGGTTTTCTTGGTCTGTGTGTTTCACTACTAGGCTAACCTTGGGGACAGCAGGCCAGGATTGGAGTGCACTGCAGTTGTGTGTGCCTGTCCCAATGATGGTGAGGACTGAGGTGCATCATGTGAGCTGCTGTGGCTCTCAGGACTAGAATGCATTCGGTGCAGTTAAGGACTAAGATGCCATGACTCTGTACAAGGTCTAATCGGTGACATAGCAGGGGGTAATTAAACTGGCCATACTGTGTGTTGGTCCCAGTACTTGAATAGTAAGGGTGCTTTGGCATGAAGGACAATTTTTTTCTCTGGGTCCCGTTTTACGGCCCTTGGTACCCCCTGATCTCAGAGGTCAGGGAAACAGGGACAGAAACAGCCATGTTTCTGCCTGAAGTTACCTCATCTGGGGCCAGATCCATGACAGAAATTAGTAGTTGCAAACGGAGAATCGGTCTGTTTGTGACCGCTAAAACGGCATTTTGCATGTATCAACCCTATTTTGCGAGTCAGTAACCGAATACTGACTCACAAAATAGGGTTTGAGAGTCGGTATTAGGAAGGGGCATTCAAGGGTGTCCCTTTCTAAAAGCGACTCGTGAAAAGCCCCTTCCTAATACCGAGTCGCAGGGGAAGGTATGAATGTTTTGCGACTGAAATGCGGTCGCAAAACATTCATATTTTACCAACTCTGTGAAGGAGGTGGTAACCCGTTCGCAAACTGGCAGGGGTCCCCAAGGGACCCATTCCCCTTTGTGAATGTGCGCGCCAACATTTTTTAAGAGCAGGAAGTGGTCTTAAAAAATGATTTTTATTTTCGAAATGCATCCAGTTTTCCTTTAAGGAAGAGACCGGCCTGCTATGTCTTCAAAGTAGTGATAAATAGTGCAGTGAAGAAGAAGTGTAATTGTTGTAAATTACACAGACACAAAGTGTGAAGTGAGAGTTACATATGATCCGAGCTATAAACACTAACTAAGCGCTCCAACACCTTTTGCTCTGTGATTACACTGTCGCGGCTCAGGAGGAGAGCGGGGGGGCTATTTCCTGCCCTCTCCGTGATTTGAGTGTGCAGTGTGGCATTGCGTAATGTCATTGCTATCTTTGACCTAATAAAAAACACTCCAGCTGTGGTAGGGCCCTGGCTTCACCTCCTGGTGCAGGGTGCGCTGTGCTTTATGGCAGGCATGGAGGGAGGGAGGGATGGTCTCGGCTGCAGCTCCGGCCTCGTACAGTGCCCTTGCTATTACTAGTGAGCGAGAGGCACTGAGGTGGTGGTATTGGTGGTGGTGGTGGTATTGGTGGTGCTGGTATTGGTGGTGCTGGTATTGGTGGTGGTATTGGTGGTGGTGGTATTGGTGCTGGTGGCATTGGTGGTATTGGTGGTGGTGGTATTGGTGGAGGTGGTGAAATTGGTGGTGGTGGTATTGGTGGTGGTGGTATTGATGATGGTGGTATTGGTGGTGGTGGTATTGGTGGTGGTATTGGTGGTGGTATTGATGGTGGTGGTGGTATTGGTGGTGGTGGTAGTGGTATTGGTGGTTGTGGTGGTGGTATGGGTGGTGGTGGTATTGGTGGTGGTGGTATTGGTGGTGGTATTGGTCGTGGTGGTATTGGCATTGGCAGTGGTATTGGTGGTGGTGGTAGTATTGGTGGTGGTATTGGTGGTGGTGGTGGTATTGGTGGTGATACTGTTGGTGGTAGTATTGGTGGTGGTGGTATTAGTGGTGGTATTAGTGGCATTGGTGGTGGTGGTATTGGTGGTGGTGGTATTGATGGTGGTATTGGCGGTGGTGGAGGTATTGATGGTGGTGGTGGTATTGGTGGTGGTGGTATTGGTGGTGGTGGTCGTTGGGGTATTGGTGGTGGTAGTGGTATTGGTGGTGTTGATGGTGGTAGTGGTATTGGTGGTATTGGCGGTGGTGGTGGTATTGGTGGTGGTATTGGCAGTGGTGGTTGCATTGGTGGTGGTTTTAGGGTGGTAGTATTGGTGGTGGTGGTATTGGTGGTGGTATTGATGGTGGTGGAATTGGTGGTATTGGTGGTGGTGGTATGGGTGGTGGTGGTGTTGTTAATAAAACAGGCTTTTGAAAATAACCCAACAGGTGGCTTTAGTACAGATGACATGTAACACTGATGTGCTGTTGTCATGACTTAATTTGCTAATCATTTCTAAATCCATTTTACTAGGGGGGGTTTGAAACAGACACGAGATAATGCTGGGTTAAAGTGATTGAAAGCAGGCGCCCGTGTTCCGGGGGCAGCCGTGCTGCTTAAAAAAACACAAGCAGTTTCAGCTGAAGTAGCGCATATCCGGCCTGCAGTAAGACAAACTCAATAAAGTATATAGTGCTTACAGACTAAATAACTTGTCCCATGAAACAACCAAAGTAAAAGGGCCAGTCGCCATGGGAGGGTACAAATGAAGACAAGGCCATAATAAGGAGGGACTAACAAGTCTATTAACGAATCCGAAGGCAGCATTCACGAAAGACAATGACACAAGCCAATGAAAAACATGGGAGGAGAGTGGGCGCGGCTACTCTCCCATACTCTCCTACAGCAGTCTCGCAGAGCGAGCAGCGCATGCGCGCTGCCGCTAGGCTCGACCTAAAAAGCAATCACAGAAATGGTGGTCTGCTGACCCCAGCAGGCCACCATCCCTATGAGTGCAGGCCATTCCCAAAGGGTCACAAATTGCGAACTGCATCATTAATATTGATGAGGCACGTCCCTTGCGACCCATTTGGGAATCACAAACAGTATTAAACACACTATAGTACATCGCAGTTTGCGATTTCCTAATAGCGAATCGCAAAAATTACCTATTAGGAAATAGCAAACCCAAGATTTTGTATATCTGGCCTCTTGTTCTTCCCAAGCCTTTCAGTAGCAAATGGGAGGCTGTTAAAGGAATAAGTCTGGCAGGTGGGGTCACAACCCTGAGATGTCATCGCATGTAAAGTTTTATGATATCACTTCTTCTACCCAGATATATAAGAGCAATCCTATTCTTCCCATGTGAACATGGGTTTATTGATTGAACATACGATCACGGGATGCATTACAATTGAGGTCCAATGGCAGAGCAGCTTGTGGGTCTCAGCGCAAGAACAGGAGGGCACTGCAGATTAGGATAAAGGCACTATTTCATATCTGTGAAAGGTCTAACGTGTGGGATAGCAGTGCAGGGTATGGAAGACAGGACTGAGATGCAGTGGCAGTGCTGGATTTAGAACAGCGGGGAGTGTGAGTCGTAGTTAGGGTTGAGGTACTTTGGCAATGAAGCTTGTGGGTCCCAGTGCTAGCACAGCAATGGGTTCAGCTGATTTGGATTAAATAATGTGGCAGAAAGGTTGTGCAGTAGGTCTGTGACGCGGCAGAGCTGTAAGTGATCACTGTCCTGGGGTAGTGAAGTGTTTATGGCCAAAGCTTTCAGAGCATCATAGTAGAAAGGTTGTGGTTCGATCAGGACAGGGTGCACTGATAAAACTGTGTGTAGGCCCTATAATTTATATAGCTTAGGGTCACTGTTGAGGTGCACTGGTGGGGTTGTGTGTGGCCCCAAATGCGAGGAATAATTGGGGGCAGCAGAATAAAATTGAGGTGCTCTGGCAGAGCAGGGTGCGGACACCAATCCTTGTGAAACTGGGCACTTTGGAAGGAAGTTGTAGGTGAGAATTGTAGTGCACTGTTTGTGGGTCCAAACAGTGGTGTAGCAGTAGGAGCTGGAGGTCTGGAATGCGGTGCACTGAGAGAGAGAGAGAGAGAGAGAGATGTTGTTGCAGATGAGCACTGAAGTGCTCTGTGTGTGGGGCCAGTCAGTGGAATCACAGAGGAGTCTTGTTATCAGGATTGAGGGGCCCTGACAGAGCTGCGTGTAGAAATCACAGCCGGGAGCAGCTTCTGATGCTGATGCAGGTCAGTGTCGAACTGCAGTGTATGTTGGTCCAATCAGTGGAATAGCAGAGGTAGCTGGAGAACAGGATTGAGGTGCACCAACAGAGCTGTGAGTAGGGGTTCCGGATGTAGCTGCAGGTCAGTGTAGAAGTGTTCTGTGGGGGGTGCTGTGGAAAAGCAACGGTAGTAGGAAGTCAGGATATATATATATATATATATATATATATATATATATATATATATATATATATATATATATATATATATATATATCCACAGCAAACTCCTCCAGAGCGAAGAAGCAGAGGCCACACGGGGAATCCTTATGGAAGCTCTTTATTGATTAAAAGTGGCATAATGCATTTCGGCCTTGACGGCCTTCGTCAGATGCCTCAAGCAACTGAATGCTGGCCCACCCACGTTTAAAAATGTCCTGCAACCTTCCCATTGGTGGGAATCCACTCCACCCCCGATCATGTGTCCGTACACCCCTTGCTGCTCGTAGGAACTGCAAGTCCCAGAGTTCTCCTTACCAGGTAAGTATTACGTGGGGGATTCTTTTGTGTTGATGTGCCTAGTGGGCTGGCGGAGAGCAGGGCAACACGCGGTGTGGCAAGAAACCAATGTCCTGATTTGCTTAGCATCCCGGAGCTTCCTCCGGTCCCCAGACGTTCTAGCCCCCAAATCTCTGACACACGCTGGGCAGGGGCAGGAGTGACAATGCATCCAACCCTTCGTGGAGTCACGAACTGCACGGCAGCCGCCCTGGCTGTGCCTGAATTGGGAGGCGGGCCCGGGCCAATCCAATACCTTGGGAAACAAAAAGACTGCCGGAGCAGAAACCAGTGAAGACCGGGCCAACTTGCAGAACGGGGCCTCTGTAATGTGTCTCTGGCTGACACGAACAATGTCCACAGCAAACTCCTCCAGAGCGAAGAAGTCCTGCCGGGAGCAGCTTCTGATGCTGATGCAGGTCAGTGTCGAACTGCAGTGTACGTTGGTCCAATCAGTGGAATAGCAGAGGTAGCTGGAGAACAGGATTGAGGTGCACCAACAGAGCTGTGAGTAGGGGTTCCGGATGTAGCTGCAGGTCAGTGTAGAAGTGTTCTGTGGGGGTGCTGTGGAAAAGCAACGGTAGTAGGAAGTCAGGATATATATATATATATATATCAATCAATCAACAGGGGTTTGTTAAAGCGCGACTACTCACCCGTAAGGGTCTCAAGGCGCTAGGGGTGGGGTGGGGGGGTGCAGGTTCCATCCATCAAGGAGGGGGTCTGTCGAAGAGCCAGGTTTTGAGGTTTCTTGCGAAGATGGGGAGCGATGTTGTCTGTCTTAGGTGGAGCGGAAGGGCGTTCCATGCTTTGGCCGCGAGGAAGGAGAAGGAGCGGCCTCCCGATCTGGTCTTTCTGGTGCGGGGGACCACGGCGTAGGAGAGCTGGGCTGATCGTAGGGTCCTTTGGGGTGCGTGGAATTTGAGTTGGCTGTTCAGGTATGCTGGTCCGGTGCCGTGGAGGGCCTTGTGTGCGTGGGTGAGCATCTTGAAGGTGATTCTCGCCTCGACAGGGAGCCAGTGGAGTGTGCGCAGGTGCTGGGAGATGTGGGAGTGTTTTGGCAGGTTGAGGTCCAGTCTTGCGGCGGCGTTCTGGATGTTCTGTAGCTTGCGGGTGAGGTTTTTGTTTATTCCGGCGTAGAGTGCGTTGCCGTAGTCGAGTCTGCTGGTGACCAGGGCGTGAGTGACGGTCTTTCGGTGTTCGAGGGGGATCCATTTGAAGGTCTTACGAAGGAGGCGGAGGGTGTGGAAGCAGGAAGACGAGACAGAGTTGATCTGGCGGTCCATTTTGAGCTCGGAGTCCAGGATGATTCTCAGGTTGCGTGCGTGGTCCGTGGGGGTTGGCGGGTTTCCGAGGGCGGGGGGCCACCAGGTGTCGCTCCAGGCATCGGGGTTTGGGCCCATGATGAGTACTTCTGTTTTGTTGGTGTTTAGTTGTAGGCAGCTGTTTTTCATCCATTTGGCGACGGCTTCCATGCCTTCTCGAAAGTTGCGTCTGGCGGTGTAATTGCACTTATATAGCGCTTACTACCCCCGACGAGGCGTCAAAGCACTTTTTCAGCGAGTAGCACGCTACTCCGGAACCCATATAGGATTAGTGTTGAGTTAGTATAGTGAAATATGAAAGTAATTTGAGTGGTGGATAGGTTAGTCAGTTATTTGGCTTCAGAAGTATATAAAGTCCAAGTTCAAATCTTTATTCGGTCTAATAAAGGCCATAAAAGAACATCAGAATACAATACAAATTCTTCATTGCACATAAAAGTTTAAAACTATTAAGCAATCGATTAAAATAGTTTAAAAGAAAACTAAACTTTAGCATGATTTTAAAACTCCATATTTCAGCAAATAACAGGTTCAGGGGCGATGTATTAATTACTGTGCAGTCCAGTCACTATAGAAACTGTGGGAGGTGGTGGTCAGGATTGAGGTGCACTGACAGAGCTGTGTATCGGGGTCAGCTTGTTGTTGTCAGTCAGTGTTGACCTGCTGTGTGGGCCCAGTCAGTTGAATTGCACAAGGTGTCAGGCGCTTTTTGGCCGTTGCGGGCCATTGTTCTTCTAGTCTGTGGGAAGCTTTCACAACACCACCGAGTGTTTTTCTTCCCGCCTTGATCTGCTGTCTGGACAGCCCGGCTGGGCCACTTTCCTTTCTGGCCTGTGAAAAGGTGGAAGTGAGTAAATTCAACGTGGCGTGTCACGGAGAGGGCCTGGCGAGTGAGCTGTGAACTGAACCTTTCCCAGGAATATTTGCCCGCGTCTGGGAAGTGCGATGTTTACTGGTTTCCATTCCCACCGGCTCTGCCTACACAGCCCACGGTAGGAACAATAGGCGGTGTGTGGGAACCGACGTGTGCACGCACCGCCGGCGTCACCACGTCACTGGCAGTCCCACATCTCTCTGGGCTCGCGGTTCACCTGCTCGAAAGGACTCTCTGGGAGTATGATATTTACACTGACAAGTTAGATGCAGGGCCCCTGAAATCACATTATTCTGCATATACAACGTTTAAGTGTGGGTTTACCACACTTTCAACATAACCAACCACCTGCTGCACAGTTTATAGATTTCGACCAAAAACAAAATATGTTTGTAGCTCAAGCAGATCAAAAGTTACTTAAAAAAATAGTGTCCAACCTGGTGCCATACAGTGGTAGATTCTTTGTGGAGGTTAACTGGTCACCTTTCAGTTGCATGTTAAATTGGTATTAATAAGTGTGTGTTAAAAAAACAAAGTAGCAAACTAATACTGCTACACAAAGGGGCAGATTTACAAGCCCCTTGCGCCACTTTTGCGTCACTTTTCCCATGTTAAAAATGACGCAAAAGTGGCGCAAGAGCCTTGTAAATAAGCCCTAAAGTGTGACATTACACCCCTTAATCGCTTTTTCTTGCCCGTAATTTAGACAATCCTGCTAAATATTATGCCCACCATTGTGCATATGTCCAGTAGCGCTGGTTGTAAGGTATACTCCCACTCACATAATTGTCTCTGAGGGTGGTTAATCTTTTTTTCCTATTTTGTTGATTTAATTGAATTTAATTTTTTTACTTCCATTTATGGTCGAAGGTTGTGTGATCACACTTACTGGGATTTTGGTGAATTGGCATCCAGGTGAAGGATGAGGATCAGTCGAGATGGTGCCTCTGGGAAAATCTGGTGCGACACCAGCATGCAGCATTTTATAGGCCCCAGGTGAATCTTGTTATAAGAAAGGGTATGTTGAGTAGTAAGTAATGCACTGTCTCCAATTGGATGTGGTTGATTGGACCACAGGGTCATTAGTTTTTTGTTTTTCAATAAAAAACTACCACTTTGAAAGTATGTTTTTGAAAAAAAAACTTTGTAAATGTTTGGGTGGATGCTGTCAAAACAAACGCCAATCATTCACCAAATTTATAGTACCTTAATAAGAACCTTATTAGAAAAATAGGGAGCGACCCCACTGACCAAGAGACAAGGTACCACTGGTAAATATAAAAAAATATTTCTCTTGGACATGCACAGAGATACACCTTCAACCCGGTGTACAATCAACCAAATTCACAACCAGTTGTACACTGCTATATCACACATACAAATTCCTCCATAAACACCATCAAATAGAACCCAAAAAAACAACCATATATCACATAAAGATAAAACACACAAATATTTTTTTATATTTACCTTAATAAGAACCGCCATGATGGTGGTTCCTTTCAGGGCACAGAGATCACTGCTAGGCCAGCAGGGATCTCATAATTTGGTGAACAGTAGTACCTCTTGGTGGCTGATGGAATGTTCTCCACCACCCTGGCGGAATGGAGTTCTGTCCACCAAACTCTAGATCTGGCCCTATGTTTGCTGGCAGCCCGGATATTCAGGTATATATGAAAGGGATATCCAGGTTCATTGAGACCATACACATTATGGAAGTTTGGAGGAATGTTGTTCCTTTGGCAAAAGAGGAAAAAAAGAAGCATGGAGAGGTTATGCAGGGCCAAAGAGGTTGTGGTGAAAATAAGAGTCCATGGTATAAGTGGGGCAGGCAGAATGAGTAGTGTGTGTGCGTCAGCAGATTTGCTGTGTGGTGGAAAATTTAAATCAAGGCCCAAAAGGCTTCCTGCTCGGCCACAGTGTCAGAAAGAGTTATTACAGTGCTTTATGCTTTGTGGTTTCATCATTTAAACATCTTTTGCATCACTTTCCAGTATATTAGTTTTATTCATTATCTCCTTGAAAAAAGATATGGCTGGAGCCTTTCAGTTTCAACTTGTGCAGTCTCTTCGAATGAGGATTTTTCTCTGTGAAGATAGAGTCTAGGATGCTAAAGTTGCAAGTTGGTGAGCGGTACTGCTTGAAGGTTGTTGTGATAAAGCACCCACAACGTATAGAAAGGTAGTAAAACCTTTAATTCAACAAAGCCAGATAAAACGTGATCCTCCACTTGCCAGCTACAGATTAACTGACAAAGTAAGAATCCACGCTGTACCAAGATTCTATCAGAAGATAAAAGAACATTCTAAACATTAAAGGCATACATCAAAACAAGAGCTCATTTATGCAATAAAACAACTTCTCATTACTAAACATCCCCTCCCTTTCTACTCAAACAACTAAAAACAAAGAATGATATAACACATTACAGCAATAACAAACAAAATTAATATAAACTTTAGCTTCAAGACGTCTGCACGGAATCCTCCAAACAGCGAGGAGTTCTGCGGTTCCTAGGATTTTGCTCTTCTCTCACTCCTATGGGAGGTAAAGTATTGTCATAAACACGCTCGCTTACATCCCCAACACTATTCTCATCTTGCCTCCTCACCCAACCACTGTATCCCCCACCAGCTCTTCATTATCCATCATCATGTAACTGTTGAGTTCCCCTTGGACATGTTCCTTCTTTTTGATAACAGTGCCTACTTTTTGGTATAGAGACAGCTGGCACCTATTCCTCTTGTTTCCAGTCTCCAACTTAACATAACCGTCAAACAGTTCCTTAACCTTGAACGAACCCCAAAATTTGGATAATCCTATACTCACTCTTCCATGCTTTATTTTCACCCAGTCACCAGCTCTTATCACAGCTTTGGTTTCCCCTTTTCCTTTGTTCTCTCTCTTCTCGTAGCTATTGTTGGTCAGCCACGCCAGAGTCAACCTTGTGCCCAGCTTCCTCCTTCTCATCTTTTCAAATGGAGAAACATTGGTTGCTCTATTTTCTGTGGTGTGATGGGCCCAAATCATGTTATTCACCATCTTCTTAACAGCTCTTTCGCTTTGACTGGCCAATTAATGTGGCACCCTTCTCTAAGTTGTTGGCCTTTTCCACCATCCCATTGGCTTGGGGGTTGTACAGTGAGGTACGATGGTGTTTTATACCACAATTTTCCAAATATTACTTAATTTCATGTGATGTGAGTTGCGTCTGATTATCTGTAATTAATATGCGAGGAAATCCTTCCCCCAAGAACACTCCTTTCAATGTTTCAGTAGTACAACTCATGGTCACTTCAGGCATACAACTCGTGGTCACTTCAGGCATAAACTTAACAATCAACCACTTGGAATGTACATCCACCGTCGCCATTGCATTCTTCATACTTTCCTTCAGCCCGTTCATGGATCCTACGAAATCCAAGCACACTGTTCTCTAAGGAATGCCACGGTCTTCGATATGGCCCGTACTGCCTGGATGCCTGTCTTTAGTCTTTTCTCGCTCTCTTTACATACATGGCATTTCTCCACCCAAGACATAATCTGGCCATCCATACACGGCCACCAAAAATTCGCCCTCACTCTTTTTTTTGTTATAGTTTGCCACAAGTGGCCCTCATGGGATAGATTGATAATCCTTTCCTTCAGTGCTTCAGGTGGCACTAATTTATTATTCCTCATAATGACATCCTTGTCCGCAAGTGTAAGCTTATCCAAGATCTTCACAAACATACAACCACGCCACAGCTCCCTCCTATTCCCTGGCCAAAATGCTTCAACCATCAACTTCAGCCCAATCTAAGGGTAAGCGTGAGAGACAGTCCACTTGCGCGTTCTTCCAGCCTGGAATATGCTCAACACGGAAACAATATTCTTGATGTCTGGAGGCTAGCCTCACCAGCCTGGCTGACCCTTTGCCTGCTCCTCCAGGTCTCAACACCTTGCTGAGGGGTTTGTGATCTGGGCGGATGCAAAACTCACATCCCACAGGAAGGTTCTGAAATTTTCCACAGAATAGTTATGCTCACTTTCCGTTAAGGAGCGCAAGGCAAAGGCCACAGCTTTCTCCCTAATACCATGCATCTGGGATAGAACTGCTCCCACAGCACATGCGCTTGCATCCACCGTCAATATCGTTATTTGCTGGGTATCAAAAGGCGCCAGACTGCCCGCCTCACACGTCTTTCCTCACAACATCAAATGCATTTGTTCATCCTCTCCCCATTTAACCATACAGCTGTTTTGCAAAAACATCCTTAAACCTGCAGAGGAGACAGTTTGTAGGCCCCAGTAAGGTCCGGTTCTGCTCTAAAGTAATGTGGCTTCACACGTAGCCATAAGCCTGTGGAGCTTGATGCTCAGCGCACGTGCAACGCGTGTGGGTGAACGCGCTCAGAGATTCTAAGAAAGCCAAGCAAGGAGCGCTCAAGCCGTTCGGGCCACTCAATACATTGCAGCTTGGGGTTTATTGCTTTTACTCAAAGATTTGCCTCAGCCGAACACTTTTTTTGTGTTGGAAATCTCACTGAGGAATATCTTTGCCTTCCTTTGCCTTTGAGAGCTCTGTACGCGTAGCGGTGCCGCTTGTGGCCCGATACAGGATACGGATCACTGAAGCTGGATCACTTTCTAGTCTGGCCAAAGGTGCCTTTCCTTTGTGGCTGGCGATTGTCACCAAAAGTGTTGTGATAAAGCACCCGCAATGTATAGAAAGGTAGTAAAACCTTTAATTAAATGGAGCTAGATGAAACGTGATCCTCCGCTCGCCAGCCACAGATTAACTGACAAAGAATCCACGCTGTACCAAACTGCTATTAGAACTAAGATAAAAGAACATTCTAAGTATCAAAGGCATACATCAAAACAAGAGCACATTATTGCAATAAAACAACTACTCATTACTACAAAGGTGTATAGCTGTGGTTTAATTGTAAGAAAGTGCCCTTTTTTTGCATGGTTGCCCCCACATTTTGCTGAACTGCCGATGTACTTTGACTGAGTGTGCCCTGGTTCCTGCCACACAGGTACCCAGGGCATATGTTCTTTCCCTAAAACTGCATTAGGACAAAACCTAATTGGCACTCTTTGGCCACAGGTCAGTCCATTGTAAATGGTACCACAGGTACCAAGGGCACTGTGGCCAGGGAAGGCCTCTAAGGGCTGTATCACTAATTGTGCCACCCTTAGAGGCCCTGTACCTTCATACACACACACACACTTCCTTTGCAGGCTGTGTGTTTTGGTGCAGAACAAAGTAAAGAGTCGACATGGCACACATCCCTGTGTGTCATGCTTACAACCCACTACCCTGGCATAGATCAGCCACCCCTCTAGCGGGGTGCACTATACCAGTGGTGAGGGTACAGGTGCATGAGCCCTGTACCCCTTCAGTGTCTAAGCCAATTCCTAGACATTGTAAGTGCAGTAATGTCATTAAGAGTATATGGTGCTGGGAGTTTGTCATTATGAACTCCACAGGACCATAATGGCATTACTGAAAACTGGGAAGTTTGGTATCAAACTTCTCAGCACATTAAACCCACACTGATGCCAGTGTGGGATTTAATTAAAAATGCACACAGAGGGCATCTTAGAGATGCCCCCTGAAAAACGACCTAACACTAGTGTCCAGGCTGAGTGGCTGCTCCCCAACTGCCACCACCAGACATGTTTCTGGACCCCTGGGTCGAGAGCCTGCTGCTCTCTGCGGCCTGAAACAATGCACATCCTGGGACTAGGTGCCAATCCTCCTCCCCAAGGATAGGCAGGGCCCAGGAAGGGGAAGCTTCAAAGGCTTGCCGCCTTTGTGAGCTTCCCCAGGCCTTTTGCTGCTTCCAGCAACTGGCCCCCACCTAGTCTGACCCCCACTTTGGGCGGGAGAATCGTCGGGAAAAGCAAGAGAGGAAGGGAGGTGTGCCCAACTTTGCCAACCCCACCCCTCAGGTGGGGGTGGCGAGGTGAAGCACAACTCTCAGTCCCGGTCATCTTGCAGATGGCCAACCAGAGTGAGGCATATGCTGCCCTCCCACTGGTGGGTGGCATAATCGGGGGTGTACCCACCCCAAGGAAGGGACCCATTGGTCCCAACCTTTACTTACCTGTAACACCCCTAAATTTAGTATTTAGGGGCAACCCTGAACCTTGCCTCCTCAGACAAAAACCGACCAAGAAAAAGAGAAGAAGAAGGACCGAAGAGCCTTGCTGAAACTAAGAAGAGGAGGACGCCCACTGACTTGGCCCCAGCCCTAATGGCCTGTCCCCACCTCGAACCTGCTCCAGCGAAATCCCAGTGTGTCCTGCAGCCAGCAGCCTCAAGAACCCGAAGGACCTGCCCTGCCTTCCACAAGAAAGACTTTGGGGTCGATTCCGATTTCGGCCGGAAGCGCACCTAACACCATTCGTCCGGAAAAAAAACAAGCCGAACGCGTGTTTCCCGGCCGATTCGAACAGTCGTCCGAACGAGCAAGTACGATGCGCATAACAGCACAGATTCCGAGCGAGCCGTACTTACCCATTTCAGCTCCTGTTCCCCGCCCGAGCCGGATCTGTAAACGCCGAATTGAGTCCCACGGAACCAAATACACAGCACCTTCCGGCCGGACTAGTACGATGCGCCTTCCGTACACGCTGAACCCGTCGCTACGTCCGGCACGTTAGAGCATCCAGGAGAGCTGTATATAAGCTCCGATTCGCGCCACAAGACGATCCACGGCGACGAGACGAACAAGCCAGCGACGAGTACGAGTCGAAGCCATGAGAAACCCGAACGAGACGAACCAACCATGAATCCCATCGCGCAGTTCCTACCAATACTCTACATCTATTACCGGGACCGGTACGGACGCGTACGGCGCAGACGGTAAGTCAAACACACACAACACAAACAAACGACACGTACCCGAAATATGTCACACACACATAGGGATGCAGAAATGACGTACACTAGCAACAGCAGAACCATAGGGGCGGGATGGCTATCACCAATGCCATACACACCCATAGGGGGATGGATGCCTACCACTAACACCACCCCTACTCATGGGGGCCTGGATGCCTACCACTACCACCACCCCTACTCAGGGGGCCTGGATGCCTGTCACTACTACCATCCCCACTCATAGGGGATGGATGCCTACCACTACCACCACCCCTACTCAGGGGGCCTGGATGCCTGTCACTACTACCATCCCCACCCATAGGGGGATGGATGCCTACCACTAACACCACCCCTACTCATGGGGGCCTGGATGCCTACCACTACCACCACCCCTACTCAGGGGGCCCTGGATGCCTGTCACTACTACCATCCCCACTCATAGGGGGATGGATGCCTACCACTAACACCACCCCTACTCATGGGGGCCTGGATGCCTACCACTACCACCACCCCTACTCATGGGGGCCTGGATGCCTGTCACTACTACCATCCCCACTCATAGGGGGATGTATGCCTACCTCTACCACCACCCCTACTCATGGGGGCCTGGATGCCTACCACTACCACCACCCCTACTCATGGGGGCCTGGATGCCTGTCACTACTACCATCCCCACTCATAGGGGATGGATGCCTACCACTACCACCACCCCTACTCATGGGGGCCTGGATGCCTACCACTACCACCACCCCTACTCATGGGGGCCTGGATGCCTGTCACTACTACCATCCCCACTCATAGGGGGATGAATGCCTACCACTAACACCACCCCTACTCATGGGGGCCTGGATGCCTACCACCACCCCTACCCAGGGGGGCCTGGATGCCTGTCACTACTACCATCCCCACTCATAGGGGGATGGATGCCTACCACTACCACCACCCCTACTCATGGGGGCCTGGATGCCTACCACTACCACCACCCCTACTCATGGGGGCCTGGATGCCTGTCACTACTACCATCCCCACTCATAGGGGAATGTATGCCTACCACTAACACCACCCCTACTCATGGGGGCCTGGATGCCTACCACTACCACCACCCCTACCCAGGGGGGCCTGGATGCCTGTCACTACTACCATCCCCACTCATAGAGGGATGTATGCCTACCACTAACACCACCCCTACTCATGAGGGCCTGGATGCCTACCACTACCACCACCCCTACCCAGGGGGGCCTGGATGCCTGTCACTACTACTATCCCCACTCATAGGGGGATGGATGCCTACCACTACCACCACCCCTACTCATGGGGGCCTGGATGCCTACAACTACCACCACCCCTACTCATGGGGGCCTGGATGCCTGTCACTACTACCATCCCTACTCATAGGGGGATGTATGCCTACCACTAACACCACCCCTACTCATGGGGGCCTGGATGCCTACCACTACCACCACCCCTACTCAGGGGGGCTTGGATGCCTACCACTACCACCACCCCTACTCATGGGGGCCTGGATGCCTGTCACTACTACCATCCCCACTCATAGGGGGATGGATGCCTACCACTACCACCACCCCTACTCAGGGGGGCCTGGATGCCTACCACTACCACCACCCCTACTCATGGGGGCCTGGATGCCTGTCACTACTACCAACCCCACTCATAGGGGGATGGACGCCTACCACTACCAATACCCCTACTCATGGGGGCCTGGATGCCTACCACTACCACCACCCCTACTCATGGGGGCCTGCATGCCTGTCACTACTACCATCCCCACTCATAGGGGATGGATGCCTACCACTACCACCACCCCTACTCAGGGGGCTTGGATGCCTACCACTACCACCACCCCTACTCATGGGGGCCTGGATGCCTGTCACTACTACCATCCCCACTCATAGGGGATGTATGCCTACCACTAACACCACCCCTACTCATGGGGGCCTGGATGCCTACCACTACCACCACCCCTACTCAGGGGGCCTGGATGCCTGTCACTACTACCATCCCCACTCATAGGGGGATGGGTGCCTACCACTACCACCACCCCTACTCATGGGGGCCTGGATGCCTACCACTACCCCTACCCAGGGGGCCTGGATGCCTGTCACTACTACCATCCCCACTCATAGGGGGATGGATGCCTACCACTACCACCACCCCTACTCATGGGGGCCTGGATGCCTACCACTACCACCACCCCTACTCATGGGTGCCTGGATGCCTGTCACTACTACCATCCCCACTCATAGGGGGATGTATGCCTACCATTAACACCACCCCTACTCATGGGGGCCTGGATGCCTACCACTACCACCACCCCTACTGAGGGGGTCTTGGATGCCTACCACTACCACCACCCCTACTCATGGGGGCCTGGATGCCTACCACTACCACCACCCCTACTCATGGGGGCCTGGATGCCTGTCACTACTACCATCCCCACTAATAGGGGATGGATGCCTACCACTACCACCACCCCTACTCAGGGGGCCTGGATGCCTGTCACTACTACCATCCCCACTCATAGGGGGATGGATGCCTACCACTACCACCACCCCTACTCAGTGGGGCCTGGATGCCTGTCACTACTACCATCTCCACTCATAGGGGGATGTATGCCTACCACTAACACCACCCCTACTCATGGGGGCCTGGATGCCTACCACTACCACCACCCCTACTCAGGGGGCTTGGATGCCTACCACTACCACCACCCCTACTCAGGGGGCCTGGATGCCTGTCACTACTACCATCCCCACTCATAGGGGATGGGTGCCTACCACTACCACCACCCCTACTCATGGGGGCCTGGATGCCTACCACTACCACCACCCCTACCCAGGGGGCCTGGATGCCTGTCACTACTACCATCCCCACTCATAGGGGGATGGATGCCTACCACTACCACCACCCCTACTCATGGGGGCCTGGATGCCTACCACTACCACCACCCCTACTCATGGGTGCCTGGATGCCTGTCACTACTACCATCCCCACTCATAGGGGGATGTATGCCTACCACTAACACCACCCCTACTGAGGGGGTCTTGGATGACTACCACTACCACCACCCCTACTCATGGGGGCCTGGATGCCTGTCACTACTACCATCCCCACTCATAGGGGGATGTATGCCTACCACTAACACCACCCCTACTCATGGGGGCCTGGATGCCTACCACTACCACCACCCCTACTCAGGGGGGCCTGGATGCCTGTCACTACTACCATCCCCACTCATAGGGGGATGGGTGCCTACCACTACCACCACCCCTACTCATGGGGGCCTGGATGCCTACCACTACCCCTACCCAGGGGGGCCTGGATGCCTGTCACTACTACCATCCCCACTCATAGGGGGATGGATGCCTACCACTACCACCACCCCTACTCATGGGGGCCTGGATGCCTACCACTACCACCACCCCTACTCATGGGTGCCTGGATGCCTGTCACTACTACCATCCCCACTCATAGGGGGATGTATGCCTACCACTAACACCACCCCTACTCATGGGGGCCTGGATGCCTACCACTACCACCACCCCTACTGAGGGGTCTTGGATGCCTACCACTACCACCACCCCTACTCATGGGGGCCTGGATGCCTACCACTACCACCACCCCTACTCATGGGGGCCTGGATGCCTGTCACTACTACCATCCCCACTAATAGGGGGATGGATGCCTACCACTACCACCACCCCTACTCAGGGGGCCTGGATGCCTGTCACTACTACCATCCCCACTCATAGGGGGATGGATGCCTACCACTACCACCACCCCTACTCAGGGGGCCTGGATGCCTGTCACTACTACCATCTCCACTCATAGGGGGATGTATGCCTACCACTAACACCACCCCTACTCATGGGGGCCTGGATGCCTACCACTACCACCACCCCTACTCAGGGGGGCTTGGATGCCTACCACTACCACCACCCCTACTCAGGGGGGCCTGGATGCCTGTCACTACTACCATCCCCACTCATAGGGGGATGGGTGCCTACCACTACCACCACCCCTACTCATGGGGGCCTGGATGCCTACCACTACCACCACCCCTACCCAGGGGGGCCTGGATGCCTGTCACTACTACCATCCCCACTCATAGGGGGATGGATGCCTACCACTACCACCACCCCTACTCATGGGGGCCTGGATGCCTACCACTACCACCACCCCTACTCATGGGTGCCTGGATGCCTGTCACTACTACCATCCCCACTCATAGGGGGATGTATGCCTACCACTAACACCACCCCTACTGAGGGGGTCTTGGATGACTACCACTACCACCACCCCTACTCATGGGGGCCTGGATGCCTACCACTACCACCACCCCTACTCATGGGGGCCTGGATGCCTACCACTACCACCACCCCTACTGAGGGGGTCTTGGATGCCTACCACTACCACCACCCCTACTCATGGGGGCCTGGATGCCTACCACTACCACCACCCCTACTCATGGGGGCCTGGATGCCTGTCACTACTACCATCCCCACTCAGAGGGGGATGGATGCCTACCACTACCACCATCCCTACTCAGGGGGGCCTGGATGCCTGTCACTACTACCATCCCCACTATAGGGGGATGGATGCCTACCACTACCACCACCCCTACTCAGGGGGGCCTGGATGCCTGTCACTACTACCATCCCCACTCATAGGGGGATGGATGCCTACCACTACCACCACCCCTACTCAGGGGGGCTTGGATGCCTACCACTACCACCACCCCTACTCATGGGGGCCTGGATGCCTGTCACTACTACCATCCCCACTCATAGGGGGATGTATGCCTACCACTACCACCACCCCTACTCATGGGGGCCTGGATGCCTACCACTACCACCACCCCTACTCATGGGGGCCTGGATGCCTGTCACTACTACAATCCCCACTCATAGGGGGATGGATGCCTACCACTAACACCACCCCTACTCATGGGGGCCTGGTTGCCTACCACTACCACCACCCCTACCCAGGGGGGCCTGGATGCCTGTCACTACTACCATCCCCACTCATAGGGGGATGGATGCCTACCACTACCACCACCCCTACTCATGGGGGCCTGGATGCCTACCACTACCACCACCCCTACTCATGGGGGCCTGGATGCCTGTCACTACTACCATCCCCACTCATAGGGGGATGGATGCCTACCACTACCACCACCCCTACTCAGGGGGCTTGGATGCCTACCACTACCACCACCCCTACTCATGGGGGCCTGGATGCCTGTTACTACTACCATCCCCACTCATAGGGGGATGTATGCCTACCACTAACACCACCCCTACTCATGGGGGCCTGGATGCCTACCACTACCACCACCCCTACCCAGGGGGGCCTGGATGCCTGTCACTACTACCATCCCCACTCATAGGACGGGTAATGCATGACACAACCAGCATACTCAAACATAAGGAATGTCAGAAAAGGACATCACCCCAACATCATGACAAGCGTGTGTAGTCTGTGTCACATGCCTACAACACTGAACATGACAATGAACATACAATGTGACCCCCTATCACATGTGTGACACATAAATGTGTGTGGCCTCCACAATGCAATCAGACCATGACCACTGTGCCAATGGGGTCTAAACCCCCATCATCACAGTGACCAAAATGTAAGTGTGGTGTCCATAGCTGAAGCACATTTTGAACATTGTGGCAATGGGGTCTAAACCCCCTTCATCACAGTGTCCAAAATGTAAGTGTGGGGTCCATAGCTGAAGCACATTTTGAACATTGTGGCAATGGGGTCTAAAGCCCCATCATCACAGTGACCAAAATGTAAGTGTGGGGTCCATAACTGAAGCACATTTTGAATATTGTGGCAATGGGGTCTAAACCCCCATCATCACAGTGACCAAAATGTAAGTGTGGGGTCCATAGCTGAAGCACATTTTGAACATTGTGGCAATGGGGTCTAAAGCCCCTTCATCACAGTGTCCAAAATGTAAGTGTGGGGTTCATAGCTGAAGCACATTTTGAACATTGTGGCAATGGGGTCTAAAGCCCCATCATCACAGTGACCAAAATGTAAGTGTGGGGTCCATAGCTGAAGCACATTTTGAACATTGTGGCAATGGCGTCTAAACCCCCATCATCACAGTGATCAAAATGTAAGTGTGGGGTCCATAGCTGAAGCACATTTTGAACATTGTGGCAATGGGGTCTAAAGCCCCATCATCACAGTGACCAAAATGTAAGTGGGGGGTCCATAGCTGAAGCACATTTTGAACATTGTGGCAATGGGGTCTAAAGCCCCATCATCACAGTGACCAAAAGGTAAGTGTTGTCATGGAAAAAGCTGAAAATGCCAAACAGCATGGATGATTCCTGGTCACACAACAACAAACACATCAGTGGCAAAGTAGTGCTTGTGTCCCATAGCAACATAGATTGGGTGAGGGAAACAGTGCAGTGCAAATAAGACATACCTTTGGCCATGTGCAGACAAACATCACCCATGGGGGCTGACATTGTCAACATTTATCAATTACACAATGACAGAAGTGACCATCATAATGAAGACCCACATATCTGCACCAATGGACACACAAATGTAGATATCCTGTGGAGACTGTAGATGTGAGGTGAACAAATACCATACCATGGCAGCAATGGGACATACATACCATGATTATTGTGCTGACTGATGACCTAGGAGTCCCAGGGACAGCAGGGGAAATGCACCAAACAACATACAGCCAATGCAACACTAAAGATATGCCAATGCAGTGGTGCAGATGCACAAACACAAACAGGCAGCCTCACACTGCATATCAAACACAACAGGTGATGAGGGGGTGTGCAAGTGTCCCCAGGCAACCCCACAACACATGAGGAGGCCTGAATCCCAATTACACTGATGTGTATACAGTGAAACACAAACGTTACTCATGGATCGGATTTCCCTATGTGGGCAATCAGGCATTGTGAGATGAGAGGGAGCTCAAATTACACATGTCACACAAGCTTGTAGGAACAGCAACTAACACAGCAAGAGACAGACCCACCACAGCACTACTCCCAGGGACACCGCATTGTGGTGACACTAGCCTGCATGATAATCCCACTGTGATGACAAAGGTAGATGTCGTTCACACTGTGAACCACAGCCATGTGTCCAGAGCAACTAACTACCATCACACCTACACAAGCACAAATCAATCAGCACTGCCTGTCAGCCAAGGCCAATATGGAGGTAGGGGTCTAGCCGTGCAACAACTCACATTTGCACACACTCAACACCACACACCTTGAACTCCACCAATGTGCAGCTGTGAAGCTCACATGGACTGGTGACATTGCACATGCACCCATGACAATCCCAGGGGGGGTGGTGGGAACTAAGGTGTGAAACCCATCACACATGGCCAGTCAACAAGACTCGTGAATGTCTGACACACTGCGCAGTACGCCGTACATGGGCATGACGTGAAATCCACCCCAATCAATGGGATCCTGGCCACAGTCACACACCAATGAAGAAGCCAAGGTGACCCACAAAGAACACACATAGACAACTTCCAACATTGCAGCTCTGACCCTGAGGAGTGGCAGCAGTCACACACACAACGTGTCACAATCACTGAAAGCTACCACAAACTGTAAATTACATGACTTGTGTAACCCACAAGTGCCTAGGGGAATCCTGACTGTGCCCCATCTGCGTTTGCCCACATCCCCAGCCCTGACAACAAAGACAACTAGGGATGACAACCTCATGAACATTAGTTTACCATGCACCCACATCCCGGAGAAACCAGGTCCAAGATGCTGGATGAACACAGGACAACTCAGCAAGCATCACAAACAGGAAAATCCCTAGGGACACAGCCTGTGTAGGAAAAGGGAAGGGAACACACACAGACATGCTCACACAACACACAACACGGGCCCAGCCAATGTCACGGGATTACACACTGCCATGAGGGCACTCCACTCCTATGGAAGGTCCGCTGTGCCAAACCTTGTCTGTGCACGACTCAAACATGTCAGCAGAACACTCGGTCAGTGAGTCAACAACTACAACACACTGAAGGCTCTGCTCACATCAGCCTGGGTACGGGAGTGTCACGTCAGTCATCTGCATACACCCTAAACACGTGTCAAGCAAGTTGCACTGTATACACAGATGAGTCCTTCAACATTGATGTGCAAAACTGCATGTCCAGTGGAGATGGGCACACAGTCAGGGAAATAGAAACATTGAACAGTGGTAAGCACACCAGAAGTGCATCAGTGTAAGCCAAAGATGGTAATTTACTAATGCAAAACGTACATCCATGTGTCAAATGCTGAACATTACACCCTCAGACCGCAGCAAAGGATGCTATAGATCCAGACTACATTAGGACACATATCCCATGGACCACATGTAGTCCATCACAGCAACACTTCATTTTCCTGATCTGAACACTATTACAACTGCAAATGCATGATGATACTCATCTACATCATGTACATCCAAAGAAAAACCACAATTAAACAAAAAGAGGCTTTATTCAGCAAATGTTAAATTAAAAGTTGAAGTCCAAAAGAAACTAAGGCCAATGGCCAGTCCAAATACACAGTCCCAACAGGGTGATACGTGACAACTTGTCACCCATTGCTTGCCTGCACTGGTACGGACAGGGGACACCCCCTCGGAGGGGCATACAAGGGGCAGGCCAGGCACCGCAGGGACAGGATCAGGGGATGCCAGAAGGAGGCAGTGAAGGGGTGGTGGGTGCAGGAGTGTCATCGGCAACTGCAGTGAAGGTGTCTGACTCAGTGGGGGCCGGCACCACTGTAGGGCACAACTCAGATGTTGTGGGTGCTGCAACCACTGCAGTGGGCCGGTCAGATGGAGTGGACTGGGTCCCCACTGCAGTGCCTGAGTCAGACGGGGTGGTTGTGGACTCCACTGCAGTGCACAACTCCAAGGGAGTGGAAGGGGGGCAGATGAGGTGGGCAGGTCAGAGGGGGGACCCGGTCTCCACACCAGTGGCACAAACAGGCAGAGCGTCTGGTTTGGGGGTGGAAGGGCAAGTGGTAAGGGCCTAAGCAGTTTGGGGATGCGGTATCGGTGTGTGGGGGAACCTGGGGCAGGGTGTGGCGGGGGAACCTGTGCAGTGGTGGCCTAGGGGATGGAGGAGAGAGACTGTGTGGTGGAGCTGCGTGGTGGTGGTGGTGGGGTCTTGCCCTTCCTGGTCCGTGGGGACTTACGAATGGGGTCCTCTGTCTGCCTGTGCCTGGGGGAGGGTGTCCGGGTGTGAGGGGCACTCCCCTCTGTGTGTGGTGGTCGCCTCTTCCACCTGGACTTCGTGTCAGGTGTATCTGTGGGGAAGAGGCCAAGCTCACAGAGGAAGAGCTTCTGGGAGGGGGGGGGTTGCAGGTGAGGCAAGGGAAGGGCTTTTGGAGGGAGAGGCATCTGAGGACTGCGCAGTGCTCGTGGATGCGTGTGTGTGTGTCTGGGCCCCAACCCCTGTGAGTGAGGTATCAGTCCCCTGACTGTGCGTGCGTGTGCGTCTGGATTTTGGTGTGTGTGTCTGTGTGCTGCTTGTGTCTGTGCTGGTGCGTGCCGGTGCCGGTGTGTGTGTGCTTGGGACAGGTAGGGTGCTGGGTATTGTGGATGGGGCAGAGGTAGGAGGGGCGAGGGACTGTTGCAGGAGGGACACTGCTGCCGTCAGTGAGGAGGCCATGGACTGATTGGTCCGATGTAGGGCAGACATGCCAGATGACATGCCCTCCATGAATGACACCAGTTGTGTCAAAAGACCCGTGTGTGCATGGAGGACACTCAGAATTGATGTCTGCCCTACATGGATCTGCTTAAGCAAGTCCACAGACTCCACACTCAGGGCAGCAGGGGGGACAGAGGCAGGGGGTGCGGTGCCTGGCATGAAGGAGACACGCTCCCCTACACGGGAGCCTCCACGGACATGTAGGATGGGAGCAGATGGGAGGGTGGAGATGGTGGTGGTGGCGGGGACAGACTTGCTTGATGTTGCCTCTGGTCTGCTGACACCCGCCTCCACAAGGGAGTCCTCACTGGAGATGCTGTTTTCCCCAGCCGAGGTGGTCGTAGCTGAGGTATCCTCAGTGTGGCTCCCCTCACCCTCCGTGCCACTGGGTCCCTCGCTCTCCCATGCAGTGGACCCAGTCTGGCTCTGCCGCTCCTCTTGGTCCGTGAAGCTGTCTCCTCCTGTGGCCGTGGATGTATCTGCAAACAATCAGGATAAACAGAGCAACATTAGTCACCTGTACTGACCACACACACCACAGTAAGTACAGCACATCACAGAGCAAGCCCTGCCATCATTTGCTAGACATTGCAATTCGTGCTGACACTGATTTCAAGAAGCCCATTGTCTGCCTGACAGTCAGTCATGCCACACATATCCTACCTGTCCATGCACCCATCTGTCTGTTGCCTGTTGTATGCGACTAATCATATGTGCACACATGCACCACATACACAGTTGTTGGACATCCAAGAGTATATATGGAAATGTGTCACTCCAAACACATGCCATCTCCTGCCACTGACTCAGTACATGTGTCAGGAAAAGTGATTGGCAAAGTCTCTGTTGAGATGCGGGTTTTGCTTCCATCACCAGACACAATGATGTCCTCATGTCCTGATAGACAATGCAACAATGGTGTGCATGCAGGACATATCACACCACTGCTGGATCACCCTTTGCGATTTGAATGTCATGGCACAGACCTGTCTGGCAAGTCAGTCATAACTGTCTCCTGTCACAGGGCCAGTGCATACACACAACACCAGTCTGCACTGTGTCACAATCAGGGGAGTTTCAGAAATGTAAGCCCTGTAGCTGACAGGTGCACATGTGCACCCCTGGCCACCCACATCATGAGGACTGAGATGATCCCACATCAATCAAATGAGACATTTGAGTGACTGCAAACACAAATCCATACACATGAGCACTTCACCGTCTGATGAGAATGTACCAAAGCTGCCGGCACCTCAATGTTTCCTACAACATTGTGCACAGTCAAGGGATCAGAGACCTTTGCATTGACCTATGTGCAGATCCCATAGTCATAACTCAGATGGCTGGCCACCCCAAATTGTTAAACACTCCAGGAGTCCAAATAGCAAGGCCACACCACGGTGACACAGAGGCACACACATGAGTGCACTCTTCACAATGCCCAATATGTATGCTGACACACGGGAGTGGGAGAACAGAGTGCCTTCGATGTACGGAGTAGGCATTACAGTCCTGGTCCATGTGCAACATGGTATTACCCTGAACACTAGGCAGGTGGCTATGCATGTGTCACACACATGATGTACATACTTCTGAGGCCCCTACCTTGGTCTCTGCAGCAGCATGGGTGTGTGGCACATACCCCAGACATGTGGTGAGTCAGAGCAGCAATTGGAACACATATTAAAGCCATACCCAGAGTACATGTCAGATCACAGGCAATGTGAGCAATTGTACCACCCATGCAGCCCACCACAAAGTTCCTGTAACTGATGCTGTCCCCAACTTGAACCACAGGTAACTGCAAGTACACAGTACCCAAGTGACCTAAGTCACAGACTGTAAGGGCCACACCTGTGTATCAGATGAGGAGGGGGCATGACACAAGTGAGGGACATGAGTCCAGGACGACATGACAGTTGTACTGTGGAAGTGGAACCAGGCTAAAGGAGTGCATAGAGCATGTCAGTCATAGTACACAGTTGAGGCTAGCACTTACCCCCTCCTTGCTGCTGTCTGGCCTTCAGCTGCCGATCGAGGTCAGGGAAGACCACCGCCAGGATCCGGAGCATGTGGGGGGTCAGGGTCCGGTGTCCGCCCCTCCTGCGAGGAGGCGACAGCTTCAGCTGGACCCTTGCGATCCTCCGGGTCCAGCCCCGAAGGTCCTGCCACCTCTTCTGGCAGTTGCGGATCCTGCGCCTGTAGACCCCCACAGATCGTACTGCCTGGACGATGGTCAGCCAGATCTCCTGCTTCTGGTGGGCATCAACCTGTGAGGATGACAAAGTGAAAAGGCCATTACTACACATGCCACATTTCCGTGCATCACACAGTTGGATATACATGTCTCAATCACAGGGGCATATGATCTACACAGGTAGTGCAACTATGGCTATGAACAGTTTCCCAGCAGTTACTAAATGGTATCATTGCCTGGGAAGTAAAACCTTGTTGGAATGCACTGTTACTGCACTATACCTGTTCAGTGCATGTGACTACACACTTTGGGGGTGACAACTACTCAGTGAGCATGCTACCCACTGGTGTACACACTGTACGTCTTGCTAGTCAGACAACATGCACAATTAGTAAGGCAGTGGACAGCACACTCACCTGCTCCCCTGGTTTCCCATACAGCTTGCTGTACTGTGGAAGGAAGCTGTCCAGCAGGGCCTGGTTCTCCTCAGTGCTGAAGGCTGGGGCTCTATCCACAGTACGTGCCATTGCAGTAGCCAGAGGATGCAGAGACAGCAGCAGTGGTAGTGGCAGATGTCGTCCTGGAGCATGTAGTGCAGGCAAGTGAGCTCTCAGGGGAACAGCCAGCATTATATGTGTGCTGCAGAGGCAGATACAGTCCCATGTGTCCAAAATGATAGGTCCAAGTCGTTTGCATCTTCTGAATCTGGCCAATCCATGGAATTGCACCACTTATACACGCCCACAGCATCCTTCAAAACTTCAACTTCATGACACCCATTAATTTGCAACATTGTTGTGGGTGGCCAACTGAATTCACTGCATCCGACTCGTTAAAGCTTCGAAAACGCATCCGTTACCATGTCAGGCCATAGCCAATGCGTGCGCACCTATCGGTCCATTGCTGTACAACGCTTATTTCGAAAAACAACACGTATCCGTTCACATCATATGCAATGTCCAATGCGTGCGCACCGATCGGTCCATTGCTGTACAACGCGTATCCGCTCACATCATATGCAATGTCCAATGCGTGCGCACCGATCGGTCCATTGCTGTACAACGCGTATCAGCTCACATCATATGCAATGTCCAATGCGTGCGCACCGATCGGTCCATTGCTGTGCAACGCGTATTTCGAAAAACACCACGTATCCGCTCACATCATATGCAATGTCCAATGCGTGCGCACCGATCGGTCCATTGCTGTACAACGCGTATCCGCTCACATCATATGCAATGTCCAATGCGTGCGCACCGATCGGTCCATTGCTGTACAACGCGTATTTCGAAAAACAACACGTATCCGCTCACATCATATGCAATGTCCAATGCGTGCGCACCGATCGGTCCATTGCTGTACAACGCGTATCCGCTCACATCATATGCAATGTCCAATGCGTGCGCACCGATCGGTCCATTGCTGTACAACGCGTCTCCGCTCACATCATATGCAATGTCCAATGCGTGCGCACCGATCGGTCCATTGCTGTACAACGCGTCTCCGCTCACATCATATGCAATGTCCAATGCGTGCGCACCGATCGGTCCATTGCTGTACAACGCGTATCCGCTCACATCATATGCAATGGCCAATGCGTGCGCACCGATCGGTCCATTGCTGTACAACGCGTCTCCGCTCACATCATATGCAATGGCCAATGCGTGCGCACCGATCGGTCCATTGCTGTGCAACGCGTATTTCGAAAAACACCACGTATCCGCTCACATCATATGCAATGTCCAATGCGTGCGCACCGATCGGTCCATTGCTGTACAACGCGTATCCGCTCACATCATATGCAATGTCCAATGCGTGCGCACCGATCGGTCCATTGCTGTACAACGCGTATCCGCTCACATCATATGCAATGGCCAATGCGTGCGCACCGATCGGTCCATTGCTGTACAACGCGTCTCCGCTCACATCATATGCAATGTCCAATGCGTGCGCACCGATTGGTCCATTGCTGGGCAACGCGTATTTCGAAAAACACCACGTATCCGCTCACATCATATGCAATGTCCAATGCGTGCGCACCGATTGGTCCATTGCTGTACAACGCGTATCCGCTCACATCATATGCAATGTCCAATGCTTGCGCACCGATCGGTCCATTGCTGTACAACGCGTCTCCGCTCACATCATATGCAATGGCCAATGCGTGCACACGGATCGATCCATTGCTGTACAACGCGTCTCCGCTCACATCATATGCAATGGCCAATGCGTGCACACGGATCGGTCCATTGCTGTACGACGCGTCCCTGTACAAGTCACTCGCATATGTCACCATGCTTGTCACTGGTGAACGTATGCAAGCCACATTTACTTGCCAGGGACTCATGGGCACACCTATGACACCACAGCCTGTCCACACTGTATCCTAAGGCATGTAAGGCTGCATTACCTTTTCTGTGTATGGGGGTCAACATGTGGTTTTTTGGGTGGCACTTGGGGGCTGCCACTCCCAGGCTGTGCACGTGTTCATGGGGACAGAATCCTTTGTGTGTTGTGCACATGACCACTGTGATGTGCAACTGTTCATTTCAGAGCATGTGGCATGGTCACATTTCCAGGTTGTGTATGTGTATGTCATGTCACATACCCCCTGAGTCCCATGTGGGAAGGTATGTACGTCACAGGGTGACCCATTGCCACAATAGTGATGGCCCTCCACAGTCTGTGTGCATGTTGTGTTTCCGATGTCTCTGATTCCATGTGCACAATGGGAGACAGTCTCCACATCCACGTTGTTTGTGCATGGACTTGGATGTTGTGCGTGTGTGTGTCACAGACGTCCATGTCTGTCCTGCAGAGGCAACAGGGGCCACTACCTGTGGGAGTCATGGTTGTTTTGCTGACGTGTACATGATACGCCATGTCATGCCAGTGTCCATGTGGCAATACAGGGTCCCTGGGAATCTACCTGTCAATGAGCTGTGATGCCTGTGGCACATCTGTCCTGACATGTCACTGTGGTGTGTGTTTGGAACGTGACAGCAGTAAATGGGTACTGTGACACAGCCTAATGATTTCCCATGGCACAACCTGGAACTTGTTGTCAACACATGTTGAACTGTGATGTTAGATGTTGGCCATGTAGGTGCCATATATGTCCATACAGAACGGCACACACATCAGGTACTTGTGTCTCGTAATGATGTATCATGTGATATTGAGTATGGTCAATGGCACATATGTGGGGTGACTGACAATCTTTCTTTCTTCACCTATGCACTGCAGGGCACCAGCTGTCCATAGACCATTCCCTGACCTTGCAACGATGGTGGAACGTGACTGCATCCGACGGTACCGCTTCAACAGGGCGCTGATTGAGGAATTGGCAGTGCGGTTGGCCTCACATTTGCAACCTGGCCGGCCATACCCTACAGCGCTGACCCCCAAGGTGAAGGTGATGGCAGCCCTACACTTCTTTGCCACTGGTACCTTTCAACACACTGTGGCGACTGCTGGTGGGATGTCGCAGACCATGTTCAGCCGTGTGCTACGCGATGTTTTGGAGGCAATGTTGAGATACCTGAACCAGTACATCTATTTCCCTAAACTTCAACAACTCACTGACGTCAAGAGTGACTTCTATGCCCTGGGGAGGATGCCACATGTCATTGGCTCCATTGATGGGACACATGTGGCTTTGGTACCACCACAGGCACATGAGCAGGCATACAGGAACAGGAAACATTATCATTCGATCAATGCTCTGGTGGTATGTCTTGCAGATATGAGCATCTCACATGTGTGTGCCCGTTTCCCCGGTTTGGCACACGATGCCTACGTGATGAGGAGTAGTCGCATCCCGAGGATGATGTCACAGATGCAGAACCAGCATGCCTGGCTTGTCGGTGTGTACTGAATTTGTCCCATTGTGTGTGTTCTGCTATGTTGTATTCCGCCCTCTTTTCCAACTCAGCTAATGTGCAATTGTCTGTCTGTAGGTGACTCTGGATACCCCAACATGCCGTGGTTGCTGACACCCCTCAGGAACCCTGTGACACCAGCCCAGATGCGCTACAATGAGGCACATGGTCGGACCAGGAGAGTGATTGAGCAGACATTTGGTCTTCTGAAGAGCCGCTTCCGCTGCCTGGACAAGACAGGAGGGGCCCTCCCATATGCCCCAGCAAAGGTGTGCAAGATTGTCATCGTCTGCTGCATGCTACATAACCTGGCAGTGCGGAAGGAGTTGCCTCTCATCCTGGATGACGATGACCAACATCCGCCACCTGTGGAGGATCCTGGCCTGGGCCATGATGCCAGTGATGATGATGAGGGTGATGTCCGCACACAGCTCATCACCAACTTCTTCAGCTGAATGTGAGTATCCAGAGATGTCATGTCAATGATGTGAGTTTGCATGATATGTGTGGGTGGTGCTCTGGTGCTGTTTGAGTGTGGCCATGTGCTACTTGACTGGATGCGTGCAGCGATGTGTCCTTACAGGTAGTCTGTACTCCCCAACAGTGTTGACATGCTAACTTGGTTTTGTGTAGATATCTTGTGACATGTATTGGGCATGAGTATTGCAGTTCTGTCCTGTTCTTCAGTGCTTTTGACTGTGTGTCATGTCTGTCCTTCACAGGGTGCTTTCAGTGTTGTTTGGTCAACTTGGATCCCCCGACACCATGATTCAGCTTTCAGGGAGGCAGCAGTCGTTTCCCTACAGGTGATGTGCCACACACCCCTGGACTTTATTTCTTCTACACTTTTTGACTGTGTGGCCACTGCCACGTGGGATGACCTTGCATTTGTAGTGGAAACCTGTGCTTCACTTTGGGATGTGCGTTGTCTGTGGTCACACATCTGACTGACATTTGCTTACTGCACCTGTGGGCTAGTTAACACAGACTCGGAATAGGTGTGGTGTCTGTGCATTCCACTATATTTCCTGGCAACATCACTGTAGGCGATGAGTCAGATGGCCCTGGTGTCTATGTGTTGTGTAGCCCTAGTGGTGTGTCTCCCTCATATGTGTCACGTCGCCATGACTCACATGACGGTGTTGAACTTGCTGTGGCAGTTAGCATGCACAGTCTCATTTAGCAGATCATTATCTCCATGACAAAAACAACGTTGGAATCACAACAGAGGCAAGTATGGTGTATTAGTGAGTTTATTTACATACATGTGTGAGGATAGTGCACAGGATGGTGGGTGCTGTACATTGGTATTGGAATCCAAAGTTCCCAGATGAGTTGGAAGTGTTGGTAGCAGAAATGTCCTGAGTAAAGTCCACAGTCATCTGATACATTAGTCCAACTTAAACTCCCCATGTCATGTGGGAGAGTTGTGTTGCATTCGACAGGGTGAACAGTTTGCACACAAAGGAGAATTTCCAGAACAGGTGTTGGGTTCCCGGCCTCTCAGTTGTCCTTCCTCGGACAACCCCTCTTCTTTCTGGGGGGACCCTCACGTGCAGGCCGCTGCGGTGCAGAGGACTCTCCACCAGAGTCATCCTCCCTCCCTGTGGCAGTTGCAGTTGTTGCGGCACCAGATGTTGTGGGCACACAGGGAGGTGTGGACATGTTGGTGCTAATCTGGCGGAGGCATGTCAATATGTCCCTCTGCACCGCTGTCAGTTCTTCCAATGTGTCCCACTTGGACTCCATGCCAGACATGTGTGTCTCCACACGGGACATGTGTGTCTCCACACGGGACATGTGGGAGTCCAAGCGGGCATGATGGGCAGCCTGCTGCTGTTGAATGTCCTTGAGGATCCCCACTACCTGGCTGACCACTCCGGTGCTATTCTGGTACGCATCAGCAATGCGTGCCAGTTGTGGGTCATCATGCAGTCCAGACCCCTTTGCAAACAGCGACCTCTGCCTACCTCCCCTCCCTCCACCCCTGGTCACACGTGCGGGAGCTGCCGTGGCACGCACAGGTGCCCCCTGGCCCCCTTGGGGGTTGGTACTGGGGTTGTTGTCCGTTGCTTCACGGTGGGCTGGGGTCCCTGTGCTGTTGTCATTGAGTGTCCTTGGTCTGTCCGTGTCGGCGGGGGTGGTCTGTGTGTTGGCAGATGTTGGAGGAATGGGTGCAGGGGGTGCAGATGGTGGTCCTGCTGGTGCTGCATGATGACTCCCACCGGAGGTGCCAGGTTGGTCTTCGCCATCCGATGAGGGCAGAGGCTGTTCCACACCAGAGAGCTCAGGGTCTCCCGGAGCCTGGGACAGGGACTCCTCCTCAGCTGCTGCTGTGTCCCCATCATCACCTGTTTTTGGAAGAGACACACAATGTATGTTATGTTTCTGCAGGCATCAATGGTTCAAACACATGACAGTTGTGACTGTACCTCTGGATGCGGCCCTGTACAGTGCATTGTCCTAAGTTGTCACAGTCAGAGGTTGATATTGGTGTGGCTCATTGTCCTGCCAACCTGATGCATTTCAATGTGGATGTTGAGGTGTGTGCATGACCAGCATTGGTGGTATTTGGTTGACATCCGGACCACCTTCTCCCCCCAGCCCAGTTATCCCACCATGAAGCATGCCACACTTGCAGTGTGTGCAGGTTGACTCTCAGGATGTCAGTCAGTGGTGTCCTGCTGTTGGTTGGTGCACAGTTCCCAGCAGGGCCTTGTGCTCCCCACAAAAGAGCACCATTGTCAGACATCTTGGAAGTGGCTTTTCACTCACTCTCTTGTAGAGCATGGTCCCAGGTGTGTTGTTTGGAGTTAGTGGAAGTGGTGTGTGTGTAAGGGCCTGCTGGTAGCTGTAGTCGGAGCTGGCACTCCTCCTCCCCCAGGCCAGACATCCCACCATGAAACGTGCTTCCATTGCAGGGAGTGCAAGTTGGCTTTCAGGATGTCAGTCAGTGGTGTCCTGCTGTTGGTTGGTGCACAGTTCCCAGCAGGGCCTTGTGCTCCCCACAACAGAGCACCATTGTCAGACATCTTTGAAGTGGCTTTTCACTCCCTGTGAGGTGTGCATGCTTCAGTGTGAGCTTGCCGGGCCATGCGGGTGGGGGATGTTGAGCTGTGACTACCACTCCCATCATGCTATTGCCTACACCCCCTTCCCAGCATGTCCATACTTCCTTCCTTTTGAGTGGACTTCACTGTGTGTGAGTGTGACAGCAATGGCAAGATGGCTAACAGTGTGGTCCTGTTGTTTGTTGGTGCCCAGTTCCCAGCAGGGCCTTGTGCTCCCCACAGCTGAGGCCAGTGTCAGACATCTTTGAAGTGGCTTATCACTCCCTGTGAGGTGTGCATGCTTCAGTGTGAGCTTGCTGGGCCATGCGGGTGGGGGATGTTGAGCTGTGACTACCACTCCCATCATGCTATTGCCTACACCCCCCTTCCGAGCATGCCCATACTTCCTTCCTTTTGACTCTGCTTCCCTGTGGGGTAGTGTGCCTGTGCTGACAGGATGGCTGACAGTGTTGTCCTGGCGTTTGTTTGGCTACAAGTCCCAAAAGTGTCCCTGTGCTTCACACAGCATAACCCAGTGTGGTTGTTATTTGTGGGATATTTAATTAGAGTGTGAGGCATTGCATTCTCCCAGGTGAGTTGTGTGGAGTTTGTGTTAAGGGGGTGTGTGAGAAAAGCTGCTGGTGACTATGGTCAGAGCTGTCAGTCCTCCTTCCCACCCAGCCAGATATCCCACCATGGAACGTGCTTCCATTGCAGGGAGTGCAAGTTGGCTTTCAGGATGTCAGTCAGTGGTGTCCTGCTGTTGGTTGGTGCACAGTTCCCAGCAAGGCCTTGTGCTCCCCACAGCAGTACCCAGTGTCAGCCATCTTGTCAGTTGTTTTCCACTCCCTGTGATGTGAGCATGGTTCAGAGTGGTGTTGATGGGCCAATTGTGAGGCTGACCAATATCTGTGACTACAACTCCCATCATGCTATTGGCTACACTGACTTCACCAGCATACACAGAATTCCTTCCTTTCAGTGAGCTTCCTGTGAGGTGGTGTTCTAGTGGTGGCAAAATATCTGACTGTGTTTGTTGGTTATATTTGTGCCACTGCCTTGCTCTATTTGATGTTAGGTTTGTACATGTCATGACACAGTTACATATCACTATGAGATGGCATGTGTTGTGTTTATCTAACTAACATACACATCTTGGGATGATTATCTTTTGGTTGCTGTGGATTTGCTAAGGGTGCATGGTTTGACTATCCCCTTGACAGTGATGTGTGTGTATTGTCACACAATATTGTGTATATTGGTTGTGTACTCTCCAGGCTCTGGGATGTTTGATAGTCCATATACGCTCACTGGTGGTAGGATGGCCCGCACCTTCTCCTCCCAGGGCCTGAGGTATAGTGGTTTGGCAGGAGGGCCACTGCCGGTGCGCTGACTCAAGACGTAATCCTTCTTTAGTAGGTCCTTGACACTCCTGCGCACATCATACCACCTGTTCTGGATGTCTTCCTTTGTGCGCAAACATGGTGATTGTGCGTTCACCCTGTCGACGATCCTCTCCCACATCTTGGTTTTCTGCGACATGGGGGTCTGTTGGACGAATGTACCAAACAACTGTGGCTCTACCCTGAGGATCTCATCTACCAGGACTTCCAATTCACTGTCTAGGAACTTTGGATTCTTCTTTGGGGGCATGGTGATGGGTGGTGGTGGTGATTGATATGTGTGTGTGTGCAAGTGAGGGTGGGTGAGTGTAGGTTTTGCTGGGTGTATGTGAGGGTGCTATTTGTGAGGTGCTAATGGTGTGTGGCTTGTATGATGGATGAGCTGTGAGTGTGTCTGTGGTTGCTGTCTGATGGTGTTCTGTGCTGGCAGGTCAGTTGAATTTGCAAAGGATCATGGTAGGGATTTGTGGCCTTTATATGGGTGGAGTTGTGGGTGTGTCTTTGTTCCATGTTTTTCCCCCCAGTATTTATTGGCTTTGTCATTGCTTGTTTGGCCCTTTTTTTTGTATTTTTTCCTTTGTATTTTTTGGGCATGTAGGAGACGTTCTTCTGACCGAGTAGGACGCTGCAGTTGTCTCGTGCGAGATTCTCCGAGTCGTTCACGCTGTGTTTCTGCTAGGTTTCATGTGCGGCGTACGCGTCGGTCGCGGAGTATTGGGTTGCTTCGGCTGGGTTTTGTATGCGTGTCGGTCGTACGGCTTGGGCTCCGTGCGACTCTGTCTGGTTTTCCACGCATTGCATCGTACTGCGCGGGTCGGAGTTCGCGGGTACGTTTCGGTCGGGTTCATTCCTGGTGTGTGTCGGTCGGTTCGATTCGCGTAGTTTCCCGGCCGGATAGCTTGTTTCCGTGCGGTTCGGTCGTTCGGCTTGTGTTCCGTACGAGTCGGTCGTGATTCACATGCATTTCATCGTACTACGCAGGTCGGGCAGCGCCGGTACGTGTCGGTCGGACTATATTCCCGTACCGAGTCGGTCGGTATGTTTTCCGGCCCGAATCGTAATCGGCCCCCAAGTCTCCCGTGAACACCGGATTTGTTCACCCACAGACTCTGGCTCCGGCCAAATCCGCGAGTCTGCACCACTCTGCACCCGATGCCCATGGCCCGAGTTCGAGTGGCCCAACACCACGAGGAGGTCTCCCCGGCGATCCTGACCTGAGATCTGGTGATCTCTGACTGGCCTCGAATTTCCAAGCGAAGCCTGCAGCCTCTTTCTGGAGGATCCCCCTGACCGCGACCGGAGCTGGTAAGAAAACCCAACGCCTAAAGACACCCCTGCACCCAACGCCCCACGGCCTTCGGTGGCCCAACCGATGGTGTCCCAGCATCCTCAGGCATCCCAACTTACCTCTCCAACTGGTGGCACCTCCAGAAGATCTTCGTCCCCGAGCCTGCAGTCTTTGTTGCAACCAGAGAATCTCCATTGAAAACAACAGGGCACCCGATGCCAAAACAGCACCCTGCACCCAGCCACCCCTGCGCCGCAATGGGTGTACTTTGGGTGCTAACTCGGATCCCCCTTTGCCCTGAGCCTAACATTAGGAGCTTTGCTCCCACAACCCTGTGGCCTGCTCGCGAGCAGCCACCAACCGGAGGCCCCCTATCCCCCATTGGATAACATTGGGCCTCAGCACTCTGAACCCGGCCGCCCTAGTGCCGCTGAGGGTGTTTCAAGGGTGCATCCTTTACCCTGGGGGAATCCTGGTTCTAACCCGAGAATACCAACTCCCACAAACTTGTACTTACCGATAACTTAATTTCTCTCCATAGAAATACATTGACTGTTTTTCCTTGAAAATTGCTCTAAGTGTGGAGGGTGCAGAGACAGAATATTGAGTAAAATATTGTGGTTCAGAAACATCGACAGCAAGAATATCGTGGTCAAGAATATCGACTTAAAGGGTGGGAATTAATTTGTATTTAATTAATTAATATATAGTTGTTAATGTTAATTATTTGATATTTATTTTGGGTAATTGTTTATTTTTTTGTGTGTTGTTTTTACTTTTAAAGGGGTAAAGAGTGGGTATTGAATACATTTTAATTACTTTATTATTATTTGTTAATAGTAATAGTTTTTACTTTAAAAATAAGTTTTAATTGTGTTTTATTATTTTATAGTTTAATTTAGGTGTGTGTTGTGGATATTATAGTGTTAAAGTGTGTGTAGTCAAAGTGTATCCATTTTTTATGAATAATATTTTTTTAATTGATTACTAATTATGTTAATTATGGAAGTAAATGTAATTAAAAATGTTGAAGTGTTTTGTTATTGGTGTGGTGTTATAGGGTAGGAAATAAAATAAATACATTTATGTATTAGCTAATTTTTTTGTTAGTAAATATTTTCTAGTTTAAAAGAATTAATTTTTAAAAATGTCTTTATTATTTTATAATATATATTATTTGTAGGTTTTTGTTATATTTAATTAATATTATAATTAAGGCTCCCTGTTTTCCGTTTTTACTGATTTTTACAGATAAATACAGACAGAAAACCATTTATTTTCCTGTCTGTATTTATTTTTAAATGTGGATAAAAACGGAAATTGAGGTTGTTTTCGAGTGATTCTAAATGATATCAGTCATGACTGCCAGGCCAATAGCTGTGCGGATTGACAGGCAAGGGGATTAAAAAATAAAGGAAATTTAATAAAGAGCCTTAAACAGCAGTAGATTTGCACAGCCTTTATACTAAAATTTGCATGATTTCTTATAAGTGCATATTTTGAGTGTGTATATATCATTGAAACCTGTCAGGCGTTCAAGCACAAGTGTACGCTAACTGGTTAAATAAATGCAGAAATATACACATTTCAGCTTCATTTTTTTACAAAACCTAAAATAAATATGGATAAATACTGGTAGAATTAGCAAAAAATAAATATGGATAAATACAGACGGAAATGACAAAAATATAAATACCATAAAACCAGGAGCCCTAATTATAATATGTTTTATCTTTATATATTTAATATATTTGATTTTTCATTTTTTAAATATTGTTTATTTATTTTTATGATTTTTGTTAATTTTTAATACTTTTTATTTTTGTTTTAACTGTTTGAGTGTGATTAGTAATTTTTGTCTCTCCGCTATCCAACAGTTTCCCTAATGTTGCACTCACTGGAGTGGGAATAGTAATTTTTACCTCTCCGATATCCAGCATTTTCCCTACTGTTGCACTCACCAGAGTGGGAATAGTAATGTTTACCCCTCGGCTAGCCAACACTTTTCTTACTGTTGCACTCACTGGAGTTGGAATAGTAATTTTTACCCCTCCGCTATCCAACACTTTCTTTACTGTTGCACTCATTGGAGTGGGAATAGTCATTTTTACCCCTCCTCTATCCAACACTTTCCCTACTGTTGCATTCACCGGAGTGGGAATAAAAAAATTTACCCCTCCGCTATCCCACACTTATCCTACTGTTGCATTCAGTGGAGTGGGAATAGTAATTTTTACCCCTCCGCTATCCAACACTTTCCCTACTGTTGCACTCTTTGGAGTGGGAATAGTAATTTTTGGCCCTTTGCTATCCAACACTTTCTCTACTGTTGCTCTCACTGGAGTGGGAATAGTAAATTTTACCCCTTTTCTATCCAACACTTTCCCTATTGTTGCACTCACTGGAGTTGGAATAGTAATTTTTACCCCTCCGCTATCCAATACTTTCCCTACTGTTGCACTCACTGGAGTGGGAATAGTAATTTTTACTCCTCCGCTATCCGGCACTTTCCCTACTGTTGCACTCACTGGAGTGGGAATAGTAATTTTTACCCCTCCGCTATCCAACACTTATCCTACTGTTGCATTCACTGGAGTGGGTATAGTAATTTTTACCCCTCCGCTATCCAACACTTTCCCTACTGTTGCACTCACTGGAGTTGGAATAGTAAATTTAATTCCTCCGCTATCCAACACTTACCTTACTTTTGCACTCACTGGAGTGGGAATAGTTATTTTTACCCCTTTGCTATCCAACACTTTCTCTACTGTTGCACTGGTTGTATGGTGAAATTTAAGTTGAAATATTTTTTAATAGTTTAATGCTTTAATTTATTATAGATTTTTGTTTTTTTATATTTGAATTCATTAATATATATTGTTATTTTTTATATTATTTTAAACTTTTAACATAAATTAAAATAGTTTATTAGGGGCCCATTACGATACCCGGCGTAAAAAAATCCGCCAGGCATGGAAGCGGCAAAAATCCGCCCGCACACACCGCCTGAACACCGACCACGCCATTACGATTACACAAACCGAAAACCGCCATCGGCGGATAAATCACACAAAATACCGCCCGCCATCGTCCGAGTCGGAGTCAAACCGCCCGCCACGGACGGAAACACGCACGACAACACAAAACCGCCCGCCCTCACGGCCGACACACCGCACGTGAAATTACGATCGCACCGCCATGAGCGCGGAAAAACCACAAATATACCGCCCGCCAGCGCAAACAACGCCGATGAGAATCGACACGGCAGAAGCCATGGCGCCAACGTACCTGCACAGAAACCATCCGCACACAAAACCAATAGCACACAACATGGCCAACAAGTCCACACAGCAAGGCACGCACAAATACACAAGCACAGTACACATCCCGAAAACACCCCCCGGACAAACTAAAAATACAAAGGCCAGAACCCCAGACACAACACACCTGAAAACAACAGACCATGAGGACACACCCACATAGGTGAGTACAAAAGCAGCACTCCCACAGACCACAACCCCTTGCTACATTGCAAACCAGAGAGGAGAGGAGAGGACACAGTGACACAGCAAGGACAGCAGCACACCACAGAAACGCACACATCACAACCACCACCACCACCACCACCACCACCAAACACCTGCACCACAAACCCCCTGCACATTACACAACACACACCGCACCAGCACCACAAACACCATGGCACCACAAAGGATGCCCAAGTTCACGCCCATGGAGCTGACGGTCATGGTCGACGAGATCATCAAGGTGTACCCACAAATCTATGGGAACATGGTCCAGCACACACCACTAGCCACCAGAAACAGAATGTGGAACCGGATCGTAGACCAGGTCAATGCAGTCGGGACCCTGCCCAGGAACAGAGTCGAGATTAACAAACGTTGGAATGACGTCAAGAGCCTGGTCAAGAAGAAGGAGGGCAAAAACAGAGAGCTGGCTGCCGTCACTGGCGGAGGGAATCCCGCGCTCTTTAAGACCTTCAAAGCGTGGGAGGAGAAGGTGCGAGTCGTAATCCATCCGGAGATCCTCGCCGGATTAGCAGGGGGAGTGGAGGCTGGTAAGTACAAACTAATGTATACCAGCACACCGCTATGTACTCACATGCGCAACTACCATGCCACAGCTCCCAGGGACAAACACCCCCATGTCCAGCACACAATACACAACACATCACACACACATGCAACAGACACTACCACACACAGCCCAAACCGAACAACTGTAAGATGCGTGGGGACATGTGTACACTCAGCCAGCCACGTAACCACCAACAGGTCCCCAAATATGCCAGAAGCGCCACAACGAGCACCCACCACACCCATGTGTCCGCCACAGCTGCACTAACCGACAAGTAACAGGTAAGTGGCAGGAACACAAAGTGCAGTGGGTGGGACGGTGGACAGCCCAAGTACAACACACACCAGGCCCCAGTCCCACAGCACAGCAAGGAGGAGCATCCCCCACACCCCACAGCCACGTGTCAGCCACCGCAGTGCACAACGACAGCCGAAAGGCAGACATCACGGTCCACAGCAATCGGTGTCAGTGGGTGTCCAGCCACCCCCACGACCCACAACACCCCCCACCCCCACAGACCTGCAACATGGAGCACCCCCGCTTAGAGCCATGTGGCATCCAGTACAGTGCACGCACGAACAACTTGCAGGTGGGAAACTGGACAGGGCTGGATTACTGGAGGCATGAGGACCATGACACGACCAACACATGGGACATGTCACGTAGCAGACGAACACGCAGCACCGCCCACCGTCACGAACAAGTGAACAATGTGCACACGGACATGAACAACAGACTCACACCCCACATGACCCATCACAGACATAGCAACACCCAAGGAGCCACGTCTGCATGCACAAGCCACACTGAATATAGTCCCACACGGCAGCCACTTTGCAACTCATCACACACAACCGAAACACCATTGAAGTCCTGTCCATGTAGCCCCTACTGCCTGTCAACCACACACCCCACAACTACGCCTATGTAAGACAAACAACACAAGACGCAACAGAGCGGAACAACAGAAATGCACACGAACACCACTGAACCCATCAAATTCACAGACACACCATGCACATACAACATACCATCCATCCCATCCGTCAGCCCCAGTCTCATGAAAGGCATGTCATCCGCACAGCTGCCACACATACAGCAGTCACGCTAAGACACATGCCCATGACCAACCATGTGCCAGAAGTCAATTAAGCGCACGACACACTGTGAGCAACAACACACAACATGGGCCACACCCCCCCGAGCACTGCAGTGATGCACATGGCACAGGGCAGCACGCACACCAAGGAGATGGGACAACTGCAATACGTTGGCTGGCACACAACTATCACTCACTCATAACGATGCGTCCAATGCCATGTCCAGTAATCACAACAGACAGCAAATATGCAGGCCATGTCAAGCATGCACACACCTCAAACCATGCACTGTCATGCTGCCACAACACATGTCACGTTCGGCACCCATGGCTCTCAGCATGTACCCCAAAAGCATATCCCCTCCCAAATGCGAATCTGGGGCATGGCCCCCATGTTGCCATATGCGTTCCTAAGCGTTCCATTTGAACCCCAAAAGCATATCCCCTCCCAAATGCGAATCTGGGGCATGGCCCCCATGTTGCCATATGCGTTCCTAAGCGTTCCATTTGAACCCCAAAAGCATATCCCCTCCCAAATGCGAATCTGGGGCATGGCCCCCATGTTGCCATATGCGTTCCTAAGCGTTCCATGTGAACCCCAAAAGCAAAGTACAAACCAGACCCAGGATGGGCCAGGAGCCCGCATACACCAGAGTCACAATGAGTAGGGGCACAGCAACACACCCATCGGCATGGCCAATCCGTCCCATGCCACATGTGCACAGCACACAGTCCCATTGCCTAGCACACACAACTACAGATGCCACAGCCACACACTCGCCTCCGGGAAACCCATGTACGAGATTGCACGAACTGCCAATGTCAGACGACAAATACATACTTCGCCAGGTGCAACACAATAACAAATCTCATTCTCTCCACAGGTGACGAACTGCCGGATGCTGGGGATGGAGACAGCAGCCAGCACAGCCAGCCCACAAGCCCCCAACGAGGACACACGGATCTGGAGGATCTGTCCTCCTCTTCGGACACGGACCACCAAGCAGGCCCATCTGGTGTGGCAGGGCCCAGCCGCTCCCCAGGACCCCTCCTACCCACCAACCCATCATCCAGGGATGCTGAACAGTCCCAGCCCCCTGCTGCCACTGTCGTTGCGGCCACACCCACGGTCATTGCGGCCACTACCACTGCCGCAACCGCCACCATCGCCGCACCGACCACCACCGCCACCACCACCACCACGTCTTCGCTGGCACCAGCCCCAGCGCAGGTGGTGGCCCGGCCGACTGGATCCACCCTGGGAGCCACAGCGAGGACCGTGGTGTGCAATGTGGCTAGTGGGCAGGCCGGTGGCAGCAGGACTGGTAGGAGGAGCAGGGTCAGGGAAACGCCAGCCTCCCCTGGGAGCCATGCCCTGCCTCAAATGGCCAGAGTCCTTGGGGCCTATGAAGAGGCCCAAGGACAATGGGCCAGGTCTGCTACTGACACGCGGGAGGTGCTGGGGGTGCTGAGGTCCATGGACGCCCATATGGGCCAATTCGTGTCCCGTATGGACCAACTCGTGGACCTCATGGGCCAGCTGGTGGTGGCGGTGGGGTCACAGGCAAGGCCAGCAACACCACCTCCGCCACCACCTGCTAGGGCGCAGGGTCGGGCAGCAGTGTCCACTTCCCCTGCGTCCACAGCCAGTGAGCACACCTCACCCACCACCAGCAGGTCGCCACCACACACCCCCTCCCAAACGTGGAAGGGGCCGTCCGAAGAGGAAACAGATCTCCCGGGAGGACTTCGCACGCTCCAGTCGCAAGTGAGGCAGCCAGCCAGCCTTCCGCCAGCCTTCCTTGACCAGCCACTGCATTGACTTGCTCTACGATCCCACTCCACACAGCCAGCTGGATGGCATGTGTGTGTTGGACTATGGACATAGAACCAGTGGGTACACCCTGAGCTTCACGCAGCCATGACCGACAGCTCATTGTCACTGCACGCACCACTTTTGTCATCACCTTACACACAATCACATGTCACAGTTTGTAATAAATGCACCTTTTTCACTAACTGCTGTTTGTGCTCTGTGTTTTATTTGTACGGAATACAACGGCCACCTTGGGCGGAAAGGCACCTGATGCGTGGCATGGCAATGGAATCCGGAGGGCCTGTAGGGACCTAGGGGTGGGAGACAGAACAGGAGCACATTCAATGAGTGTGTCACACACCCATCACACAGTACATGTCAACAACTACAAGCAATGTACACACATCGCACAGAGCAATAGGGCACAATGCCACAGTCACCAACAGTGGCATACTACCCTGGCCATGGAGCGTTGACACACTGCACGCAGTGAACATACGGCCACCCTGACACAGCACACACACACCTGCACAGATACAGACACATCATCCGTCGTACATGGACACTCACCGTCAAGTGAAGTAGCGGGCGATGAGCTGCTGGCGCACATTCCCAGCTTCCTCCTCTCCGCTGTCCACCTCACTCGAGCTGTCCTGGTCTGCGGGCTGGGGCCCTGGTTGATCTCCGTCATCCACAATGAGGGGGATCTGCTTCCGAATGGCCAGATTGTGCAGCATGCAGCACGCCACCACTATCTGGCACACCTTCTGTGGGGAGTACGCCAGTGCACCCCCGGTGCGGTCCAGGCACCTGAACCTGGACTTGAGGAGGCCAAAGGTACGCTCGACCACACGTCTGGTCCTCCCATGTGCCTCATTGTATCGATCGTCTGCTGGGGTGCGAGGATTCCTCAATGGACTGAGCAGCCATGCCCCATTCGGATACGCAGAGTCACCTGGGTGTGAGGGACACAGAGAACCGTTGCTATTCCAACTGGACAGGGGACTGCATCGCACAACCAGCACGCTACACCACTCCACATACTCACCGACAATACAGCCACGATCCTGTTGCAGATTGGCCATCAGTCGTGGCAAGATGCTGTTGCGCATTATGTGTGCGTCATGGGCCGAGCCTGGAAACTTGGCACACACGTGGGTGATCACCATGTCCGCAAGGCACACCACTTGCACATTCAGGGAGTGCGTGTGCTTCCTGTTGCGGTACAGGTGCTCAGTGGCCTGTGGTGGAACAAGGCCGACATGTGTGCAGTCAATGGCTCCCACGACGTGTGGGATTCTGCCAAGGGCATAGAATGCACCCTTCACTGCCGCCAATTCACGAGCCCTGGGGAATCTGATGTACCTGTTCCGGTACAGCATCATGGCTGCCAGTACATCCCTCAGCACCTTGCTGAACATGGGCTGGGACATCCCTCCTCCACTGCCCACTGTGTGCTGGAATGACCCAGTGGCGAAGAAATGCATGGCGGCCATCACCTTAGCCGTGGGGGTGACAGCAGTCGGATACACCCTGCGGGGACGGAGATGGGGCTCTAACATGGCACACAGTCGATGCAGGGTTGGCCTGTCCAGCCGAAACTTCCTTATGACCTCAGTATCCTCCATGTCCGCCAGCAATTGGTATGGGCGGTCAATGTTCGGTCTCCGCCTGGGTTAAATGGCAGAGGACACATGTCAAAGCAACACGGCACATAGCAATTTCGCATACACATCACTGACATGACTGAGCAAGCACATGAGCCACAGCCCAGCTGTCAAGCTGGGACGGCACGGCCACAATACACTTACACAGGTCTCCCAACAATGGCAATGGCAAGTGAGACATACCACTGCCATGTGCATGCACATGGGGATCTAGGCCCCAATGACTTGCGGGGCGTGCTGATGGGGACTGACTGCATATTCGTCAAGCGGCAACGCCACGGCAACATGAGTGTCTGCTGAGCATGGAACTGCTTCCGAGGCTGGATGAGTATGGCACACGACGACGACGATGTGGGCACGGGCTGAGCGGCCAATACAAGTGGGACCTGTGGCACGAGGGGATATGAGACAGTAGTAGGTGTCAGCACTGCACCCTATGTACAGCACTGTACGGATCACAGCTCCCGCAACATTGACTGGTGTCCACATTGACAGCCCCATGCCAAGACGGCTGTGTGCTTGCAGTCACACGTCACAGGTGAGAGGTTACATTGCACGTGCCAGGTGGCAGACGTACATAGTGGGAGCTGGCATGTGTGTGCATGTGTCTCCTGTTCAGGATCCACCAGATGGGCGCTGACTCTGTACTGACCATTGGACACAGCATGTTCCGTGGAAGGCTTGTGTGTGTGGGATGGTGGCACTGGATGTGCCTCCGTTGGGTGGGGGGCCATGCACAGGGCGGGTACGTCGATGATTGCGCATTGTTGGTCACGGTGGGTGCACCAACTGAGATGTGTTGCCCTGTGTTCAATTCCTATGTCCGCATGATGATGGACTGTGGATGTGGGCAGACTACACATTGGTCGATGTGCTGTCTATATGCATGTGCCTTCACACCAGGCACAGCTGCCCCTGCACATTTGACCCCTGCTGGACTCGCTGCTGGGTCTGTGGAGCTGATGCACCTTCTGCGCGTGGGGCGGACAGCTCTCCTCACTTCCCTCATTGCGCATGTCATGTCTTTGCCGCAGGTGACATGGATCATGGAGGGCCCACATGTACGCGTGGGTAGGCTACACATGATTGTTCACTGGTCGCCACCCCCAGTCAGTGTTTCGAATGGGAAGGTTGTCGTGCTGGTGGTATGTTCGATGTGGCGGATGGGCGGGCCTAGGTGCGGGCTTACATTCCGGACATGGGGGGTAGTTGGATTGGCGACTAGTTGCAGTACACACGGGACACGTCTCTTCCTTTCCACATCTGGGTCATCCCTTGTACTAACTGACAGTGATACAGTCATCTTCGCGCCAGCCCTCATGTCCTCCCCTCGCCCCCCAATATGCATGCTCACCTGCGAGGCTAGCGCTTGCACAGGCAGCCCCAAGCTCGCACCAGAGAGGGCAAGGAGTGTATGTGTGGGTCCAGGGTATGATGTGTGGCGGGACGCCGTCCACCTGCGTGGTGCCCCAAATGGAGACCCGGCCTGCATGGACTATGCATCACAGTCTTCGCCTTCCGGATCCGCCACCTGCGACACCCAGTGGCTGTGGCTGCCCTTGCGGCCATGCCGCGTCCGTCTGTGGCTGATGGCCCACACATTCACTCTTTGGCCTCTCTGGGGAGGGCTCGGGGGTGGTGGCGCACGCGCTTGCACTTAGTCGCAATGGCATGTGGCGTGGTTGGTATGATGGGCAATGGATGGGATGGTGCGAGCCACCTCCCGTGACGTCAGTGCTGCTCGTGCTGTGGTGCGTCCCCCCTACACTTCCATCTGACTTGTGCCATGCTAGACGTTGAGGTTCTATTGCCTGCGTGATATGACCAGGAGGAGCGCGAGGAGACCTCTCACACACCATGCTCCACTGCCATCCCGTGCCCTGTATCGCCTGTGCGGATTGACTATGTTGGGGTTACACCTGGTCGACTGGGGCTGTGTGTGCCTTGTCAAGGGGCATGGCGGGCGCACAACAGGATCCAGCTTGTCCACAGAGGGTGGGCTGAGGTGCGCCTGGTACCGCTTTGTACGTGTGCCCGGCTGCTGTGCACACACGTGTTCACTCCCCCCGACAGGTGTCCTCTCACAATGCCCAGGGAAGCGGTGGTGTACTGTTCATGACCCCTCCCAACACGGCGTGCTCCAACTTGGCATGTGCGCATCTACCCGTCGCACCCACCCACCTGAGCACTGCGTCCATACGACTTCACACGACACATGTGTGTCTTCCACAGTAGTGCTACTCATTTGCGTTGACATCCAATACCAGTGGACTACATGGTCATGTCACGACTGCCGTGTACTTCACATACTCTCATCCTCTCTCATTCGTACTTGTGAAATGAGTCAGCGGAGACAGTTTTGGTTTCAAACATTATATTGAGTCTTCTGTCCTCTGTGATGCAGTATAGTGGACACTACTGGCAGCGGAATACATGTTGAGGATATACTGAGCATGATCACAAATGGGATAGGGTGTGGGGTAACATCTGCTTGGCCAAGGCTGTGCTAATGTACATTTACGTATAGCTGCGGAGCTGCGGACTTTGACACAGACGGTATACATGTAGCCTACCAGACCGCTTGGCATCATGGGCACAGTCCATCTCAGTTCCATGTGACAGGTTTGCTGCGGTTGTTCCTCATGCACGCGTGCATGTGAGATGACATCAGGGCATGTGCTTGCGTGCATGCAGCGGCGTGCCACTTGTTGTTGCACTGTGGTGGTTACTGGACATGTCACAGTCACTGGGGTCGTGTTGTTGTTGTATGCACTTGTCGTCCATGCAAAGGTCCTGGTATGGGATTCCCGGGGCGGGGGTGGGAGGGGTGCAGCACCCACAGACTCCAGGCGACCTATTCATGTCCACTGAGCGGTGTGTGTGTCCATGGGCGCTGGATCCATGTCGTGTCCTGGTTGTTCGTGCAGTTCCGTCCATGTGGGTGCGATACACAGAGCCCATGCCACTGCCTCCCACGATGCATGCGGTGTTCCTGGATGTGATGGGGAACAGTGTGCATGTCCCGGTCATATCCGATGTCATGGCGATGTCGTTGATGGTGTGGTCACAGTTGCCGGTCGTTTGGTATGGCTGTTGTGGTGGTGATTGGCCAGTCCGTGCGGAAGCTGAGCATGGGTGCGGGGTTGGACTTCATAGGTCACTCGGGGAACCTGCGTTGTGGTCCGACGTATTTACAGGTTGTCAGGTATGCGATGCCGTCCAGCAGGGCTTCCATGTCATTGGTGGTGTACATGTTTGCCAGCCAATGAAGCGGATGGTGGCTGTCAAGGTGTTGTTCGTAAGTTGTCCCTTGGAGGACCATGATGGGGCATGCTGGGTGACATTCGATGTAGCTGTTCTCGATGATCCGTCGTGTGGAGGCACAGTGGTCCCATTTCAGTGCGCGTGCGATGTTGGCCACATACGCCATGCCCCCATAGGCAGAGCAGGCCCTGTCGTGTGCGTCCAGAGGGAGGAGTAGTGGTAGCAGGTCCGCCTTCAGACATGCCGGGTTGGAGAGGCATATCTCGACGGGATGCTGGTAGGGACACCTCCGACAGTAGAAGACGGGCATGACGCAGCTGAACAATGTGATGCGGTAAGTCAGTCGGTAACTTACGTTCAGCAGGGACAGGAGATCGCATCCCAATGTATGTATCGTGTTGGTTTTGTACAGCTTGAGCTGTTCGGCGTAGTTGGGTAGGTGTGTTGCGGTTGCCATTTCGCAGCGGTTCGTTGAGGTGGCGTGCTCCGGCTGTGTGTGCAGTCTGCAATGTGCACGCTCCGGGGTTGCTGTGAGCTCTGTGTAGTCGTGGGGAGACAGGACTTGTGTTCTGTTGGCTTGTTTGGAGGACACGGGCCCTCTTCCCACATGCTTCTCAGACAGTTCAAGGTCAGTGCTGTGTGACTCCTTCCAATTAACTTGCATGTGGCCGACATGGGGGAGTGTTTTCTTCTTTCTTCCCCGTCCGTTGTGTGCTTCTGTGATATGCGCTATCTGCCCTGTGGTCGGTCTCCTCGGCATGCCTGTGTTGGTCTATTCTTGGACAATGGCTGTATTCACCGGCTTCTGTCGTAGGGCTGTGGTTTCGGAGTTGGAATGGAAGGTCATTCAGTGCTGTCTGCTCTCCCTTGTGTGGGCGGCAGCCTGCCTTTCCGCTCTGCGTTGGGCCTTGTGTGTGGATGTTATTCTTGGACCACCTGTTGTCGGTCCCCGGGCTCTTTGGTGTTCCGTTTCATGTGTCTTGTTCATATGTGCAGGGTGGTATGGGTTTTTCAGTGTGGTACTGGCGTTCCTCTTCCCGAAGGGGCCCTGCTTCTCCTAGTTGGTGTTGCCGCCGCTGTGTGCTTCGCCATGTTTGTTACACTGGGGTGTGTCCTGCTGTTGCGTGACTTCACTGACATGTGTGCGTCGGTTGTGTGGCGTTGGGTGTTGACCGTGAATTGGGCGTTGGGGACATGTCTGTGGCAGGCCTGTCACGTGTCATGTGCGTTCGGGGTGGGGCTGATGTGTGTGCTGCTTGGTTGTGTCCCTGTGTCTGTGTGCGACGCATGCATGGCGCTGCGGTTGGCCTCTGCGTTGTGCGCATGTGTGGCGGCGTCATCGGCGCTTTGTGGCCGTGACGGGGTGGTTGGTTCCTAGTCCCAGGTGGTGTGTACACATGTGTTCCGCGATGTTAGGATTTGGCCTGTGTGTCATATGTGGATGCAATGGTGGATGTGTAGTGTACACGCGCTGGTGGGGGTTGTCCGCTTTTTCCGCCCTTGCACTGTGTGCGCTGTTTGCGTGCACTTGTTGTGTGTGTGCCTACCTGCGTCTCCGCGGTACGTTGCGTCCTTGGTGGTGCATCAGCAGAAGCATGGGAAGGGCCTGCAGTGCTGGATTCATGCCCGGGGTGCCGCTTCTTCGTTGTCCGTGCTCTGCGTCCGTGTTACCGCCTCTCTTTCACGTGCGGTGTCTCTTGGCCGTGGGAGCCGTTTGTTTGCGGCATCGTAATTTATGCGCCGGGCGGGACGTGTTTCGTCGGACGGTGTGTGTCAGTTGTGCTGCGCCGCTACGTGAACGGGCGCACTTTGATGGCGGACGGTGTTGCTGGCTTGCCGGCGGTGTTTGGCCTGCTTTTCGCATCGTAATTGGGCGGGCGTGTGGACTGCTGCGTGCCGGCGGTAACTGGTGGTTTTTGCATCCGCCAGCACGGCGGTTGTGCTTCCGCCCGCCATCGTAATGAGCCCCTAAATTATTTTATATTAAATATATATGTATAAATTATTATGTTTGTGTGTTTATTTTTTACTAAGCTTATTTGTTATATTTTATTAAAATGTATATTAAATGTATTTTATTTTGTTAAAATTATATTTAATATTTAATATATTTAATATATTATTTTATTTTATATTTATATAAAAGTCGATATTTTATACATCTATATTTTTTACATCAATATTTTTACATCAATATTTTTTTACTTGCCTGTTTAAGTATAGGAGTTGATATTTTTGTTGTCTTATTTTTTACTCGATATTTTTTACATCGATATTTTTTACATCGATGTTGTGTCAGTGAACCAGTGTGGAGTTGGTTTGTATGGAACATTGACAAAACTGCAAATTTACTAAAAGTGATTTACTTACCTTTTGTCTAGGAAATGTCTCAGTGTGATATCTAGGCATATCACACTGATTAGCAAAAGTAATCCAATAAGTAATGTACAAAGTAATCTGAAAAGTAACTGAACAGTAATTTCAAAACATTGACTTACCTGTAATTCAATCAACTGCATTTGAACCTGTATTCAATTGTAAAACATTGCATATGTTTTTGCAAAGGTATTATTTCACTTACCTGTACCAGGCTTGGCTTGGTTCTAGAAATAAAATAACTTAATAATATTTTATATAAATCAAATTGGTCTGAGTTCAGTCTTTGAGTGTGTGACATCATTTGCTGATTGAGTGTGTACAACAAATGCTTAACACTACCCTCTGATAAAGCCTTACTGCTCGCCCACACTACCACAAATAGAGAATAAGGTGCTATCTACTTTTACCTCTGCCTACCTTTGGGGTTCCACTGGACTCTGTGCACACTAAACCTCATTTTGGTAGAGTATATACAGAGCCAGCTTCCTACATTGGTGGATCAGCGGTGGGATATACAACTTTACATTTATTGGACGGACTTAGTCAACACTTGATCACAAGACAGAAGTCTTAAAGTGTCTTTAGAATTCAGATTTTTGAATTTGACAAATTTTTCCAAATTACTAAAAGTCTTGTTAGGGCCTTGGTTAAGTCCCTTTAGAATTTTAGAATAATAAAGGTTCACTTTAGTTACGGGTAAGAGGGGTTAGAAGTTTTTTAACTATGTCTCTTAACAAGAACCCAACTGTTAGTGAAGAAAACCACAATGGCATGTAGAATCAGGTTGAGGAGCTCGACCTCACCCCTTATCTCCACTTATAATTTAGGGAGTTAAGGTCTCTATGCAAACTTAAAAATATTACCATGGGATCCCATCCCTCCAAACAGAAGCTCCAGGAGCTGTTGGTAGGGTATGCTAAGGACCATCCTTCTGAAAATGGTGAAGACCTCTCAGATGAAGAAGTAGAGGAGGGAGGGGATGAGGATAACTACCAACCCCCACCTGCCCCCCCAAATTCTTAGGGAGAGAAGGGCCCCAGTGGCCCTGACCCCAAGAGTAAACCTCTCAGTATCTAGAGCCCACACAGGTGGATCAGGTGCTACTGAGGACATTAAGAACAGCCTCAATGAGGAGGACAACCTTTTAGTAAGGTTGACCAAAAGATTGGATCTAGAGGCCAGACTCCTGGCTCTAGAGAAGAGAGAGCAGAGATGGGCTTAGCTCCCATCAATGGTGGCAGCAATTTACTAAATAAGGATAAAGAGCAATCTTATGATCCTAAAATCCCCAAAGGGATTCTCCCTAAATATGAAGAGGGTGGTGATATCACAATATGGCTCACAGCCTTTGAGAGGGCTTGTGAAATGAGAAAAGTGAAGAAGTCACACTGGGGGGCACTCCTTTGGGAACTGTTCTCTGGTAACTGCAGAGACAGACTCCTGACCCTTACAGGGGCAGATGCTGGGTCTTATGACCTCATGAAGAGAACTCTGATTGAGGGATTTGGACTCACAACTGAGGAATACAGAATTAGATTCAGGGGGCTCACAAAACCAATCCTGGTTTGACTTCGATTGACTACTCAGTTAAGACACTAGATGGTTGGTTAACTGGAAATAATGTGCATGATTTCAATGGACTTTACAATTTGTTTATGAAAGAACATATTTTAAGTAATTGCACTAATGAAAAGTTACATCCGCATTTGGTAGAACTAGGTCTAATTTCTCCCCAAGAATTGGGAAAGAAGGCAGACCACTGGGTCAAGACAAGGGTGATAAAAACAGCCACTGGGGGTGACCAAAAGAAAGGGGTTACAAAACCTCCCCGGGGGAAAGGGGATGAGAACCCTAAATATAACAAGCCTGAGTCTTCTAAAGGGCCCCACAAACCTGCACAGGGGGGTGGGTCCCAAAACTCTTCCCAGTCCAATAATAGGTACAAGGGAAAGAACTTTGATCCCCTAAAGGTCTGGTGTCACAACTGTAAGAAGTTGGGACACTTAACTGGAGATGCTACTTGTCCTAACAAGAAGCCCCCTAGTCCTCCTACAACTACTCCTGGTGTAGTCAGTCTCCAGATGGGATCAACATTGTGCCCAGAGCAAATCAGGAGTCACACTGAAGCAGTTCTAGTCACAGAGGGCGAAGTTGAGTTTGCCACTTTAGCTGTGTGGCCACCCAACGTAAAGAAGTATTTGCAATACCCCTGGATCAATGGGACTAGAATAGAAGCTCTGAGGGATACAGGTGCCAGTGTCACTATGGTGAGAGATACACTGGTTTCCCCAGAGCAATACCTGATTGGGAAATCTTACCCAGTCACCAATGCTGACAGTGTTACTACTAACCATGCAATGGCTATGGTGGCATTAGACTGGGGTGGGGGTGTTTGCTGGCCTGAAACAGGTAGTGGTCTCTCTAAAGCTTCCAGCTGCCTGTCTGCTTGGTAATGACCTGGAAACCTCAGCATGGGCTGAAGTAGAATTAAAAACCCATGCAGCAATGCTGGACATCCCTGAGATTGTGTGTTAAAACTAGAGCACAGCGCCAAAACAGGTTGAAAAAGAAGTGTTGGAGCCTGAAAGAGTGGCCCAACCTTCAAAAAGGAAAGGTAGGAAGACTGGGAAACCAGCTTCCGAACAGCTCAAAACTCAGGACCCCTCTTTTCAGGAAGAGGACTTGGAAGCCCCAGAGGGAACTGAGCCTATGGAACTTGACCCTTACCAGGTTGAGCTCTTAGGCCCAGGGGGACCCACTAGGGAAGAGCTGTGCCTTGGACAGCAGGACTGTCCAACTCTTGAAAGCCTGAGGCAGCAAGCTGCTGCACAGGAAAAGGTAGATGTCAGTGGTACCCACAGAGTCTATTGGGAGGAGGGACTACTGTACACTAAGGCCAGAGACCCCAACCCTGGAGCCACTAGGAGAGTGGTAGTGCCTCAAAAGTACAGGGAGTTCTTACTAACTTTAGCTCATGACATCCCCCTAGCTGGACATCTGGGCCAAACCAAAACCTGGGAAAGGCTAGTTAGCCACTTTTACTGGCCCCAGATGTCTCAGAAGGAAAAGGAGTTTGTCAGTGCCTGTGTCACCTGTCAAGCCAGTGGCAAAACAGGTGGACACCCAAAGGCACCCTCGATTCCACTACCAGTGGTTGGGGTTCCCTTTGGAAGGGTAGGTGTGGGCATAGTGGGTCCACTTGAACCTCCCACAGCATCAGGAAACAAATTTATACTAGTGGTAGTTGATCATGCCACTGGGTATCCTGAGGCAATCCCCATAGGACTACTACAGCTCCTGCAGTAGCCAAGGCCCTCATTGGTGTCTTCACCAGGGTAGGGTTTCCTAAGGAGGTAGTTTCAGACAGGAGGTCAAACTTCATGTCTGCTTACCTAAAACATATGTGGAAAGAGTGTGGAGTGCAGTACAAATTTACTACACCCTATCACCCACAAACCAATGGTCTTGTTGAGAGGTTTAACAAGACATTGAAAGGCATGATTATGGGGCTCCCTGAAAAACTCAAAATGAGATGGGATGTCCTCTTACCATGCTTGCTTTTCGCCTACAGAGAGGTGCCTCAGAAGGAAGTAGGGTTTTCCCCCTTTGAACTTCTTTTTGGCCATCCTGTTAGGGGACCACTCTGTCTTGTAAAAGAGGGTTGGGAGAAGCCTCTCCAAAAACCCAAACGAGACATTGTGGACTATGTGCTTGGCCTAAGGTCCAGAATGACAGAGTACATTGAAAAAGCTTCCATGAATCTTGAGGCCAGCCAGGAGCTCCAGAAGCACTGGTATGACCAAAAAGCTGCACTGGTAGAATTTCAACCAAGGCAAAAGGTGTGGGTTTTGGAGCCAGTGGCACCAAGGGCTCTCCAGGACAAATGGAGTGGCCCTTACCCCATCTTAGAAAAGAAAAGTGAGGTCACCTACTTGGTTGACCTGGGCACAAGCAGGACATCCAAAAGGGTGATCCATGTGAACCGCCTTAAGCTTTTCCATGACAGGGCTGACATCACCATGCTGTTGGTGACTGATGAGGATCAGGAGACAGAGAGTGAACCTCTCCCTGACCTCCTCTCTTACAGCCCCAACGATGGGTCAGTAAATGGAGTCGTCTATTCAGACACCCTCTCTGCCCAACAGCAGGCTGATTGCAAGCACGTCTTGCAGCAGTATGCTGAGCTCTTTTCCTTAACCCCTGGTCAGACAAAGTGGTGTGCCCATGATGTGGACACTGGCGACAGTGTACCTGTCAAGAACAAAATCGATCGACAGTCTGATCAAGTTAAGGAGAGCATCAGAGCTGAAGTCAGCAAGATGCTGGAGCTAGGAGATATTGAACCCGCTGAGAGCCCCTGGGCCAGCCCAGTGGTTCTAGTCCCCAAACCTCATCCACAGGGTGGGAGGAAAGAGAGAAATGAGGTTCTGTGTGGACTATAGAGGGCTCAACTCTGTCACCAAGACAGATGCTCACCCTATCCCAAGAGCTTATGAATTGATAGATAAATTGGGTGCAGCCAAATTTCTAAGTACCTTTGACTTAACTGCAGGGTAGTGGCAGATTGGCATCAGGACCAAAAGAAAAGACAGCATTCTCCACACCTGATGGGCATAATCAGTTTACAGTTATGCCTTTTGGTTTAAAGAATGCCCCGGCCACCTTCCAAAGGTTGGTGAATCAAGTCCTTGCTGGATTGGAAGCCTTTAATGCAGCATATCTAGATGATATTGCTGTCTTTAGCTCCACCTGACAGGATCACCTGATCCACCTGGGGAAGGTTTTAAAAACCCTGCAAACTGCAGGCCTATCTATCAAGGCATTCAAATGCCAGATAGGGCAGGGAATAGTTGTATACTTGAGCCACCTTGTTGGTGGAGGCCAAGTGCAACCCTTACAGCCCAAGATCCAGTCCATCCTGGACTGGGCAACTCCAACAACCCAGACCCAAGTCAGGGCATTCCTTGGCTTGACTGGGTACTACAGGAGGTTTGTGAAGGGATATGGGTCCATTGTGACTCTCCTCACAGAACTTACCTCCAAGAAGATGCCCAAAAAGGTAAACTGGACAGTTAGCTGTCAAAAGGCTTTTGACACCCTGAAAGAGGCTATGTGCTCAACACCAACACTCAAAGCTCCATACTATACCAAGCAGTTCATAGTGCAGACTGATGCCTCTGAGCTAGGGATAGGAGCGGTCCTATCCCAGACCAATGATGAAGGCCAATACCAACCTGTTGCTTTTATAAGCAGAAGGCTTCTCCCCAAGGAGCAGGGTTGGAGTGCCATTGAGAGGGAGGCCTTTGCTGTGGTTTTGACCCTGAAGAAGCTGAGACCATACTTGTTTGGTACCCACTTCCTAGTTCAAACTGACCACAGACCTCTCAAATGGCTAATGCAGATGAAAGGTGAAAATCCTAAACTTTTGAGGTGGTCCATCTCCCTACAGGGAATGGACTTTATAGTGGAACACAGACCTGGGACTGCCCATGCCAATGCAGATGGACTTTCCAGGTTCTCTGAAACAGCTGAAAGGTGTGTGAGGCACTGAATAAATGAAAAGAGTAAACTAGCTGAGATGTCTTTCTCTCTCCACCTCTGTGCCACCAGTGTGTCCGATGCCGCCAGGGGCAGGGAGACAGATGTGTCTTCTCGGTGCTGAACTTTTACAACCTTTGGTCTGGTGGCATCATCCGGTAAACATACCGCCAACCTGTACAGTCTGCACCAGGCTGGGCTGACAGCACTAGCCTGTACAGACCGTGCTGGGCACTACAGTCTACACCGGTCTGGGCAGGGTGCCACAGTCTACTGCACCAGCCTGTATTGTTTGGGCCTTCCTGGAAACTGCACCGGCCTATATTGTCTGGGCCTTCCTGGAAACTGCACCAGCCTGTATTGTCTGAGCCTTCCTGGAAACTGCACCGGCCTGTATTGTCTGAACCTTCCTGGAAACCGCGCCAGCCTGTATTGTCTGGGCCTTCCTGGAAACCGCACTAGCCTGTATTGTCTGGGCCTTCCTGGAAACTGCACCAGCCTGTATTGTCTGGGCCTTCCTGGAAACTGCACCAGCCTGTATTGTCTGGGCCTTCCTGGAAACCGCACCAGCCTGTATTGTCTGGGCCTTCCTGGAAACTGCACCGGACTGTATTGTCTGTACCTTCCTGGAAACTGCACCGGCCTGCATTGTCTGGACCTTCCTGGAAACTGCACCAGCCTGTATTGTCTGGGCCTTCCTGGAAACTGCACCAGCCTGTATTGTCTGAGGCTTCCTGGAAACTGCACCAGCCTGTATTGTCTGGGCCTTCCTGGAAACCGCACCAGCCTGTATAGTCTGGGCCTTCTTGGAAACTGCACCAGCCTGTATTGTCTAGCCCTTCCTGGAAACTGCACCAGCCTGTATTGTCTGGACCTTCCTGGAAGCTGCACTGGCCTGTATTGTCTGGGACTTCTTGGAAACTGCACCAGGCTGTATTATCCGGACCTTCCAGGAAACTGCATCAGCCTGTATTGCCTGGACCTTCCAGGAAACTGCACCAGACTATATTATCTGGGCCTTATTGGAAACTGCACCAGCCTGTATTGTCTGGACCATCCAGGAAACTGCACCAGCCTGCATTGTCTGGGCCTTCCTGGAAACGGCACCAGCCTGTATTGCCTGGATCTTCCAGGAAACTGCACCACCCTGTATTGTCTGTCCCTTTCTGGAAACTGCACCAGCCTGTATTGTCTGGACCTTCCTGGAAGCTGCACTGGCCTGTATTGTCTGGGCCTTCTTGGAAACTGCACCAGCCTGTATTGTCTGGACCTTCCAGGAAACTGCATCAGCCTTTATTGCCTGGACCTTCCAGGAAACTGCTCCAGACTGTATTATCTGGGCCTTCCAGGAAACTGCACCAGCCTGTATTGTCTGGACCTACCAGGAGACTGCCCCAGCCTGTATTGTCTGGACCTTCCAGGAAACTGCACCAGCCTGTATTGTCTGGACCTTCCAGGAAACTGCACCAGCCTGTATTGTCTGGCCCTTCCTGGAAACTTCACCAGCCTGTATTGTCTGGACCTTCCTGGAAGATGCACTGGCCAGTATTGTCTGGACATTCCTGGAAACTGCACCGGCCTGTATTGTCTGGACCTTCCTGGAAACTGCACCGGCCTGTATTGTCTGGACCTTCCTGGAAACTGCACCAGCCTGTATTGTCTGGGCCTTCCTGGAAACTGCACCAGCCTGTATTGTCTGGGCCTTCCTGGAAACTGCTCCGGCCTGTATTGTCTGGACCTTCTTGGAAACCGCACCAGCCTGAATTGTCTGGGCCTTCCTGGAAACTGCACCAGCCTGTATTGTCTGGGTCTTCCTGGATACTGCAACAGCCTGTATTGTCTGGAGCTTCCTGGAAACCGTGCCAGCCTGTATTGTCTAGGCCTCCCTGGAAATGGCACCAGCCTGTATTGTCTGGCCCTTCCTGGAAGCTGCACCAGCCTGTATTGTCTGGCCCTTCCTGGAAGCTGCACTGGCCTGTATTGTCCGGGCCTTCTTGGAAACTGCACCAGCCTGTATTGTCTGGACCTTCCTGGAAACTGCACCAGCCTGTATTGTCTGGACTTTCAAGGAAACTGCACCAGCCTGTATTGTCTGGACCATCCAGGAAACTGCACCAGCCTGCATTGTCTGGGCCGTCCTGGAAACAGCACTAGCCTGTATTGCCTGGACCTTCCAGGAAACTGCACCAGCCTGTACTGTCTGGCCCTTCCTGGAAACTGCATCAGCATGTATTGTCTGGACATTCCTGGAAGCTGCACTGGCCTGTATTGTCTGGGCCTTCTTGGAAACTGCTCCAGCCTTTATTGTCTGGACCTTCCAGGAAACTGCACCAGCCTGTATTGTCTGGACCTTCCAGGAAATTGCACCTGCCTGTATTGTCTGGACCTACCAGGAAACTGCACCAGCCTGTATTGTCTGGACCTTCCAGGACTCTGCACCAGCCTGTATTGTCTGGACCTTCCAGGAAACTGCACCAGCCTGTATTGTCTGGCCCTTCCTGGAAACTGCACCAGCCTGTATTGTCTGGACCTTCCTGGAAGCTGCACTGGTCAGTATTGTCTGGACATTCCTGGAAACCGCACTGGCCTGTATTGTCTGGGACTTCCTGGAAACTGCACCAGCCTGTATTGTCTGGACCTTCCACGATCCTGCACCAGCCTGTATTGTCTGGACCTTCCAGGAAACTGCACCAGCCTGTATTGTCTGGACCTACCAGGAAACTGCACCAGCCTGTATTGTCTGGACCTTCCAGGAAACTGCACCAGCCTGTATTGTCTGGCCCTTCCTGGAAACTGCACCAGCCTGTATTGTCTGGACCTTCCTGGAAGCTGCACTGGCCAGTATTGTCTGGACATTCCTGGAAACCGCACCGACCTGTATTGTCTGGACCTTCCTTGAAACTGCCCCGGCCTGTATTGTCTGGACCTTCCTGGAAACTGCACCAGCCTGTATTGTCTTGGCCTTCCTGGAAACTGCACCAGCCTGTATTGTCTGGGCCTTCCTGGAAACTGCACAGGCCTGTATTGTCTGGGCCTTCCTGGAAACTGCACCAGGCTGTATTGTCTGGACCTTCCTGGAAACCGCACCAGCCTGTATTGTCTGGACCTTCCTGGAAACTGCACCAGCCTGTATTGTCTGGGCCTTCCTGGAAACTGCACCAAGCCTGTATTGTCTGGGCCTTCCTGGAAACTGTACCGGCCTGTATTGTCTGGACCTTCTTGGAAACCGCACCACCCTGTATTGTCTGGGCCTTCCTGGAAACTGCACCAGCCTGTATTGTCTGGGTGTTCCTGGATACTGCATAGCCTGTATTGTCTGGAGCTTCCTGGAAACCGTGCCAGCCTGTATTGTCTAGACCTCCCTGGAAACCACACCAGCCTGTATTGTCAGGACCTTTTATGCAAACTGCACCAGCCTGCATTGTCTGGGCCTTCTTGGAAACTGCACCAGCCTGTATTGTCTGGACCATCCAGGAAACTGCACCAGCCTGCATTGTCTGGGCCTGCCTGGAAAAGGCACCAGCCTGTATTGCCTGGACCTTCTAGGAAACTGCACCAGGTGTATTGTCTGGCCCTTCCTGGAAACTGCACCAGCCTGTATTGTCTGGACCTTCCTGGAAGCTGCACTGGCCTGTATTGTCTGGGCCTTCTTGGAAACTGCACCAGCCTGTATTGTCTGGACCTTCCAGGAAACTGCACCAGCCTGTATTGCCTGGAGCTTCCAGGAAACTGCACCAGCCTGTATTGTCTGGGCCTTCCTGGAAACTGCACCAGCCTGTATTGTCAGGACCTTTTATGCAAACTGCACCAGCTTGTATTGTCAGGACCTTTTATGCAAACTGCACCAGCCTGCATTGTCTGGGCCTTCTTGGAAACTGCACCAGCCTGTATTGTCTGGACCATCCAGGAAACTTCACCAGCATGCATTGTCTGGGCCTTCCTGGAAAAGGCACCAGCCTGCATTGCCTGGACCTTCTAGGAAACTGCACCAGCCTGTATTGTCTGGACCTTCCTGGAAACTGCACCAGCCTGTATTGTCTGGGCCTTCCTGGAAACTGCACCAGCCTGTATTGTCTGGGCCTTCCTGGAAACTGCACCGGCCTGTATTGTCTGGACCCTCTTGGAAACCGCACCAGCCTGTATTGTCTGGGCCTTCCTGGAAACTGCAGCAGCCTGTATTGTCTGGGTCTTCCTGGATACTGCAACAGCCTGTATTGTCTGGAGCTTCCTGGAAACCGTGCCAGCCTGCATTGTCTAGACCTCCCTGGAAACCACACCAGCCTGTATTGTCAGGACCTTTTATGCAAACTGCACCAGCCTGCATTGTCTGGGCCTTCTTCGAAACTGCACCAGCCTGTATTGGCTGGACCATCCAGGAAACTGCACCACCCTGCATTGTCTGGGCCTTCCTGGAAACGGCACCAGTCTGTATTGTCTTGACCTTCCAGGAAACTGCACCAGCCTGTATTGTATGGCCCTTCCTGGAAATTGCACCAGCCTGTATTGTCTGGACCTTCCTGGAAGCTGCACCGGCCTGTATTGGCTGGACCTTTCAGGACTCTGCAGCAGTCTGTATTGTCTTGACCTTCCAGGAAACTGCACCAGCCTGTATTGTCTGGCCCTTCCTGGAAATTGCACCAGCCTGTATTGTCTGGACATTCCTGGAAACCGCACCGGCCTGTATTGTCTGGACCTTCCTGGAAACTGCACCGGCCTGTATTGTCTGGGCCTTCCTGGAAACTGCACCAGCCTGTATTGTCTGGGCCTTCCTGCAAACTGCACAGGCCTGTATTGTCTGGGCCTTCCTGGAAACCGCAGCAGCCTGTATTGTCTGGGCCTTCCTGGAAACTGCACCAGCCTGTATTGTCTGGACCTTCCTGGAAACTGCACCAGCCTGTATTGTCTGGACCATCCAGGAAACTGCACCAGCCTGCACTGTCTGGGCCTTCCTGGAAAAGGCACCAGCCTGTATTGCCTGGACCTTCTAGGAAACTGCACCAGGTGTATTGTCTGGCCCTTCCTGGAAACTGCACCAGCCTGTATTGTCTGGACCTTCCTGGAAGCTGCACTGGCCTGTATTGTCTGGGCCTTCTTGGAAACTGTACCAGCCTGTATTGTCTGGACCTTCCAGGATACTGCACCAGCCCGTATTGCCTGGAGCTTCCAGGAAACTGCACCAGCCTGTATAGTCTGGGCCTTCCTGGAAACTGCATCAGCCTGTAATGTCAGGAGCTTTTATGCAAACTGCACCAGCCTGCATTGTCTGGGCCTTCTTGGAAACTGCACCAGCCTGTATTGTCTGGACCATCCAGGAAACTGCACCAGCCTGCATTGTCTGGGCCTTCCTGGAAAAGGCACCAGCCTGTATTGCCTGGACCTTCTAGGAAACTGCACCAGCTTGTATTGTCTGGACCTTCTTGGAAACTGCACCAGCCTGTATTGTCTGCGCCTTCCTGGAAACTGCACCAGCCTGTATTGTCTGGGCCTTCCTGGAAACTGCACCGGCCTGTATTGTCTGGACCCACTTGGAAACCGCACCAGCCTGTATTGTCTGGGCCTTCCTGGAAACTGCACCAGCCTGTATTGTCTGGGTCTTCCTGGATACTGCAACAGCCTGTATTGTCTGGAGCTTCCTGGAAACCGTGCCAGCATGTATTGTCTAGACCTCCCTGGAAACCACACCAGCCTGTATTATCAGGACCTTTTATGCAAACTGCACCAGCCTGCATTGTCTGGGCCTTCTTCGAAACTGCACCAGCCTGCATTGTCTGGACCTTCCAGGAAACTGCACCAGCCTGTATTGGCTGGACCATCCAGGAAACTGCACCACCCTGCATTGTCTGGAACTTTCAGGACTCTGCAGCAGCCTGTATTGTCTTGACCTTCCAGGAAACTGCACCAGCCTGTATTGTCTGGCCCTTCCTGGAAACTGCACCAGCCTGTATTGTCGGGACCTTCCTGGAAGCTGCACTGGCCAGTATTGTCTGGACATTCCTGGAAACCGCACCGGCCTGTATTGTCTGGACCTTCCTGGAAACTGCACCACCATGTATTGTCAGGGCCTTCCTGGAAACTGCACCAGCCTGTATTGTCTGGGCCTTCCTGGAAACTGCACAGGCCTGTACTGTCTGGGCCTTCCTGGAAACCGCAGCAGCCTGTATTGTCTGGGCCTTCCTGGAAACTGCACCAGCCTGTATTGTCTGGACCTTCCTGAAAACTGCACCAGCCTGTATTGTCTGGACCTTCCTGGAAACTGCACCGCCCTGTATTGTCTGGACCTTCTTGGAAACCGCACCAGCCTGTATAGTCTGGGCATTCCTGGAAACTGCACCAGCCTGTATTGTCTGGGTCTTCCTGGATACTGCAACAGCCTGTATTGTCTGGAGCTTCCTGGAAACCGTGCCAGCCTGTATTGTCTAGACCTCCCTGGAAACCACACCAGCGTGTATTGTCAGGACCTTTTATGCAAACCGCACCAGCCTGCATTGTCTGGGCCTTCTTGGAAACTGCACCAGCCTGTATTGTCTGGACCATCCAGGAAACTGCACCAGCCTGCATTGTCTGGGCCTTCCTGGAAAAGGCACCAGCCTGTATTGCCTGGACCTTCTAGGAAACTGCACCAGCCTGTATTGTCTGGCCCTTCGTGGAAACTGCACCAGCCTGTATTGTCTGGACCTTCCTGGAAGCTGCAATGGCCTGTATTGTCTGGGCCTTCTTGGAAACTGCCCCAGCCTGTATTGTCTGGACCTTCCAGGAAACTGCACCAGTCTGTATTGCCTGGAGCTTCCAGGAAACTGCACCAGACTGTATTATCTGGGCTTTCCTGGAAACTGCATCAGCCTGTATTGTCGGGACCTTTTATGCAAACTGCACCAGCCTGTATAGTCTGGGCCTTCCTGGAAACTGCATCAGCCTGTATTGTCAGGACCTTTTATGGAAACTGCACCAGCCTGTATTGCCTGGACCTTCTAGGAAACTGCACCAGCCTGTATTGTCTGGACCTTCCTGGAAACTGCACCAGCCTGTATTGTCTGGACCTTCCTGGAAGCTGCACTGTCCAGTATTGTCTGGACATTCCTGGAAACTGCACCGGCCTGTATTGTCTGGACCATCCAGGAAACTGCACCAGCCTGCATTGTCTGGGCCTTCCAGGAAAAGGCACCAGCCTGTATTGCCTGGACCTTCTAGGAAACTGCACCAGCCTGTATTGTCTGGACCTTCCTGGAAACTGCACCAGCCTGTATTGTCTGGGCCTTCCTGGAAACTGCACCAGCCTGTATTGTCTGGGCCTTCCTGGAAACTGCACCGGCCTGTATTGTCTGGACCCTCTTGGAAACCGCACCAGCCTGTATTGTCTGGGCCTTCCTGGAAACTGCACCAGCCTGTATTGTCTGGGTCTTCCTGGATACTGCAACAGCCTGTATTGTCTGGAGCTTCCTGGAAACCGTGCCAGCCTGTATTGTCTAGACCTCTCTGGAAACCACACCAGCCGGTATTGTCAGGACCTATTATGCAAACTGCACCAGCCTGCATTGTCTGGGCCTTCTTGAAACTGCACCAGCCTGTATTGTCTGGACCATCCAGGAAACTGCACTAGCCTGCATTGTCTGGGCCTTCCTGGAAACGGCACCAGCCTGTATTGTCTGGACCTTACAGGAAACTGCACCAGCCTGTATTGTCTGGACCTACCAGGAAACTGCACCAGCCTGTATTGTCTGGACCTTTCAGGACTCTGCAGCAGCCTGTATTGTCTTGACCTTCCAGGAAACTGCACCAGCCTGTATTGTCTGGCCCTTCCTGGAAATTGCACCAGCCTGTATTGTCTGGACCTTCCTGGAAGCTGCACTGGCCAGTATTGTCTGGACATTCCTGGAAACCGCACCTGCCTGTATTGTCTGGACCTTCCTGGAAACTGCACCGGCCTGTATTGTCTGGGCCTTCCTGGAAACTGCACCAGCCTGTATTGTCTGGGCCTTCCTGGAAACTGCACAGGCCTGTATTGTCTGGGCCTTCCTGGAAACTGCACCAGCCTGTATTGTCTGGACCTTCCTGGAAACTGCACCAGCCTGTATTGTCTGGTCCTTCCTGGAAACTGCACCAGCCTGTATTGTCTGGGCCTTCCTGGAAACTGCACCGGCCAGTATTGTCTGGACCCTCTTGGAAACCGCACCAGCCTGTATTGTCTGGGCCTTCTTGGAAACTGCACCAGCCTGTATTGTCTGGGTCTTCCTGGATACTGCAACAGCCTGTATTGTCTGGAGCTTCCTGGAAACCGTGCCAGCCTGTATTGTCTAGACCTCCCTGGAAACCACACCAGCCTGTATTGTCTAGACCTCCCTGGAAACCACACCAGCCTGTATTGTCAGGACCTTTTATGCAAACTGCACCAGCCTGCATTGTCTGGGCCTTCTTGGAAACTGCACCAGCCTGTATTGGCTGGACCATCCAGGAAACTGCACCAGCCTGCATTGTCTGGCCCTTCCTGGAAACTGCACCAGACTGTATTGTCTGGACCTTCCAAGAAACTGCACCAGCCTGTATTGTCTGGACCTACCAGGAAACTGCACCAGCCTGTATTGTCTGGACCTTCCAGGACTCTCCACCAGCCTGTATTGTCTGGACCTTCCAGGAAACTGCACCAGCCTGTATTGTCTGGCCCTTCCTGGAAACTGCACCAGCCTGTATTGTCTGGACCTTCCTGGAAGCTGCACTGGCCAGTATTGTCTGGACATTCCTGGAAACCGCACCGACCTGTATTGTCTGGACCTTCCTTGAAACTGCCCCGGCCTGTATTGTCTGGACCTTCCTGGAAACTGCACCAGCCTGTATTGTCTTGGCCTTCCTGGAAACTGCACCAGCCTGTATTGTCTGGGCCTTCCTGGAAACTGCACCGGCCTGTATTGTCTGGGCCTTCCTGGAAACTGCACCAGGCTGTATTGTCTGGACCTTCCTGGAAACCGCACCAGCCTGTATTGTCTGGACCTTCCTGGAAACTGCACCAGCCTGTATTGTCTGGGCCTTCCTGGAAACTGCACCAAGCCTGTATTGTCTGGGCCTTCCTGGAAACTGCACCGGCCTGTATTGTCTGGACCTTCTTGGAAACCGCACCACCCTGTATTGTCTGGGCCTTCCTGGAAACTGCACCAGCCTGTATTGTCTGGGTGTTCCTGGATACTGCAATAGCCTGTATTGTCTGGAGCTTCCTGGAAACCGTGCCAGCCTGTATTGTCTAGACCTCCCTGGAAACCACACCAGCCTGTATTGTCAGGACCTTTTATGCAAACTGCACCAGCCTGCATTGTCTGGGCCTTCTTGGAAACTGCACCAGCCTGTATTGTCTGGACCATCCAGGAAACTGCACCAGCCTGCATTGTCTGGGCCTTCCTGGAAAAGGCACCAGCCTGTATTGCCTGGACCTTCTAGGAAACTGCACCAGGTGTATTGTCTGGCCCTTCCTGGAAACTGCACCAGCCTGTATTGTCTGGACCTTCCTGGAAGCTGCACTGGCCTGTATTGTCTGGGCCTTCTTGGAAACTGCACCAGCCTGTATTGTCTGGACCTTCCAGGAAACTGCACCAGCCTGTATTGCCTGGAGCTTCCAGGAAACTGCACCAGCCTGTATTGTCTGGGCCTTCCTGGAAACTGCACCAGCCTGTATTGTCAGGACCTTTTATGCAAACTGCACCAGCTTGTATTGTCAGGACCTTTTATGCAAACTGCACCAGCCTGCATTGTCTGGGCCTTCTTGGAAACTGCACCAGCCTGTATTGTCTGGACCATCCAGGAAACTGCACCAGCATGCATTGTCTGGGCCTTCCTGGAAAAGGCACCAGCCTGCATTGCCTGGACCTTCTAGGAAACTGCACCAGCCTGTATTGTCTGGACCTTCCTGGAAACTGCACCAGCCTGTATTGTCTGGGCCTTCCTGGAAACTGCACCAGCCTGTATTGTCTGGGCCTTCCTGGAAACTGCACCGGCCTGTATTGTCTGGACCCTCTTGGAAACCGCACCAGCCTGTATTGTCTGGGCCTTCCTGGAAACTGCAGCAGCCTGTATTGTCTGGGTCTTCCTGGATACTGCAACAGCCTGTATTGTCTGGAGCTTCCTGGAAACCGTGCCAGCCTGCATTGTCTAGACCTCCCTGGAAACCACACCAGCCTGTATTGTCAGGACCTTTTATGCAAACTGCACCAGCCTGCATTGTCTGGGCCTTCTTCGAAACTGCACCAGCCTGTATTGGCTGGACCATCCAGGAAACTGCACCACCCTGCATTGTCTGGGCCTTCCTGGAAACGGCACCAGTCTGTATTGTCTTGACCTTCCAGGAAACTGCACCAGCCTGTATTGTATGGCCCTTCCTGGAAATTGCACCAGCCTGTATTGTCTGGACCTTCCTGGAAGCTGCACCGGCCTGTATTGGCTGGACCTTTCAGGACTCTGCAGCAGTCTGTATTGTCTTGACCTTCCGGGAAACTGCACCAGCCTGTATTGTCTGGCCCTTCCTGGAAATTGCACCAGCCTGTATTGTCTGGACATTCCTGGAAACCGCACCGGCCTGTATTGTCTGGACCTTCCTGGAAACTGCACCGGCCTGTATTGTCTGGGCCTTCCTGGAAACTGCACCAGCCTGTATTGTCTGGGCCTTCCTGCAAACTGCACAGGCCTGTATTGTCTGGGCCTTCCTGGAAACCGCAGCAGCCTGTATTGTCTGGGCCTTCCTGGAAACTGCACCAGCCTGTATTGTCTGGACCTTCCTGGAAACTGCACCAGCCTGTATTGTCTGGACCATCCAGGAAACTGCACCAGCCTGCACTGTCTGGGCCTTCCTGGAAAAGGCACCAGCCTGTATTGCCTGGACCTTCTAGGAAACTGCACCAGGTGTATTGTCTGGCCCTTCCTGGAAACTGCACCAGCCTGTATTGTCTGGACCTTCCTGGAAGCTGCACTGGCCTGTATTGTCTGGGCCTTCTTGGAAACTGTACCAGCCTGTATTGTCTGGACCTTCCAGGATACTGCACCAGCCCGTATTGCCTGGAGCTTCCAGGAAACTGCACCAGCCTGTATAGTCTGGGCCTTCCTGGAAACTGCATCAGCCTGTAATGTCAGGAGCTTTTATGCAAACTGCACCAGCCTGCATTGTCTGGGCCTTCTTGGAAACTGCACCAGCCTGTATTGTCTGGACCATCCAGGAAACTGCACCAGCCTGCATTGTCTGGGCCTTCCTGGAAAAGGCACCAGCCTGTATTGCCTGGACCTTCTAGGAAACTGCACCAGCTTGTATTGTCTGGACCTTCTTGGAAACTGCACCAGCCTGTATTGTCTGCGCCTTCCTGGAAACTGCACCAGCCTGTATTGTCTGGGCCTTCCTGGAAACTGCACCGGCCTGTATTGTCTGGACCCACTTGGAAACCGCACCAGCCTGTATTGTCTGGGCCTTCCTGGAAACTGCACCAGCCTGTATTGTCTGGGTCTTCCTGGATACTGCAACAGCCTGTATTGTCTGGAGCTTCCTGGAAACCGTGCCAGCATGTATTGTCTAGACCTCCCTGGAAACCACACCAGCCTGTATTATCAGGACCTTTTATGCAAACTGCACCAGCCTGCATTGTCTGGGCCTTCTTCGAAACTGCACCAGCCTGCATTGTCTGGACCTTCCAGGAAACTGCACCAGCCTGTATTGGCTGGACCATCCAGGAAACTGCACCACCCTGCATTGTCTGGAACTTTCAGGACTCTGCAGCAGCCTGTATTGTCTTGACCTTCCAGGAAACTGCACCAGCCTGTATTGTCTGGCCCTTCCTGGAAACTGCACCAGCCTGTATTGTCGGGACCTTCCTGGAAGCTGCACTGGCCAGTATTGTCTGGACATTCCTGGAAACCGCACCGGCCTGTATTGTCTGGACCTTCCTGGAAACTGCACCACCATGTATTGTCAGGGCCTTCCTGGAAACTGCACCAGCCTGTATTGTCTGGGCCTTCCTGGAAACTGCACAGGCCTGTACTGTCTGGGCCTTCCTGGAAACCGCAGCAGCCTGTATTGTCTGGGCCTTCCTGGAAACTGCACCAGCCTGTATTGTCTGGACCTTCCTGAAAACTGCACCAGCCTGTATTGTCTGGACCTTCCTGGAAACTGCACCGCCCTGTATTGTCTGGACCTTCTTGGAAACCGCACCAGCCTGTATAGTCTGGGCATTCCTGGAAACTGCACCAGCCTGTATTGTCTGGGTCTTCCTGGATACTGCAACAGCCTGTATTGTCTGGAGCTTCCTGGAAACCGTGCCAGCCTGTATTGTCTAGACCTCCCTGGAAACCACACCAGCGTGTATTGTCAGGACCTTTTATGCAAACCGCACCAGCCTGCATTGTCTGGGCCTTCTTGGAAACTGCACCAGCCTGTATTGTCTGGACCATCCAGGAAACTGCACCAGCCTGCATTGTCTGGGCCTTCCTGGAAAAGGCACCAGCCTGTATTGCCTGGACCTTCTAGGAAACTGCACCAGCCTGTATTGTCTGGCCCTTCGTGGAAACTGCACCAGCCTGTATTGGCTGGACCTTCCTGGAAGCTGCAATGGCCTGTATTGTCTGGGCCTTCTTGGAAACTGCCCCAGCCTGTATTGTCTGGACCTTCCAGGAAACTGCACCAGTCTGTATTGCCTGGAGCTTCCAGGAAACTGCACCAGACTGTATTATCTGGGCTTTCCTGGAAACTGCATCAGCCTGTATTGTCGGGACCTTTTATGCAAACTGCACCAGCCTGTATAGTCTGGGCCTTCCTGGAAACTGCATCAGCCTGTATTGTCAGGACCTTTTATGGAAACTGCACCAGCCTGTATTGCCTGGACCTTCTAGGAAACTGCACCAGCCTGTATTGTCTGGACCTTCCTGGAAACTGCACCAGCCTGTATTGTCTGGACCTTCCTGGAAGCTGCACTGTCCAGTATTGTCTGGACATTCCTGGAAACTGCACCGGCCTGTATTGTCTGGACCATCCAGGAAACTGCACCAGCCTGCATTGTCTGGGCCTTCCAGGAAAAGGCACCAGCCTGTATTGCCTGGACCTTCTAGGAAACTGCACCAGCCTGTATTGTCTGGACCTTCCTGGAAACTGCACCAGCCTGTATTGTCTGGGCCTTCCTGGAAACTGCACCAGCCTGTATTGTCTGGGCCTTCCTGGAAACTGCACCGGCCTGTATTGTCTGGACCCTCTTGGAAACCGCACCAGCCTGTATTGTCTGGGCCTTCCTGGAAACTGCACCAGCCTGTATTGTCTGGGTCTTCCTGGATACTGCAACAGCCTGTATTGTCTGGAGCTTCCTGGAAACCGTGCCAGCCTGTATTGTCTAGACCTCTCTGGAAACCACACCAGCCGGTATTGTCAGGACCTATTATGCAAACTGCACCAGCCTGCATTGTCTGGGCCTTCTTCGAAACTGCACCAGCCTGTATTGTCTGGACCATCCAGGAAACTGCACTAGCCTGCATTGTCTGGGCCTTCCTGGAAACGGCACCAGCCTGTATTGTCTGGACCTTACAGGAAACTGCACCAGCCTGTATTGTCTGGACCTACCAGGAAACTGCACCAGCCTGTATTGTCTGGACCTTTCAGGACTCTGCAGCAGCCTGTATTGTCTTGACCTTCCAGGAAACTGCACCAGCCTGTATTGTCTGGCCCTTCCTGGAAATTGCACCAGCCTGTATTGTCTGGACCTTCCTGGAAGCTGCACTGGCCAGTATTGTCTGGACATTCCTGGAAACCGCACCTGCCTGTATTGTCTGGACCTTCCTGGAAACTGCACCGGCCTGTATTGTCTGGGCCTTCCTGGAAACTGCACCAGCCTGTATTGTCTGGGCCTTCCTGGAAACTGCACAGGCCTGTATTGTCTGGGCCTTCCTGGAAACTGCACCAGCCTGTATTGTCTGGACCTTCCTGGAAACTGCACCAGCCTGTATTGTCTGGTCCTTCCTGGAAACTGCACCAGCCTGTATTGTCTGGGCCTTCCTGGAAACTGCACCGGCCAGTATTGTCTGGACCCTCTTGGAAACCGCACCAGCCTGTATTGTCTGGGCCTTCTTGGAAACTGCACCAGCCTGTATTGTCTGGGTCTTCCTGGATACTGCAACAGCCTGTATTGTCTGGAGCTTCCTGGAAACCGTGCCAGCCTGTATTGTCTAGACCTCCCTGGAAACCACACCAGCCTGTATTGTCTAGACCTCCCTGGAAACCACACCAGCCTGTATTGTCAGGACCTTTTATGCAAACTGCACCAGCCTGCATTGTCTGGGCCTTCTTGGAAACTGCACCAGCCTGTATTGGCTGGACCATCCAGGAAACTGCACCAGCCTGCATTGTCTGGCCCTTCCTGGAAACTGCACCAGACTGTATTGTCTGGACCTTCCAAGAAACTGCACCAGCCTGTATTGTCTGGACCTACCAGGAAACTGCACCAGCCTGTATTGTCTGGACCTTCCAGGACTCTCCACCAGCCTGTATTGTCTGGACCTTCCAGGAAACTGCACCAGCCTGTATTGTCTGGCCCTTCCTGGAAACTGCACCAGCCTGTATTGTCTGGACCTTCCTGGAAGCTGCACTGGCCAGTATTGTCTGGACAATCCTGGAAACCGCACCGACCTGTATTGTCTGGACCTTCCTTGAAACTGCCCCTGCCTGTATTGTCTGGACCTTCCTGGAAACTGCACCAGCCTGTATTGTCTTGGCCTTCCTGGAAACTGCACCAGCCTGTATTGTCTGGGCCTTCCTGGAAACTGCACCGGCCTGTATTGTCTGGGCCTTCCTGGAAACTGCACCAGGCTGTATTGTCTGGACCTTCCTGGAAACCGCACCAGCCTGTATTGTCTGGACCTTCCTGGAAACTGCACCAGCCTGTATTGTCTGGACCTTCCTGGAAACTGCACCAGCCTGTATTGTCTGGGCCTTCCTGGAAACTGCACCAGCCTGTATTGTCTGGGCCTTCCTGGAAACTGCACCGGCCTGTATTGTCTGGACCTTCTTGGAAACCGCACCACCCTGTATTGTCTGGGACTTCCTGGAAACTGCACCAGCCTGTATTGTCTGGGTGTTCCTGGATACTGCAATAGCCTGTATTGTCTGGAGCTTCCTGGAAACCGTGCCAGCCTGTATTGTCTAGACCTCCCTGGAAACCACACCAGCCTGTATTGTCAGGACCTTTTATGCAAACTGCACCAGCCTGCATTGTCTGGGCCTTCTTGGAAACTGCACCAGCCTGTATTGTCTGGACCATCCAGGAAACTGCACCAGCCTGCATTGTCTGGGCCTTCCTGGAAAAGGCACCAGCCTGTATTGCCTGGACCTTCTAGGAAACTGCACCAGGTGTATTGTCTGGCCCTTCCTGGAAACTGCACCAGCCTGTATTGTCTGGACCTTCCTGGAAGCTGCACTGGCCTGTATTGTCTGGGCCTTCTTGGAAACTGGACCTTCCAGGAAACTGCACCAGCCTGTATTGCCTGGAGCTTCCAGGAAACTGCACCAGCCTGTATTGTCTGGGCCTTCCTGGAAACTGCACCAGCCTGTATTGTCAGGACCTTTTATGCAAACTGCACCAGCCTGTATTGTCAGGACCTTTTATGCAAACTGCACCAGCCTGCATTGTCTGGGCCTTCTTGGAAACTGCACCAGCCTGTATTGTCTGGACCATCCAGGAAACTGCACCAGCATGCATTGTCTGGGCCTTCCTGGAAAAGGCACCAGCCTGTATTGCCTGGACCTTCTAGGAAACTGCACCAGCCTGTATTGTCTGGACCTTCCTGGAAACTGCACCAGCCTGTATTGTCTGGGCCTTCCTGGAAACTGCACCAGCCTGTATTGTCTGGGCCTTCCTGGAAACTGCACCGGCCTGTATTGTCTGGACCCTCTTGGAAACCGCACCAGCCTGTATTGTCTGGGCCTTCCTGGAAACTGCACCAGCCTGTATTGTCTGTGTCTTCCTGGATACTGCAACAGCCTGTATTGTCTGGAGCTTCCTGGAAACCGTGCCAGCCTGCATTGTCTAGACCTCCCTGGAAACCACACCAGCCTGTATTGTCAGGACCTTTTATGCAAACTGCACCAGCCAGCATTGTCTGGGCCTTCTTCGAAACTGCACCAGCCTGTATTGTCTGGACCATCCAGGAAACTGCACCACCCTGCATTGTCTGGGCCTTCCTGGAAACGGCACCAGTCTGTATTGTCTTGACCTTCCAGGAAACTGCACCAGCCTGTATTGTCTGGCCCTTCCTGGAAATTGCACCAGCCTGTATTGTCTGGACCTTCCTGGAAGCTGCACCGGCCTGTATTGTCTGGACCTTTCAGGACTCTGCAGCAGTCTGTATTGTCTTGACCTTCCAGGAAACTGCACCAGCCTGTATTGTCTGGCCCTTCCTGGAAATTGCACGAGCCTGTATTGTCTGGACATTCCTGGAAACCGCACCGGCCTGTATTGTCTGGACCTTCCTGGAAACTGCACCGGCCTGTATTGTCTGGCCCTTCCTGGAAACTGCACCAGCCTGTATTGTCTGGGCCTTCCTGGAAACTGCACAGGCCTGTATTGTCTGGGCCTTCCTGGAAACCGCAGCAGCCTGTATTGTCTGGGCCTTCCTGGAAACTGCACCAGCCTGTATTGTCTGGACCTTCCTGGAAACTGCACCAGCCTGTATTGTCTGGACCATCCAGGAAACTGCACCAGCCTGCACTGTCAGGGCCTTCCTGGAAAAGGCACCAGCCTGTATTGCCTGGACCTTCTAGGAAACTGCACCAGGTGTATTGTCTGGCCCTTCCTGGAAACTGCACCAGCCTGTATTGTCTGGACCTTCCTGGAAGCTGCACTGGCCTGTATTGTCTGGGCCTTCTTGGAAACTGTACCAGCCTGTATTGTCTGGACCTTCCAGGATACTGCACCAGCCTGTATTGCCTGGAGCTTCCAGGAAACTGCACCAGCCTGTATAGTCTGGGCCTTCCTGGAAACTGCATCAGCCTGTAATGTCAGGACCTTTTATGCAAACTGCACCAGCCTGCATTGTCTGGGCCTTCTTGGAAACTGCACCAGCCTGTATTGTCTGGACCATCCAGGAAACTGCACCAGCCTGCATTGTCTGGGCCTTCCTGGAAAAGGCACCAGCCTGTATTGCCTGGACCTTCTAGGAAACTGCACCAGCCTGTATTGTCTGGACCTTCTTGGAAACTGCACCAGCCTGTATTGTCTGGGCCTTCCTGGAAACTGCACCAGCCTGTATTGTCTGGGCCTTCCTGGAAACTGCACCGGCCTGTATTGTCTGGACCCACTTGGAAACCGCACCAGCCTGTATTGTCTGGGCCTTCCTGGAAACTGCACCAGCCTGTATTGTCTGGGTCTTCCTGGATACTGCAACAGCCTGTATTGTCTGGAGCTTCCTGGAAACCGTGCCAGCATGTATTGTCTAGACCTCCCTGGAAACCACACCAGCCTGTATTATCAGGACCTTTTATGCAAACTGCACCAGCCTGCATTGTCTGGGCCTTCTTCGAAACTGCACCAGCCTGCATTGTCTGGACCTTCCAGGAAACTGCACCAGCCTGTATTGTCTGGACCTACCAGGAAACTGCACCAGCCTGTATTGTCTGGACCTTTCAGGACTCTGCAGCAGCCTGTATTGTCTTGACCTTCCAGGAAACTGCACCAGCCTGTATTGTCTGGCCCTTCCTGGAAACTGCACCAGCCTGTATTGTCGGGACCTTCCTGGAAGCTGCACTGGCCAGTATTGTCTGGACATTCCTGGAAACCGCACCGGCCTGTATTGTCTGGACCTTCCTGGAAACTGCACCACCCTGTATTGTCTGGGCCTTCCTGGAAACTGCACCAGCCTGTATTGTCTGGGCCTTCCTGGAAACTGCACAGGCCTGTATTGTCTGGGCCTTCCTGGAAACCGCAGCAGCCTGTATTGTCTGGGCCTTCCTGGAAACTGCACCAGCCTGTATTGTCTGGACCTTCCTGAAAACTGCACCAGCCTGTATTGTCTGGACCTTCCTGGAAACTGCACCAGCCTGTATTGTCTGGGCCTTCCTGGAAACTGCACCGCCCTGTATTGTCTGGACCTTCTTGGAAACCGCACCAGCCTGTATAGTCTGGGCATTCCTGGAAACTGCACCAGCCTGTATTGTCTGGGTCTTCCTGGATACTGCAACAGCCTGTATTGTCTGGAGCTTCCTGGAAACCGTGCCAGCCTGTATTGTCTAGACCTCCCTGGAAACCACACCAGCGTGTATTGTCAGGACCTTTTATGCAAACCGCACCAGCCTGCATTGTCTGGGCCTTCTTGGAAACTGCACCAGCCTGTATTGTCTGGACCATCCAGGAAACTGCACCAGCCTGCATTGTCTGGGCCTTCCTGGAAAAGGCACCAGCCTGTATTGCCTGGACCTTCTAGGAAACTGCACCAGCCTGTATTGTCTGGCCCTTCCTGGAAACTGCACCAGCCTGTATTGTCTGGACCTTCCTGGAAGCTGCACTGGCCTGTATTGTCTGGGCCTTCTTGGAAACTGCCCCAGCCTGTATTGTCTGGACCTTCCAGGAAACTGCACCAGTCTGTATTGCCTGGAGCTTCCAGGAAACTGCACCAGACTGTATTATCTGGGCTTTCCTGGAAACTGCATCAGCCTGTATTGTCGGGACCTTTTATGCAAACTGCACCAGCCTGTATAGTCTGGGCCTTCCTGGAAACTGCATCAGCCTGTATTGTCAGGACCTTTTATGGAAACTGCACCAGCCTGCATTGTCTGGGCCTTCTTGGAAACTGCACCAGCCTGTATTGTCTGGACCATCCAGGAAACTGCACCAGCCTGCATTGTCTGGGCCTTCCTGGAAAAGGCACCAGCCTGTATTGCCTGGACCTTCTAGGAAACTGCACCAGCCTGTATTGTCTGGACCTTCCTGGAAACTGCACCAGCCTGTATTGTCTGGGCCTTCCTGGAAACTGCACCAGCCTGTATTGTCTGGGCCTTCCTGGAAACTGCACCGGCCTGTATTGTCTGGACCCTCTTGGAAACCGCACCAGCCTGTATTGTCTGGGCCTTCCTGGAAACTGCACCAGCCTGTATTGTCTGGAGCTTCCTGGAAACCGTGCCAGCCTGTATTGTCTAGACCTCCCTGGAAACCACACCAGCCTGTATTGTCAGGACCTATTATGCAAACTGCACCAGCCTGCATTGTCTGGGCCTTCTTCGAAACTGCACCAGCCTGTATTGTCTGGACCATCCAGGAAACTGCACTAGCCTGCATTGTCTGGGCCTTCCTGGAAACGGCACCAGCCTGTATTGTCTGGACCTTACAGGAAACTGCACCAGCTTGTATTGTCTGGACCTACCAGGAAACTGCACCAGCCTGTATTGTCTGGACCTTTCAGGACTCTGCAGCAGCCTGTATTGTCTTGACCTTCCAGGAAACTGCACCAGCCTGTATTGTCTGGCCCTTCCTGGAAATTGCACCAGCATGTATTGTCTGGACCTTCCTGGAAGCTGCACTGGCCAGTATTGTCTGGACATTCCTGGAAACCGCACCTGCCTGTATTGTCTGGACCTTCCTGGAAACTGCACCGGCCTGTATTGTCTGGGCCTTCCTGGAAACTGCACCAGCCTGTATTGTCTGGGCCTTCCTGGAAACTGCACAGGCCTGTATTGTCTGGGCCTTCCTGGAAACCGCAGCAGCCTCTATTGTCTGGGCCTTCCTGGAAACTGCACCAGCCTGTATTGTCTGGACCTTCCTGGAAACTGCACCAGCCTGTATTGTCTGGACCTTTTATGCAAACTGCACCAGCCTGCATTGTCTGGGCCTTCTTGGAAACTGCACCAGCCTGTATTGTCTGGACCATCCAGGAAACTGCACCAGCCTGCACTGTCTGGGCCTTCCTGGAAAAGGCACCAGCCTGTATAGCCTGGACCTTCTAGGAAACTGCACTGGCCTGTATTGTCTGGCCCTTCCTGGAAACTGCACCAGCCTGTATTGTCTGGACCTTCCTGGAAGCTGCACTGGCCTGTATTGTCTGGGCCTTCTTGGAAACTGCACCAGCCTGTATTGTCTGGACCTTCCAGGAAACTGCACCAGCCTGTATTGCCTGGAGCTTCCAGGAAACTGCACCAGCCTGTATAATCTGGGCCTTCCTGGAAACTGCATCAGCCTGTATTGTCAGGACCTTTTATGCAAACTGCACCAGCCTGCATTGTCTGGGCCTTCTTGGAAACTGCACCAGCCTGTATTGTCTGGACCATCCAGGAAACTGCACCAGCCTGCATTGTCTGGACCTTCTCGGAAACTGCACCAGCCTGTATTGTCTGGACCTTCCTGGAAACTGCACCAGCCTGTATTGTCTGGGCTTCCCTGGAAACTGCACCAGCCTGTATTGTCTGGGCCTTCCTGGAAACTGCACCGGCCTGTATTGTCTGGACCCACTTGGAAACCGCACCAGCCTGTATTGTCTGGGCCTTCCTGGAAACTGCACCAGCCTGTATTGTCTGAGTCTTCCTGGATACTGCAACAGCCTGTAGTGTCTGGAGCTTCCTGAAAACCGTGCCAGCCTGTATTGTCTAGACCTCCCTGGAAACCACACCAGCCTGTATTGTCAGGACCTTTCATGCAAACTGCACCAGCCTGCATTGTCTGGGCCTTCTTCGAAACTGCACCAGCCTGTATTGTCTGGACCATCCAGGAAACTGCACCGGCCTGCATTGTCTGGGCCTTCCTGGAAACGGCACCAGCCTGTATTGTCTGGACCTTCCTGGAAACCTCACCAGCCTGTATTGTCTGGGCCTTCCTGGAAACTGCACCAGCCTGTATTGTCTGGGCCTTCCTGGAAACTGCACAAGCCTGTATTGTCTGGGCCTTCCTGGAAACTGCACCAGCCTGTATTGTCTGGACCTTCCTGGAAACTGCACCAGCCTGTATTGTCTGGGCCTTCCTGGAAACTGCACCGCCCTGTATTGTCTGGACCTTCTTGGAAACCGCACCAGCCTGTATAGTCTGGGCATTCCTGGAAACTGCACCAGCCTGTATTGTCTGGGTCTTCCTGGATACTGCAACAGCCTGTATTGTCTGGCGCTTCCTGGAAACCGTGCCAGCCTGTATTGTCTAGACCTCCCTGGAAACCACACCAGCCTGTATTGTCAGGACCTTTTATGCAAACCGCACCAGCCTGCATTGTCTGGGCCTTCTTGGAAACTGCACCAGCCTGTATTGTCTGGACCATCCAGGAAACTGCACCAGCCTGCATTGTCTGGGCCTTCCTGGAAAAGGCACCAGCCTGTATTGCCTGGACCTTCTAGGAAACTGCACCAGCCTGTATTGTCTGGCCCTTCCTGGAAACTGCACCAGCCTGTATTGTCTGGACCTTCCTGGAAGCTGCACTGGCCTGTATTGTCTGGGCCTTCTTGGAAACTGCACCAGCCTGTATTGTCTGGACCTTCCAGGAAACTGCACCAGCCTGTATTGCCTGGAGCTTCCAGGAAACTGCACCAGACTGTATTATCTGGGCTTTCCTGGAAACTGCATCAGCCTGTATTGTCGGGACCTTTTATGCAAACTGCACCAGCCTGTATAGTCTGGGCCTTCCTGGAAACTGCATCAGCCTGTATTGTCAGGACCTTTTATGCAAACTGCACCAGCCTGCATTGTCTGGGCCTTCTTGGAAACTGCACCAGCCTGTATTGTCTGGGCCTTCCTGGAAACTGCACCAGCCTGTATTGTCTGGGCCTTCCTGGAAACTGCACCGGCCTGTATTGTCTGGACCCACTTGGAAACCGCACCAGCCTGTATTGTCTGGGCCTTCCTGGAAACTGCACCAGCCTGTATTGTCTGGGCCTTCCTGGAAACTGCACCAGCCTGTTTTGTCAGGACCTTTTATGCAAACTGCACCAGCCTGTATTGTCTGGACCTTCCTGGAAACTGCACCAGCCTGTATTGTCTGGGCCTTCCTGGAAACTGCACCAGCCTGTATTGTCTGGGCCTTCCTGGAAACTGCACCGGCCTGTATTGTCTGGACCCACTTGGAAACCGCACCAGCCTGTATTGTCTGGGCCTTCCTGGAAACTGCACCAGCCTGTATTGTCTGGGTCTTCCTGGATACTGCAACAGCCTGTATTGTCTGGAGCTTCCTGGAAACCGTGCCAGCCTGTATTGTCTAGACCTCCCTGGAAACCACACCAGCCTGTATTGTCAGGACCTTTTATGCAAACTGCACCAGCCTGCATTGTCTGGGCCTTCTTCGAAACTTCACCAGCCTGTATTGTCTGGACCATCCAGGAAACTGCACCAGCCTGCATTGTCTGGACCATCCAGGAAACTGCACCGGCCTGTATTGTCTGGACCTACCTGGAAACTGCACCAGCCTGTATTGTCTGGGCCTTCCTGGAAACTGCACCAGCCTGTATTGTCTGGGTCTTCCTGGATACTGCAACAGCCTGTAGTGTCTGGAGCTTCCTGGAAACCGTACCAGCCTGTATTGTCTAGACCTCCCTGGAAACCACACCAGCCTGTATTGTCAGGACCTTCTATGCAAACTGCACCAGCCTGCATTGTCTGGGCCTTCTTGGAAACTGCACCAGCCTGTATTGTCTGGACCATCCAGGAAACTGCACCGGCCTGCATTGTCTGGGCCTTCCTGGAAACGGCACCAGCCTGTATTGTCTGGACCTTCCTGGAAACCTGCACCAGCCTGTATTGTCTGGGCCTTCCTGGAAACTGCACCAGCCTGTATTGTCTGGGCCTTCCTGGAAACTGCACAAGCCTGTATTGTCTGGGCCTTCCTGGAAACCGCAGCAGCCTGTATTGTCTGGGCCTTCCTGGAAACTGCACCAGCCTGTATTGTCTGGACCTTCCTGGAAACTGCACCAGCCTGTATTGTCTGGGCCTTCCTGGAAACTGCACCGCCCTGTATTGTCTGGACCTTCTTGGAAACCGCACCAGCCTGTATTGTCTGGGCATTCCTGGAAACTGCACCAGCCTGTATTGTCTGGGTCTTCCTGGATACTGCAACAGCCTGTATTGTCTGGAGCTTCCTGGAAACCGTGCCAGCCTGTATTGTCTAGACCTCCCTGGAAACCACACCAGCCTGTATTGTCAGGACCTTTTATGCAAACCGCACCAGCCTGCATTGTCTGGGCCTTCTTGGAAACTGCACCAGCCTGTATTGTCTGGACCATCCAGGAAACTGCACCAGCCTGCATTGTCTGGGCCTTCCTGGAAAAGGCACCAGCCTGTATTGCCTGGACCTTCTAGGAAACAGCACCAGCCTGTATTGTCTGGCCCTTCCTGGAAACTGCACCAGCCTGTATTGTCTGGACCTTCCTGGAAGCTGCACTGGCCTGTATTGTCTGGACCTTCCTGGAAACCTCACCAGCCTGTATTGTCTGGGCCTTCCTGGAAACTGCACCAGCCTGTATTGTCTGGGCCTTCCTGGAAACTGCACAAGCCTGTATTGTCTGGGCCTTCCTGGAAACTGCACCAGCCTGTATTGTCTGGACCTTCCTGGAAACTGCACCAGCCTGTATTGTCTGGGCCTTCCTGGAAACTGCACCGCCCTGTATTGTCTGGACCTTCTTGGAAACCGCACCAGCCTGTATAGTCTGGGCATTCCTGGAAACTGCACCAGCCTGTATTGTCTGGGTCTTCCTGGATACTGCAACAGCCTGTATTGTCTGGAGCTTCCTGGAAACCGTGCCAGCCTGTATTGTCTAGACCTCCCTGGAAACCACACCAGCCTGTATTGTCAGGACCTTTTATGCAAACCGCACCAGCCTGCATTGTCTGGGCCTTCTTGGAAACTGCACCAGCCTGTATTGTCTGGACCATCCAGGAAACTGCACCAGCCTGCATTGTCTGGGCCTTCCTGGAAAAGGCACCAGCCTGTATTGCCTGGACCTTCTAGGAAACAGCACCAGCCTGTATTGTCTGGCCCTTCCTGGAAACTGCACCAGCCTGTATTGTCTGGACCTTCCTGGAAGCTGCACTGGCCTGTATTGTCTGGGCCTTCTTGGAAACTGCACCAGCCTGTATTGTCTGGACCTTCCAGGAAACTGCACCAGCCTGTATTGCCTGGAGCTTCCAGGAAACTGCACCAGACTGTATTATCTGGGCTTTCCTGGAAACTGCATCAGCCTGTATTGTCGGGACCTTTTATGCAAACTGCACCAGCCTGTATAGTCTGGGCCTTCCTGGAAACTGCATCAGCCTGTATTGTCAGGACCTTTTATGCAAACTGCACCAGCCTGCATTGTCTGGGCCTTCTTGGAAAACTGCACCAGCCTGTATTGTCTGGGCCTTCCTGGAAACTGCACCAGCCTGTATTGTCTGGGCCTTCCTGGAAACTGCACCGGCCTGTATTGTCTGGACCCACTTGGAAACCGCACCAGCCTGTATTGTCTGGGCCTTCCTGGAAACTGCACCAGCCTGTATTGTCTGGGCCTTCCTGGAAACTGCATCAGCCTGTATTGTCAGGACCTTTTATGCAAACTGCACCAGCCTGTATTGTCTGGACCTTCCTGGAAACTGCACCAGCCTGTATTGTCTAGGCCTTCCTGGAAACTGCACCAGCCTGTATTGTCTGGGCCTTCCTGGAAACTGCACCGGCCTGTATTGTCTGGACCCACTTGGAAACCGCACCAGCCTGCATTGTCTGGGCCTTCTTCGAAACTGCACCAGCCTGTATTGTCTGGACCATCCAGGAAACTGCACTAGCCTGCATTGTCTGGGCCTTCCTGGAAACGGCACCAGCCTGTATTGTCTGGACCTTACAGGAAACTGCACCAGCTTGTATTGTCTGGACCTACCAGGAAACTGCACCAGCCTGTATTGTCTGGACCTTTCAGGACTCTGCAGCAGCCTGTATTGTCTTGACCTTCCAGGAAACTGCACCAGCCTGTATTGTCTGGCCCTTCCTGGAAATTGCACCAGCATGTATTGTCTGGACCTTCCTGGAAGCTGCACTGGCCAGTATTGTCTGGACATTCCTGGAAACCGCACCTGCCTGTATTGTCTGGACCTTCCTGGAAACTGCACCGGCCTGTATTGTCTGGGCCTTCCTGGAAACTGCACCAGCCTGTATTGTCTGGGCCTTCCTGGAAACTGCACAGGCCTGTATTGTCTGGGCCTTCCTGGAAACCGCAGCAGCCTCTATTGTCTGGGCCTTCCTGGAAACTGCACCAGCCTGTATTGTCTGGACCTTCCTGGAAACTGCACCAGCCTGTATTGTCTGGACCTTTTATGCAAACTGCACCAGCCTGCATTGTCTGGGCCTTCTTGGAAACTGCACCAGCCTGTATTGTCTGGACCATCCAGGAAACTGCACCAGCCTGCACTGTCTGGGCCTTCCTGGAAAAGGCACCAGCCTGTATAGCCTGGACCTTCTAGGAAACTGCACTGGCCTGTATTGTCTGGCCCTTCCTGGAAACTGCACCAGCCTGTATTGTCTGGACCTTCCTGGAAGCTGCACTGGCCTGTATTGTCTGGGCCTTCTTGGAAACTGCACCAGCCTGTATTGTCTGGACCTTCCAGGAAACTGCACCAGCCTGTATTGCCTGGAGCTTCCAGGAAACTGCACCAGCCTGTATAATCTGGGCCTTCCTGGAAACTGCATCAGCCTGTATTGTCAGGACCTTTTATGCAAACTGCACCAGCCTGCATTGTCTGGGCCTTCTTGGAAACTGCACCAGCCTGTATTGTCTGGACCATCCAGGAAACTGCACCAGCCTGCATTGTCTGGACCTTCTAGGAAACTGCACCAGCCTGTATTGTCTGGACCTTCCTGGAAACTGCACCAGCCTGTATTGTCTGGGCTTCCCTGGAAACTGCACCAGCCTGTATTGTCTGGGCCTTCCTGGAAACTGCACCGGCCTGTATTGTCTGGACCCACTTGGAAACCGCACCAGCCTGTATTGTCTGGGCCTTCCTGGAAACTGCACCAGCCTGTATTGTCTGAGTCTTCCTGGATACTGCAACAGCCTGTAGTGTCTGGAGCTTCCTGAAAACCGTGCCAGCCTGTATTGTCTAGACCTCCCTGGAAACCACACCAGCCTGTATTGTCAGGACCTTTTATGCAAACTGCACCAGCCTGCATTGTCTGGGCCTTCTTCGAAACTGCACCAGCCTGTATTGTCTGGACCATCCAGGAAACTGCACCGGCCTGCATTGTCTGGGCCTTCCTGGAAACGGCACCAGCCTGTATTGTCTGGACCTTCCTGGAAACCTCACCAGCCTGTATTGTCTGGGCCTTCCTGGAAACTGCACCAGCCTGTATTGTCTGGGCCTTCCTGGAAACTGCACAAGCCTGTATTGTCTGGGCCTTCCTGGAAACTGCACCAGCCTGTATTGTCTGGACCTTCCTGGAAACTGCACCAGCCTGTATTGTCTGGGCCTTCCTGGAAACTGCACCGCCCTGTATTGTCTGGACCTTCTTGGAAACCGCACCAGCCTGTATAGTCTGGGCATTCCTGGAAACTGCACCAGCCTGTATTGTCTGGGTCTTCCTGGATACTGCAACAGCCTGTATTGTCTGGCGCTTCCTGGAAACCGTGCCAGCCTGTATTGTCTAGACCTCCCTGGAAACCACACCAGCCTGTATTGTCAGGACCTTTTATGCAAACCGCACCAGCCTGCATTGTCTGGGCCTTCTTGGAAACTGCACCAGCCTGTATTGTCTGGACCATCCAGGAAACTGCACCAGCCTGCATTGTCTGGGCCTTCCTGGAAAAGGCACCAGCCTGTATTGCCTGGACCTTCTAGGAAACAGCACCAGCCTGTATTGTCTGGCCCTTCCTGGAAACTGCACCAGCCTGTATTGTCTGGACCTTCCTGGAAGCTGCACTGGCCTGTATTGTCTGGGCCTTCTTGGAAACTGCACCAGCCTGTATTGTCTGGACCTTCCAGGAAACTGCACCAGCCTGTATTGCCTGGAGCTTCCAGGAAACTGCACCAGACTGTATTATCTGGGCTTTCCTGGAAACTGCATCAGCCTGTATTGTCGGGACCTTTTATGCAAACTGCACCAGCCTGTATAGTCTGGGCCTTCCTGGAAACTGCATCAGCCTGTATTGTCAGGACCTTTTATGCAAACTGCACCAGCCTGCATTGTCTGGGCCTTCTTGGAAACTGCACCAGCCTGTATTGTCTGGGCCTTCCTGGAAACTGCACCAGCCTGTATTGTCTGGGCCTTCCTGGAAACTGCACCGGCCTGTATTGTCTGGACCCACTTGGAAACCGCACCAGCCTGTATTGTCTGGGCCTTCCTGGAAACTGCACCAGCCTGTATTGTCTGGGCCTTCCTGGAAACTGCATCAGCCTGTTTTGTCAGGACCTTTTATGCAAACTGCACCAGCCTGTATTGTCTGGACCTTCCTGGAAACTGCACCAGCCTGTATTGTCTGGGCCTTCCTGGAAACTGCACCAGCCTGTATTGTCTGGGCCTTCCTGGAAACTGCACCGGCCTGTATTGTCTGGACCCACTTGGAAACCGCACCAGCCTGTATTGTCTGGGCCTTCCTGGAAACTGCACCAGCCTGTATTGTCTGGGTCTTCCTGGATACTGCAACAGCCTGTATTGTCTGGAGCTTCCTGGAAACCGTGCCAGCCTGTATTGTCTAGACCTCCCTGGAAACCACACCAGCCTGTATTGTCAGGACCTTTTATGCAAACTGCACCAGCCTGCATTGTCTGGGCCTTCTTCGAAACTTCACCAGCCTGTATTGTCTGGACCATCCAGGAAACTGCACCGGCCTGCATTGTCTGGGCCTTCCTGGAAACGGCACCAGCCTGTATTGTCTGGACCTTCCTGGAAACCTCACCAGCCTGTATTGTCTGGGCCTTCCTGGAAACTGCACCAGCCTGTATTGTCTGGGCCTTCCTGGAAACTGCACAAGCCTGTATTGTCTGGGCCTTCCTGGAAACCGCAGCAGCCTGTATTGTCTGGGCCTTCCTGGAAACTGCACCAGCCTGTATTGTCTGGACCTTCCTGGAAACTGCACCAGCCTGTATTGTCTGGGCCTTCCTGGAAACTGCACCGCCCTGTATTGTCTGGACCTTCTTGGAAACCGCACCAGCCTGTATAGTCTGGGCATTCCTGGAAACTGCACCAGCCTGTATTGTCTGGGTCTTCCTGGATACTGCAACAGCCTGTATTGTCTGGAGCTTCCTGGAAACCGTGCCAGCCTGTATTGTCTAGACCTCCCTGGAAACCACACCAGCCTGTATTGTCAGGACCTTTTATGCAAACCGCACCAGCCTGCATTGTCTGGGCCTTCTTGGAAACTGCACCAGCCTGTATTGTCTGGACCATCCAGGAAACTGCACCAGCCTGCATTGTCTGGGCCTTCCTGGAAAAGGCACCAGCCTGTATTGCCTGGACCTTCTAGGAAACAGCACCAGCCTGTATTGTCTGGCCCTTCCTGGAAACTGCACCAGCCTGTATTGTCTGGACCTTCCTGGAAGCTGCACTGGCCTGTATTGTCTGGGCCTTCTTGGAAACTGCACCAGCCTGTATTGTCTGGACCTTCCAGGAAACTGCACCAGCCTGTATTGCCTGGAGCTTCCAGGAAACTGCACCAGACTGTATTATCTGGGCTTTCCTGGAAACTGCATCAGCCTGTATTGTCGGGACCTTTTATGCAAACTGCACCAGCCTGTATAGTCTGGGCCTTCCTGGAAACTGCATCAGCCTGTATTGTCAGGACCTTCTATGCAAACTGCACCAGCCTGCATTGTCTGGGCCTTCTTGGAAAACTGCACCAGCCTGTATTGTCTGGGCCTTCCTGGAAACTGCACCAGCCTGTATTGTCTGGGCCTTCCTGGAAACTGCACCGGCCTGTATTGTCTGGACCCACTTGGAAACCGCACCAGCCTGTATTGTCTGGGCCTTCCTGGAAACTGCACCAGCCTGTATTGTCTGGGCCTTCCTGGAAACTGCATCAGCCTGTATTGTCAGGACCTTTTATGCAAACTGCACCAGCCTGTATTGTCTGGACCTTCCTGGAAACTGCACCAGCCTGTATTGTCTGGGCCTTCCTGGAAACTGCACCAGCCTGTATTGTCTGGGCCTTCCTGGAAACTGCACCGGCCTGTATTGTCTGGACCCACTTGGAAACCGCACCAGCCTGTATTGTCTGGGCCTTCCTGGAAACTGCACCAGCCTGTATTGTCTGGGTCTTCCTGGATACTGCAACAGCCTGTATTGTCTGGAGCTTCCTGGAAACCGTGCCAGCCTGTATTGTCTAGACCTCCCTGGAAACCACACCAGCCTGTATTGTCAGGACCTTTTATGCAAACTGCACCAGCCTGCATTGTCTGGGCCTTCTTCGAAACTTCACCAGCCTGTATTGTCTGGACCATCCAGGAAACTGCACCAGCCTGCATTGTCTGGGCCTTCCTGGAAACGGCACCAGCCTGTATTGTCTGGACCTTCCAGGACTCTGCAGCAGCCTGTATTGTCTTGACCTTCCAGGAAACTGCACCAGCCTGTATTGTCTGGCCCTTCCTGGAAACTGCACCAGCCTGTATTGTCTGGACCTTCCTGGAAGCTGCACTGGCCAGTATTGTCTGGACATTCCTGGAAACCGCACCGGCCTGTATTGTCTGGACCTTCCTGGAAACTGCACCAGCCTGTATTGTCTGGGCCTTCCTGGAAACTGCACCAGCCTGTATTGTCTGGGCCTTCCTGGAAACTGCACCGCCCTGTATTGTCTGGACCTTCTTGGAAACCGCACCAGCCTGTATAGTCTGGGCATTCCTGGAAACTGCACCAGCCTGTATTGTCTGGGTCTTCCTGGATACTGCAACAGCCTGTATTGTCTGGAGCTTCCTGGAAACCGTGCCAGCCTGTATTGTCTAGACCTCCCTGGAAACCACACCAGCCTATATTGTCAGGACCTTTTATGAAAACCGCACCAGCCTGCATTGTCTGGGCCTTCTTGGAAACTGCACCAGCCTGTATTGTCTGGACCATCCAGGAAACTGCACCAGCCTGCATTGTCTGGGCCTTCCTGGAAAAGGCAACAGCCTCTATTACCTGGACCTTCTATGAAACTGCACCAGCCTGTATTGTCTGGCCCTTCCTGGAAACTGCACCAGCCTGTATTGTCTGGACCTTCCTGGAAGCTGCACTGGCCTGTATTGTCTGGGCCTTCTTGGAAACTGCACCAGCCTGTATTGTCTGGACCTTCCAGGAAACTGCACCAGCCTGTATTGCCTGGAGCTTCCAGGAAACTGCACCAGACTGTATTATCTGGGCTTTCCTGGAAACTGCATCAGCCTGTATTGTCGGGACCTTTTATGCAAACTGCACCAGCCTGCATTGTCTGGGCCTTCTTGGAAACTGCACCAGCCTGTATTGTCTGGACCATCCAGGAAACTGCACCAGCCTGCATTGTCTGGGCCTTCCTGGAAACGGCACCAGCCTGTATTGCCTGGCCCTTCCAGGAAACTGCACCAGCCTGTATTGTCTGGCCCTTCCTGGAAACTGCATCAGCCTGTATTGTCTGGACCTTCCTGGAAGCTGCACTGGCCTGTATTGTCTGGGCCTTCATGGAAACTGCACCAGCCTGTATTGTCTGGACATTCCAGGAAACTGCACCAGCCTGTATTGTCTGGTCCTACCAGGAAACTGCACCAGCCTGTATTGTCTGGACCTTCCAGGAAACTGCACCAGCCTGTATTGTCTGGACCTTCGAGGAATCTGCACCAGCCTGTATTGTCTGGCCCTTCCTGGAAACTGCACCAGCCTGTATTGTCTGGACCTTCCTGGAAGCTGCACTGTCCAGTATTGTCTGGACATTCCTGGAAACCGCACCGGCCTGTATTGTCTGGACCTTCCTGGAAACTGCACCGGCCTGTATTGTCTGGACCTTCCTGGAAACTGCACCATTCTGTATTGTCTGGGCCTTCCTGGAAACTGCACCAGCCTGTATTGTCTGGGCGTTCCTGGAAACTGCTCCGGCCTGTATTGTCTGGACCCTCTTGAAAACCGCACCAGCCTGTATTGTCTGGGCCTTCCTGGAAACTGCACCAGCCTGTATTGTCTGGGTCTTCCTGGATACTGCAACAGCCTGTATTGTTTGGAGCTTCCTGGAAACCGTGCCAGCCTGTTTTGTCTACACCTCCCTGGAAACCACACCAGCCTGTATTGTCAGGACCTTTTATGCAAACTGCACCAGCCTGCATTGTCTGGGCCTTCTTGGAAACTGCACCAGCATGTATTGTCTGGACCATCCAGGAAACTGCACCAGCCTGCATTGTCTGGACCTTCCTGGAAGCTGCACTGGCCTGTATTGTCTGGGCCTTCTTGGAAACTGCACCAGCCTGTATTGTCTGGACCTTCCAGGAAACAGCACCAACCTGTATTGCCTGGACCTTCCAGGAAACTGCACCAGCCTGTATTGTCTGGCATTTCCTGGAAACTGCATCAGCCTGTATTGTCTGGACCTTCCTGGAAGCTGCACTGGCCTGTATTGTCTGTGCCTTCTTGGAAACTGCACCAGCCTGTATTGTCTGGACCTGCCAGGAAACTGCACCAGCCTGTATTGTCTGGACCTTCCAGGAAACTGCACCAGCCTGTATTGTCTGGACCTACCAGGAAACTGCACCAGCCTGTATTGTCTGGACCGTCCAGGAAACTGCACCAGCCTGTATTGTCTGGACCTTCCAGGAAACTGCACCAGCCTGTATTGTCTGGCCCTTCCTGGAAACTGCACCGGCCTGTATTGTCTGGACCTTCCTGGAAGCTGCACTGGCCTGTATTGTCTGGACCTTCCAGGAAACTGCACCAGCCTGTATTGGCAGGACCTTTTATGCAAACTGCACCAGCCTGTATTGTCTGGGCCTTCTTGGAAACAGCACCAGCCTGTATTGTCTGCACCATCCAGGAAACTGCAACAGCCTGTATTGTATGGACCTTCCAGGAAACTGCACCGGCCTGTATTGTCTGGACCTTCCTGGAAGCTGCACTGGCCTGTATTGTCTGGGCCTTCCTGGAAACTGCACCAGCCTGTATTGTCTGGGTCTTCCTGGATACTGCAACAGCCTGTATTGTCTGGAGCTTCCTGGAAACCGTGCCAGCCTGTATTGTCTAGACCTCCCTGGAAACCACACCAACCTGTATTGTCAGGACCTTTTATGCAAACTGCACCAGCCTGCATTGTCTAGGCCTTCTTGGAAACTGCACCAGCATGTATTGTCTGGACCACCCAGGAAACGGCACCAGCCTGCATTGTCTGGGCCTTCCTGGAAACTGCACCAGCCTGTATTGTCTGGACCTTCCTGGAAGCTGCACTGGCCTGTATTGTCTGGGCCTTCTTGGAAACTGCACCAGCCTGTATTGTCTGGACCTTCCAGGAAACAGCACCAACCTGTATTGCCTGGACCTTCCAGGAAACTGCACCAGCCTGTATTGTCTGGCATTTCCTGGAGACTGCATCAGCCTGTATTGTCTGGACCTTCCTGGAAGCTGCACTGGCCTGTATTGTCTGGGCCTTCTTGGAAACTGCACCAGCCTGTATTGTCTGGACTTTCCAGGAAACTGCACCAGCCTGTATTGTCTGGACCATCCTGGAAACTGCACTGGCCTGTATTGTCTGGGCCTTCCTGGAAACTGCACCAGCATGTATTGTCTGGACCTTCCAGGAAACTGCACCAGCCTGTATTGTCTGGACCATCCTGGAAACTGCACTGGCCTGTATTGTCTGGACCTTCTGGGAAAAACTGCACTGGCCTGTACAGGCTGCAGCGTCCTGTCTACAGTGACCTGTAAAGTCTGCACTGGCCTTTGCTGTCTACAATGACGTATATGGACTGCACAGTCTGCATCTGACTGGACTGCACCGGTCTAGACAGTGAGCATCGAACTGTACATAGTACACCAGCCTGCACTATCTGCACATGCCTGGACAGACTTCTCTACCCTATATATCCTGCACTGATTTCTACAGTCTGACTGCCGTAGACAGTGTTCATGGGCCTGAACACACAGCACCAGCCTATATTGTCTGCACCATCCTGAACAGAGTGCATAAGCCTTTAAGGACTGCACCGGTCAGCAGAGTTCACACTGACATGGACAGGCCTGAACAGCCTATAGCAGCCTGTGACTCAGTTCCATCCAGGGCAGGACCCAGGGAGCTACAGAGGCCCCACTGGCCCCAGGATGTTGCACCCGCCAATGTAGACTGGCACAGCCTGTAGATACTGCACTAACCTGTATGAGGCCTGTGAAGACAGCGCCATTTAGTGCTTTGTGACCCGAAGCCATGTTCACCACTATTTACTGGAGGTGTCTAAGGAGCCTTCTCGTGTGCACCAACAGCCCTGCCACGTTTCTCAGTTACATGCCTGGTGTGCAGCTCCAATCCAGGTTTTTTCCTTTGAATTCTGGGACTTGTAGTCTTACAAAAAAGGAGTACAATTCTCAGCGTTCTAAGGAAAAAACCTGGACAGGAGCGGCACATCTCGCACGGACCTGGGAAACGTGGCAGCTGTGCACCAAGCCTTAAACCCAACACTTCACTCACCATTTTTGAGTAACATTTCTTGAAATCTTCGTCAGACTCGCCTTCCAGCGGCACCAGCTTTTGCTGGAGAGCTCCCTGGTTTGCAACTAGGCGCTGATTCTGTCCTGTCCCTGACTCTGCCCTTCCTTCATGCCGGGCCCCTGGTGAACTCTAGCGGTCCTGTGGTGAACTCTTCACGCTTCCCCCGTAGGTAGGCCTCCCTCAATCCGTCTTCTCCGCTGCCCAGGACCCGTGCTTCGCGTGTTGTGTCTACCCCGGGCATCTGGCTCTCACACTTCCTCTACGTCAGAAGACCCTGGTCTGATGCCAGCCTGCAGTGGGAACGTCCACTCCCTTGAGTTCCCACTGCCCTCTGATAGAGCCGCGGCTGATTCCCGCTGCCCTCTGTGCCTGGCAGTTTTCGCTGCCCACAGAGCTATGGGCTGGTCTCCCACTCCTGGGGCGCTATACCTGAGGCACATTACTTTCAGAGAGGGCGTTTGCTCTCTCAGTGGTTTCTAGTCGATAGTACTTTAATTCTTTGTACTTGGCTTCCTCAGTAGTGTCCGCCCCCACTCCCTCACCCTTTATCCACCCTTATCACTTCTCCCCGGCCCTGCCCACTGCCCAGAACCCACCCGACTACACAGTGTAAAGCTCTGTTGCGTTCCCCCACTGAACATGGCGTCCAAGTAGCCCTGCGTCACTTGTAAAACGTGCACACTCTCCTAGCTTATTATTACTAGCAACACATGGCCTTCTGGTACACGTAGTTTTGTTATTTAGTTTGGAAATATGGTACATATACCCCAGCATTCAAAGGGTTCTAGCCTGAAAACCAAGGGTGTCTCTGTTATGGATTGAAAAGGGTCGCAGTTTGCCTCCAGCTCACTGACTGCCAGGGGCAATGCTCTTAGGGGTTGGTTATTAACGAGCAAACAAAATGGCAAGTTCTTTCAGGGCTTAAAGGCTGGTTACAGGCTCAGGCAGGAAAGGAACTTGATGAAATTTCAGAACAGCTGAGGTGTCTCTTAAAGGCCTGTAGGGCTGGGTCTGTTGGAGACAGACTCCTGTAGCCTGGCAGATGACTTACTCAACGCATTCCCATCGACTTGTAAGCAATATTCTTATTGCATGCTTTCTATTTCCCAGGGTAACTGTCACTTCAGTTGCCGTAAAGGTTTTCAGATGACTGAGTAGTCCCCAAGGGTGCAATGCCTCAGTCCTAATCAGTTCTTATACAAATCGTCGGTTTCATGTGTGTTAGATCAGATGAACTGAACCAGGACAACAGCTCCCAGAATGCATCAGATTGAGAAAAGAAAAAAAGAAAAAACTCCGGTCTGGATCACCGTGTCCTTGGGTATGAATAGACAACTGTTAACTATAATCTGGCGTGGTGGTAGTGAGGCTGGGGAGGATGCCAAATTGAACTTTCAATTTTTTTAAAATTATTAGTGGCGAAAACTTAGAGGTTGAAAGTGGGTGGGATCGGAGGGGTAAGACGTGCCCATACTTTTTAATTTGACAAAAACAGTTCCCCTACTTTATGTTACAAGGCAACCTTCCCAGGTGGTTAATTCCCACCTTTGAGATGCCTCAGCTGAAGTGGAGGGAGAGAGTCTCCTGTGCTGAAGCAGAGGGTAGAGCAGACAGCTGAACAAGAAACAAGCCTTCTTGCCAGGGTGCCTGCTGCATGAAAGTAATGTAAATGTGCACATTTGGTTAATCTGCAAATATAAAAGCTGCGTGGAAGCCAGTATGGGTTTAAATTGTTGGAGCCAATCAAGGAGTATTCTTTTTGAGCGGTAGTGTGAGGTGACCTGATGAGATGTGCAGTGCGTGCTTTTAATGGACAGTTATAAGAAATGTTTGCACTAAGTACTGTCTGCACATTACTCAGATCTATATTTTGGAAGCACATTTTCTATCTTAAATCTAAATCTCTTTGTGCATTTTGTGGAAGCCTATCTTATACTGTGTGTAATGCAAATTTCAAAATAATAACATACATATTCACAGCGCTGTCATAGGCTAGCACCTTGTAATACTAAAAACACGCAAGTCGCCATTCCCCTGTGCACTAACCAGAAAATTAATTCCATGGCTCTCTGGTTACACACACCGACACATATCTGCACTGATCGTATTAACCAATAGAGGTTTCACAAGGTAAAATAGTTCATCTTAATGTTAAATAACTTTATAGAGCGCCCAGTTACCCGAAGGTGTCCCTGGAGCTAGCTCAGCAGTATGGACTGAAAGAGGTCTAGAACAATGCTGGACCTAGAGGTTAAACAGCCATGTTTTCAAATCTTTCCTGAAGGTGCGCCAGTTGTGAGAAGACCAAATGTAATTGGGAAGCTGATTCCAGCCGTTGGCTGTGCAGGTAATGAAGCTTCTGCCACCCCAGTTGGTTCTTGTTAGAAATGGGGGTCTCTAGTTGGCAAGGGCTTGCACCTCCGTCCAAGTAGGGACCCTTCTTCCTAGTCAGGGTAAGGGTGTTACACTCGTGAAGTAACCCCTGCTCACCCTCGTGGTAGCTTGGCACGAGCAGTCAGGCTTAATTCAGAGGCAGTGTGTAAAGCATTTGCACATAACCAACAGTAAATGCCTTAAAGGCCGTACAGAGAGCTTTGAATTTGATTCAGTGCCTTACCGGAAGCCATTGGAGCTTTCCAATTTCATTTTTACTGACTTGAATTTGGGTATACCAGACAGAAGTCTGGCTGCAGCATTTTGTAACAACTGCTGCATATTAAGATACAGTCCATTACAGTAGTCTAACTTTGCCAAGACAAGGGAAATCACAACTGTTTTTTGAGGCTCTCAGGGAAAGAAGTGCAGAATATTTTTAATCATCCTCAGTGGGAAGAAGGCAGAGGCCGTCACTGAGTTTACCTGGTCACCAAAGGTAACTTTATTGTACATTAGGACACCCAGGTTTTTTGCTATCTTAACTGGAATAGGCAAGGATCCTAATTCATCTGGCTACCAGGCTAGAGACCAGAAGGAGGTTTTGTTTCCAAATATAATCACTTCAGTTTTTTTCTGAATTCAATTTTAGGCAGTTATTGCTCATCCACGTACTAATTGCCAACATGCACTCATGAAATTTAAGGCCTGTTTCTGTTTCCTGATTAGACAATGACACAACAATTTGAGTGTCATCAGCGTACGAGGTAAGGGAGAAACCAAAGGATCTAATAAGAGACACCAATATTGACACATATATATTAAATAAGGTAGGTCTTGTTATATCCCGCATGGAGGCCCTAATGTAGACCCGTTCGTACATGCCCTAAAATGGACGTATTCATATTTACCCTGATATGGTCATGTTCGTACTTGCCCTATTATGGTCATAGCCGCATATGCCCAATTATGGTCATAACTGTACATGTCCTATTATAGTCATGATTCCTTATATAGGCATGATATTTCACCTACATTGGTCCTCACTAGTACACAACGTGCTCTGAGGGCTGAACGTTATCTATCCTGTGGTTTTGAATACAGCAGGGTTTTTCCCAAACACAGGCCCACACTGTACTCATTAATTATGCATGGCTTTCTAGGAATATACCACGTGCATAATATGTATGTACAAAGTTCACCCCTGACGTCTTCCTCATGTCCAATACAAACCATACTGAGGACCGAGACTGTTTTAGGGTATAAATACACCACATCTTGCCCCGGTAAGACAGAGGGAACCGAGACTTCCATGCTGACACACTGACCAGAGACGCTGAGGCTCCTGCATGCAGTCGCTCCAGCTGACAGTGGTCTGACACAGCCCTTGCGGGGTGTCCAACTCGAGACCAGGACGGGGTCCCACACTCTCTCTATTCAGGTATGGGGGTTCGACTAAATCCTAGAAGGATTCTTGCCTCTTAGGCTTTTAGACCTACACATATGCTAGGTACACACAGGTACATCTAGTTAGGCATCGTAGGAGTACGCGCACTTGCATAATGCTTTTATATTCATGTATATATTCATGATTATCGCAATATGGTAGAACTGTTCTATCCCTTTGCTTTTATCGTACTGCTGATAATATATCTCTGCTATTGTCTGCTGGTTACTGCAGCACATATATTTTACACTAGAATAACAACTGTTCAATAAATACTTATTGAAACGCCCGACTGTTTATTCTGTGTAACTCTCTGAGACAAACTGAATAAGTGAGCACGAGTGACTGAACGAAAGGTAGTACATTGTTTCCACGATTCTGAGGGAATCAGGGTTGTCATGATCTAAGGTTGCCAGAAACTAATCTCTCCCCGATAAGAGGAGACACTAGTGGCACTGCGAGCTAGCTAATGCAAAACTAGGCTAACATATACGGTGGGGGTGCACGGAGTCAGTCTGCCACCAAGCCCGCAGTATATGTTATCCAAACGTGCAGGTCCTGCAGGGGTACTATAGAAGCTACACAACATGGCGCCGCCAACATTGGTTTGGTACTTATTTAACAGTAGAATCTGAGTAGTTCAGTCGTGCTATTCTCAGAGAACCTACTCACAAAACCCCAGAGACGTCTGGAGTGGGTGGGCACAAAATCCGCCGCAGCTGAGTAGTACAAGAATACTATTTATTGGCTGTTGGGTATTCAAGCTTGAAGGATATATAGTTCCTACAATTGTGCATTTACACCTTCTCTTAAAATTTCCTTAAACACCTTTCTTCCACTTAAAAATGGTTGAACAAGCAGAAGAAACAAGGAGAGTTGAAACAGACCTCATCGGTTTAGGAGAAGAAGACCCTGAAGATGCAATACAAATTGCACCAAATTTCAGAAGGGCAGTCACCATAAAACTTCTAGAACATGGCTTAAGAGCCAGGGGTGGTAATGTAATTTTCGTGATTGAGGCACACGAATCCAATAAAACAGAGGTGTTCTATTCATGGGTTACATTCCCAGCAGCGAATGCAGTTACAAATGTATTTCACTACTACCTAGAAGGTGAAACACCAGCGGACTATACTCCTTTTGAGGAATTAGAGGTTCCGCTCACTTACCAGGAGCATAATTACTGGTTTAAAGGCGCCCTACCCCACGTACATGGAAGAGCAAGATTAGGCCCGCTCGGAGGAGCAGGAGCCACATGGCCCATATTAGCGGCATACACACCGCATCCTGATATTGGCACAATGCCACAGCCAGACTTACTCGTACAACACAGAGATTTAATTAAAATCTACAGAAACCTCACACAATTTGTGATGAGGACTTTAACAGTTCAGCCTGCACCAGCTGCAGCACAAGACACTCCAGTCCAAGGTACAGTTAATAAAATAACTCCACAAACATTACACGCGATAATGGGCAAAAGGCCAGCAAAACGCGAACAAATCCCATTCTGGATAGCTCAGAAAATAACTCCGCTTGAAGCAGTATTCCCGAATACTACCACCAGTGATAAACACAGAATTCTAACAATCTGCTTGCCCATGGGTCTCACACCACAAGTAGAGGACTGCACCTCTTGGGGTTCAGTCTTTGCTGCCATATATACCAGAACACATGGTATCCCGTCAATAGCAGTAGTACCTGAAGTATTGAAACAGATACAAAATGAGTACGGAGCAGAGCCTGCCCTTAACTTAGGGATGAAGTTATTAAACAACTTTGAACAGGTCTCAGCCATAATACTCGCTAACATTAAGGGGGAAGCAGCTTCTGTGGCGATCCGCCAACGCCTAAGGGAGTTCAGTCTAGTAGATCAACAACACGAACTTCCCAAAATAATTGAAACTGCATATGCAGAATTGGGCAGAGACAGTCTAGGTGGGAAAGCATTAAAACCACAACTGGTGGGCAGTCCTGAAAAGGACACCACAAAGCAGACGCCTACTTCTTCTAAAAAGAAGTGGGAAAATAAAAAAAAACAAAAGTCCAAAGACAGCAGATCTCAGTCCAGAGGTAGGTCTCCTCAACAGGAGCCCTCTGAAAGGAGGTATAACCTCAGGAATAGGGATAATATTAAAAACCTGACAGGTATCAGGATACTGATACTCGTTCCTCTCGTTCCTTTCAGGGTTCATCAAGAAACTCTGAGAGAGAAGGACGGTCAGAATACAGACAAGAGGAGCGTACAAAGTCCAGAGACACGCAACGCGCTGCGGACTACGCACCTAAAAAAGAAGATAAACAAAAACAAAAACCTCAGTTCAAAAAGAAGAAGGTAGCAGGTCTCAAGATCAGACATGCCCAGAATTCTGAGGACACAGCTTCTGAACGGGGAATGGGCTCTGACGATGCTAGACAGCGCGGCAGAAGTAACGATAGCTCGCCAGAACCTGAAGGAATTTCTGGTGACAGCGGAGTTGAGTGAGTATATCACGGTGGAAACACTTGATACTCGGGTAAGTGTCCCACATAAGTTACATGAGATAACACTCCGGATGGAGGGGACAAGCCCAGAAAAGTTAAAGGTCTCTTTTGGAAAAATCTGTCATCTGGTTATGACATTCTATTAGCAGAACAAGACTGGCCGCCAGCATTCGTCATGGAGTGCCCTAGGGGAGAAACTGTAATTTTTCCAGCCTTTTCCGACCTCGTTCCCATACATTTAAAACATGCATATGCGCAGGAGTGGTCGGTTGCCCTAGCTCCAGCATTGTATAAAAATCATGTTGGTTGGGATGAGGATTCAACCCACCACGTGATCCCGTTAAAAGTTTCCCCAAATGCTCAAAGGCAATACCCTATAAAGCAGGAAGCTAAAAAACAAGTCAGGGAGATTCTATATCAACTTGAATATCAGGGGGTGATAGAAAATTGCACTTCACCTATGAACAATCCTTTGTTCCCCGTAGCCAAACCTGACAATACATATCGTCTAGTTTTAGATTACAGACATTTAAACACTTGCACAAAGACATTTGCAGTTCAAAATGCACACAGTGCCACATTAATGAATAACATTGTGCGGAAAAAATATAAAACACTTGATATCTCAAATGGATTTTTCTGCCAAAATATAGCGCCTGAAAGCAGGTATCTGACCGCATTCAGTGCGTTAGGGTCCCAACGGCAATTTTGCCGACTCCCCCAAGGGTATAAGAATAGCCCGGGGTTGTTTTCAGCAAGGGTAACAGAGTTACTCCAAAATTTGGATGAAGAAGCATTGTCCTATGTGGATGATATTTATCTGACGGACGATGACTTAAAGAGGCACTTGACCAGGGTGAGCACCATTATTATGGGATTCGCCTCTGAGGGCTATAAATTTGATTTCAAAAAATCAAAAATTGCCCACCTCAATGTCCTGTTTTTAGGATACGAGCTGTCAAGTGAGAGAAAAAGCCTAGCAGCTAACTTTTTAGAAAAGTGTGCGTTGCTCCAACCTCCAAAATCATTAAAAAATTTACAATCAATTCTGGGATTCCTAAATTTTGGTCGAACATACATTTTGGATTACGCAGAAAAAGTAAAACCTTTCTACGACTTAATAAAACCTGATTTTTCAGTCAGACAATGGACACAGGAACATACAAATATCCTGCGTTCCCTACAGGAAGACATGATAGCTTCTAAACATTTACTGACATGCGTAAACGTACGCAACTTGGTGATCCGAGTAATAGCGGGTCAATGCGGTAGACATATTTGACTTTTAATGAAGGCGAAACAGTACCAATCACATACAAATCACACCTGTACACAAACGCAGAGATGCGTTTCACTTCAACAGAAAAAATCCTGACAGCAGTGCAGACCGCTGTAGCAAGAGAAAGAGCTCTGGCTCAGGGAAAGCGCATAATTGTCGTTACCCCAGTACCAGCTTTAGAAGCTGTTACAAAAGCTAGTATTCCAAATGCTAAAGCCTTACATCCAAGATGGATACAATGGGCTAATTCTCTTACTGCAACGGATGTTGAATACAGATTTGATCCAAGTTTAAAAACACAGGCATTCCTGCAATACGAACAAGAATATCCTCTACCAAATGAAATTTTGCCTCTAGATCAGTATGAATACATTATTTACACTGACGGTTCTACTCAACCAGCCATAGGGAGTAAGCAAGCTTACAGTGCGGCGTGTGCGATTGTTAAAGGTCACATGCACAATGGAAAGTTCCATCCGAGTTGCACTAAAACGCAATCTCTAGGAGACTGCACGGCTCAGTTGGCAGAACTCAAAGCACTTATACTGGCACTTATAAATACAGATCACGAGTTCCCCACACTTATTGTGTGTGATTCCTTTTACTGTGTACAGTCGTACAATGAATATCTACATCACTGGGAACAAAACGGGTTCAAAGATACAAAAGGTGGCACAATTAAGCATAAAATGCTATGGGAACAGGTAGTGGAGTTGAGAAACGAACTACCTGTCAGGATTGGTAAGCCGGTTGGACGCTATCTGCCTCCTGCGCGAACCCAGCTCACGATAGACCATGCAGGAACTACATACACCGGCGTGCAAAGCGAGTCACGCAGCACGTGACCCGAACGCGACGCCGGAAATGGAGATAAGGGCGACGGAAGCTGCAGAACGCCGCCGATTATTTGACCGAATTTGCTGAAACAGGACTTCTCTGGCAGCCTACTTGCGCTGGGCGGTAAGAGTGCGAGAGCACAACCTTCCGTACCGCCATTCTTGCTAAGGAAACGGTGACGGGCTTTCCGTTTTCCTTGAAACTCCTCTGTTGGCCGAGACGCGTACATCTACGGTCTTTTGCAGAGGAGTTTAGGCGCCCGTCGGGGTGCTTGGGATTGCTCTCTCCCTGTTGGAGAAACCGAAGGGCATTTTCCGGTTTCATGCAGGGAGAAGGAAAGCTCCCGCAAAAGATTTTGGATATATTTTCTAACACCTCTGGACTATCCTGCAAAACACTTTGCTTCTGTGTGATTGTTGGTGGTCATTGAGAGACTATCAACGAGCCATTACCAGACTACGTTATAAGAGACATAGTCCTATAACGAGGCTTGTGCTATAGTTCTTCAAGTTGCTGGGGTCATTGTGAAGTACAACAATACCTGGCATATTCCTACACAGGGTTTAGGAATAGACTTTCCTTATTTCAGGGTTCTTAGGAAACCCTCTTACACATTTTTTTGTTGTTTTTCTTCTATTTATTTACATCATAGGAGAGAGGTCGCTAAGAGAGGGTACTGAAGGCACAGCCTGGCACTGAAGGGTGAAATAACACATAACCTTGGTAGGTGTTTCCGAATAGATATTGAGTGCTCAGTTAGGGCTTGGAATATCAAGAAGTCTTTTCTCATATGTTCTTTCACGTTTTGTATTTCTCGATATAGTGTTATTCTGACAGTGCCAATGCCCTCTCCTCTCTTCTGATATCTCCTTTTCACCTTTATTTTCATTTCAGGTAGGGGTTGATGTATAGAGGTGCGATATATGTTGATACATTTACATGTATAAAGGGAGAATATGCAATAGAGAATTCACACTGTTTTGTTGTATCTTTCACAGATCTCCCTCCCAGCAGTTCCTATCCTTTCCTTCCCCCGCTCAATTGCCCCAATAGTCTGTGTACATATATATATTCCAGACTTGGGGCGGTTCAGAGGTGGGCCCCCATTTGAGCATCAGCACGACCCTGAGGATTCAGAACAGAGGAGCCTGACAGAATAATCGGCCCAAGAATTAGACTCCTCCTGGTTGTGCTGGGTTCAGGGATGGCCACCTTAGATGACGTAATGGCGGCTCTGGCGCTTGTTCAGGCAGAGCTGGCTTCCTCGCGCCAGGAAACAGCGGCCTTGCAATCCCGAGTGGATAAATTACAAAGAAACCCGTTTGATATAGGGGGAACCCCCCACCCCACGTCAGTAATAGTGGAGATGCCGGCTCAGATTCCATTGGCCCCTCCGGAAAGATTCTATGGGGACATTAAGAAGGTACAGGTCTTCATAACACAAGTACTACTTCACTTTACATGCAAACCAAAGATGTTTGCCACCAATCAAGCCAGAGTGGCTTTCCTGATCTCTTACCTGGGCGGAGAGGCTGCTCAATGGGCTGTCCCCATTGTGCGGAGAGACGACCCACTGCTGTATGACTGGGACGAATTCAGGGAGAACTTTAAGAAGACCTTTGATCGGCGGGCCGAGACTATCTCTGCGGATAGAGACCTGTTGGAACTACAACAGGGGACCTCTGATCTAGTCAGCTACCTAAATAACTTTAGGAGACTGGTGGCAGAAACAGACTGGCCGGAAGCCAAACAGTCGGCTATTTTCTATCAGGGGCTCACTGAAGAGCTCAAAGACGTTTTGGCTCAAATCGACCCCCAACCCCGCACCTGTGCGGCTCTCATAGAACTCACCCTCCGATTAGATCATAGAATGCGGGAGCGCAAAGGAGAACACAAGCGGAAAGAGAAAACCGTTCCATACAATGACCGAACCGTTTATTCCGAGAAGACAGCTCCGAAACCTGAACCAATGGAGATTGGAACGGTGAGAGCATCGTTGACTCTCAGTGAAAGAGATCATCGCCGCAAACAGGGTCTATGCCTGTACTGCGGGAAAAAGGGACATTTCCTTCGGGAATGTCCGGTTAAACCAAAATACGGCCGGTCTCGATCGGGGCAAGTAGCCTCGGTGACGGCCGAAAGAGGGGAGGAAAACTGCAACGCTTGAGGACACAGGAAGGGATACCCTCAAGCGGTTGTGCCATCCCTTCGGTGGATACGTTTACTTTCATGGAAGCGAATCATTTGTTTATTACCCTGATCATAAAAATCAACCAAGAAACCAAACAAATCCGAGCCATGGTAGACTCAGGAGCCACCTGCTGCTTTATGGACCAAGGGGAGGCTGTACATTTAGGAGTGCAACTAATCCACAAAACTACCCCAGAAAAGGTGTATGCCGTCGATGGCAAGGTACTCGAGTCAGGACCATCAGACATAGCACTCTGGAGTATGAGCTCATCTATGAAGAATACCATAGGGAGCGGTTATCATTTAACATTATTCAAGCTCCACAGTATGGGGTGATACTGGGTCTTCCCTGGCTGCAAAAACACGAGCCAACCATTCAATGGGCCAACAAAACCTTACAGCTGGACTCCCTTTACTGCCCAGAACACTGTAACCTAGGGGCAACCCGGCCATCGAGAATCCTAGCAACCCACCACCACATCGCAACGGCAGCAGAAAAGAAAGTGATCTTGCCTAATTGTTATGCGGGATATGACGACGTATTCAGCGATATCAAGGCTGAGGTACTACCTCCTCACAGAGACTACGACTGTCGTATAGACCTGGTCCCTGGGTCAGTAGTCCCTTGTGGGAGGATATATGCACTTACGGTACCCGAAAATGAGTACCTACGAAAATATTTGGATAAACACCTGGAATTGGGGTTCATTCGTCCGTCCAGATCCCCAGCAGCCTCTCCCCTCTTTTTTATCCCGAAAGCTAACGGAGACCTGAGGTGTTGCATCGACTACAGGGCGTTGAACGCCCTTACCATTAAGAACCGGTATCCGCTTCCCTTGATCCCTGTACTATTGGAGCAGGTACGGGCAGCTGTCATCTACACTAATTTAGACCTAAGAGGGGCATACCATTTGGTTCGAATGCACAAGGGTGATGAATGGAAGACCGCATTTAAAACGCGGTATGGGCTCTTTGAATACCTTGTTATGCCCTTTGGACTTTGTAATGCCCCTGCGGCGTTTCAATTTTTTCTCAATGAGGTCCTAAGGGAATACTTGGACCTCTTCGTTGTTGTCTATATCGACGATATCCTCATATACTCCAAAACAGAGGAAGAACATGTGGTGCATGTGCGTCTGGTATTGCAAGCACTGCGTAAACACCAATTGTTTTGCAAAATAACGAAATGCGAGTTCCACGTGACCACAGTGGAGTTCCTAGGAGTTATGCTCACCCCCTCTGGTCAAGTCATGGCAGAGAGGAAAGTGAAGGCCATCATGGATTGGCCTTGTCCCCGTAACGTAAAGGAGATCCAGAGTCTTTTGGGGTTTGCGAACTTCTACAGAAGGTTTATACGGCATTTCTCGGATATGGTGGCACCCCTGACCAGATTGACAAGGAAAAAGACCCCGTTCCTATGGACCGAAGAAACGCAGAAGGCGTTTGATCTTCTAAAGCGATCTTTCACGACAGCCCCGGTTCTCACACATGCCAACCCGGATCTACCATTTATAGTGGAGGCCGATGCTTCCGAAATAGCGGTCGGGGCGGTGCTCTCTCAACGGCATGAAACCACCGGTTACCTACACCCCATAGCATTTATGTCCCGGAAGCTGAATACGGCGGAGCGGAATTATACGATCGCAGAAAAGGAGCTCCTAGCAATCAGAGACGCCTTTCTGGAGTGGAGACATTGGCTGATGGGGGCAGTACATCAGGTAACGGTCTACTCGGACCATCGTAATCTCCGGTTTATGCAGGCCGCTCGCCACCTCACTCCACGTCAGCTCCGATGGATGTTGTTCTTCGCAGAATACCATTTTGTGGTGACCTTCCGACCTGGCGTGGACAACAAGAAGGCTGACGCACTTACAAGACAAGACACCATCCCGTTTCGCTCCATCACTCCAGAACACTCCATCATAGAGCCTAGCAGGGTATTGTGTGCTATACAAACCGACAATTTCTTGCAGAAAATTCGACAAGGGATACAAACGTTTACCTGGAGAAACTGGCTCAAAGGACACCCGGCCTGGCAGATACGGCAAGGCCTCCCCATGAAAGGCCAACAAGTGCTGGTCCCCACTAACAATCTACGTAGAACTGTGTTTTCATGGTGTCACGACAACCCATGTGCAGGACACCTAGGAGGCACAAAAACCTTGGAGAAAGTGCTGCAGCAGTTCTGGTGGCCATCAATTCGCCCGGATGTCTTGTCATGGGTACAGGAATGTTCCACGTGTGCCCAAATGAAAACCGACCATCGACAATCACAGGACTCCTACAAACCATGCCCACCCCTGAAACCCCGTGGGAACGGTTTTCGGTGGATTTCATCGTAGGGTTACCCAAGGATCAGGGTAACACAGCCATCATAGTGGTCATTGACTATTTGTCCAAAATGGGCCATTTTATCGCGTGCAAACAAGCACCCTCGGCCAGTCAGTTGGCCAAACTGCTGTTGGTTAACATTGTCCGGCTCCATGGTCTTCCAAAAGTCATTGTGTCGGACAGAGATGCCCAATTCACTGCTGGTTTCTGGAGAACCTGGTGCTCTGAGCTACGAATCTCTTCTTCTCTTTCTACGAGCTTCCACCCTCAGACCGATGGTCAAACTGAGAGGCTTAATCAGACCCTCAAACAGTTCCTTAGGTGCTACGTCGATACTAATACTGACGCGTGGGTGGACTGGTTGTGGGTGGCGGAGATTGCATACAACAACGCAAGACACTCATCCACGCTGCACACCCCTTTTTCAGCACCTATGGGTTTCACCCCCGGTTCACTCCCTTAATCATTCCTAGCACTAACACTAAGTTTCCGGTTCTGCGCGAAAGACTAATGCTTTTGCGCAAAACACTGTTCACAACACGTAACAATCTGCTCAAGGCCAAAGAAAGGTACAAAGACCAGGCTGACAAGCATCGAAGACTTGGTCCTTCGTTCAGGAGTGGGGATTGGGTTTGGTTATCCACTAAACACATAAGGTTCAAGAAATACAGCGTGTTTAATCCCAAATTCATAGGCCCTTACCGGGTGGTTAAACACGTTAATCCAGTGGCGGTTAAGTTGAAACTGCCTGCTCATTTCCGGATACATCCGGTGTTTCATATATCCCTCCTGAAACCCTCTCATGGCCCGGTGAAGGTGAATCCCACACCTCTTTGGGTTCAGGGAGAAAAAGAGTATGAGGTTCGGGGTGTTCTGGATGCCAAGAGGGTACGGGGGAAGCTGTGGTATTTGGTGGCCTGGAAAGGCTATGGTCCGGAGGAAAATTCCTGGGAACCGGTTAGGGCGGTGCACGCGCCTAGACTGGTGGCCAAGTTCCATCGTTTGCATCCTGAGAAACCGTCTGGCAGTTAGCGTTCCCTGGGTGGGGGGGGATGTGCTGTCAGGATCGGTAAGCCGGTTGGACGCTATCTGCCTCCTGCGCGAACCCAGCTCACGATAGACCATGCAGGAACTACATACACCGGCGTGCAAAGCGAGTCACGCAGCACGTGACCCGAACGCGACGCCGGAAATGGAGATAAGGGCGACGGAAGCTGCAGAACGCCGCCGATTATTTGACCGAATTTGCTGAAACAGGACTTCTCTGGCAGCCTACTTGCGCTGGGCGGTAAGAGTGCGAGAGCACAACCTTCCGTACCGCCATTCTTGCTAAGGAAACGGTGACGGGCTTTCCGTTTTCCTTGAAACTCCTCTGTTGGCCGAGACGCGTACATCTACGGTCTTTTGCAGAGGAGTTTAGGCGCCCGTCGGGGTGCTTGGGATTGCTCTCTCCCTGTTGGAGAAACCGAAGGGCATTTTCCGGTTTCATGCAGGGAGAAGGAAGCTCCGCAAAAGATTTTGGATATATTTTCTAACACCTCTGGACTATCCTGCAAAACACTTTGCTTCTGTGTGATTGTTGGTGGTCATTGAGAGACTATCAACGAGCCATTACCAGACTACGTTATAAGAGACATGGGGCCATATGTATCAAGCCCATTTCCCGTTCGCAAACGGGCCGATTCTCAGAATCGGCCCGTTTACTGAACGGGAACAAGCCTCTTGGGATGTATCATCCCAAAGGCATTCGCAAAATAGAGAATCGCAAATATTGCGATTCTCTATTTTGTAAATGCATTTAAGGAATCGCAAATTGCGATTCCTTAAATGAAATGTATGAAGCACCTAAGTTGTGCGATTATGGCTTAAGGAATCGCAAATTACCACCAACTACAGGTTGGTGGTAACTTGCGATTTCTTTGAGAAATGCATTTTTTGCATTTTTCAAAGTGGCATGTGGCGCACATACATGCCCTTAGGGCATGTATGTGCGCCACATGTGCACCCATGCTCATTTCAGGGGTGCAACAGGGTGTCCTTTGGACACCCTTGCAACCTTGAAATTGCATTCTCAATTTGCGATTCTCTAATTGCTAATCGCAAATTGAGAATGTCCTCCCATTCATTCCTATGGGCCTCTAGGCCCATAGGAATGAGTGGGGAGGGTTTCCTTAACTGCGATTCGCAAATTGCGAATCGCAATTAAGGAATATGTAGGATTCGCAAATTTTCTTGCGAATCCTACATACATCTCGTTTGCGATTCTCAAATAGCGATTCTCAAAAATTCGCTATTTGAGAATCGCAAACACAAACTTTGATACATATGGCCCATAGTCCTATAACGAGGCTTGTGCTATAGTTCTTCAAGTTGCTGGGGTCATTGTGAAGTACAACAATACCTGGCATATTCCTACACAGGGTTTAGGAATAGACTTTCCTTATTTCAGGGTTCTTAGGAAACCCTCTTACACATTTTTTTGTTGTTTTTCTTCTATTTATTTACATCATAGGAGAGAGGTCGCTAAGAGAGGGTACTGAAGGCACAGCCTGGCACTGCTTGGTGAAATAACACATAACCTTGGTAGGTGTTTCCGAATAGATATTGAGTGCTCAGTTAGGGCTTGGAATATCAAGAAGTCTTTTCTCATATGTTCTTTCACGTTTTGTATTTCTCGATATAGTGTTATTCTGACAGTGCCAATGCCCTCTCCTCTCTTCTGATATCTCCTTTTCACCTTTATTTTCATTTCAGGTAGGGGTTGATGTATAGAGGTGCGATATATGTTGATACATGTTTCATGTATAAAGGGAGAATATGCAATAGAGAATTCACACTGTTTTGTTGTATCTTTCACAGATCTCCCTCCCAGCAGTTCCTATCCTTTCCTTCCCCCGCTCAATTGCCCCAATAGTCTGTGTACATATATATATTCCAGACTTGGGGCGGTTCAGAGGTGGGCCCCCATTTGAGCATCAGCACGACCCTGAGGATTCAGAACAGAGGAGCCTGACACTACCGAGGGCTCACGTGATACATACACTGAGTCATCAGCGTGATGGCGTTCACGTTGAAGGGAATTCATTGGCTGATGAAGCCGCAAAGGGGGCTGTTCGCACGGCTTCCGTAGCTGCAGTTACTCGTTCAAAGACGAGGGTGGACGGCGAGATTATGGTAGCTGTCAATGCTTCAAGCAAAGGCAGCACAGCAGTACCTAAAAAATTCCCACTCAAGTACTCCTACAAGTTAGATGCACAAAACATTCCATATGCTCAGATTCCTGGAGTGGGGGATAGAGTAATATCAAATATGGATCGTAGGCTAGGCTTAATTGTGGCAGCACACGAAGGAATAGGTTCTGTACATAACGGACTTAGGGAGACTGTTGCTTTGTTAAAAGAACGCTACTGGTGGCCTGTGATGAGAAGGCTGATTAGAGACTACATCTGGAACTGCGACATCTGCAAGCAGATGAAAGGGTCCACCACAACACGTCCAGTACAGATACCATTGTTAGACAGCATTAGGTTGTCCGTTCGTGCGCGTCCAGCTCAAGTTTCCCCAAGGTTTGGCCTCAGCGCTCGGCTGACGCTTGAACTGTTATAAAAGATTTACGAGTCTTTATCGGCACATACGCAGTTGGCACGTTACATTCTGACCGTGGTCCGGCGTTTGGCTCTCGGGCTTACAAAGAGGCCATGGAAGGAATGGGCGTAGCATTGCGGTACTCCTCTCCGTATCATCCCGAGGGAAATTCTGTTGTGGAGAGGAAAAACCGAGACTTAAAGCAATCTTTAACAGCTAGGGTATTAGGCAAGGGCGGTAGATGGGTCGATCACCTTTATGGGGTACAGCGCGCGCTCAATAACCAACCAAGTAGATCTCTAGGGGGTGTCACTCCTTACGAGGTCCTATTTGGGACGAGAATGTAGGTACCTGATCTTGATTGTGAAGGCACAGTGGCGGATGAAAAACCATTTGATATCCATGATCGTTTGGCTGTTTTACAGGATCTAAATGAATCCAGGACACAACAAAGTAACGTGCTCCAGAAACAGGCCGCCACTGAGGAAGTCAAGGCAGTAACGGCAAGACCTATCTAGATCCCAAAAATCGGGGATCTGGTCAGAGAGAAGATTGCTGACAAGAAAGAATTTGGGCCATCCTACAGAAAGCCTGTACCGGTCCTTGCAATTCACGGCACAAGAACTGTACTTCTGCCGCCTCTTGCCGGGCAAAAGGAGAAAAGATTTGTCTCAATTGACTTAATCAAACCACACTATGTGGCCGATACTAAACAGTAGGCCTCGTGGACTCCACAGTAGCAGACGCCCTCCTCTCGCTACAATCCAAGATGTCCAAACAGAAAGACTCATCATGTTTGAAGAGCCACCTGTACGGAATGAAGGACTAAGCAACAATGCTATGGAACTCGTTCCACTTCAACAAGAAATTCATCTTCAAAATGAAAATAAACTTAACAACCAAGTTGCAATCAGACCTAATACAGACATCTACGTCAACATGCCTCGTCAAGAGCAAAATCCGATTTCAACAAATCCCGATGCAATTCCAACAATTGATCGAACTGCTTCTGGCTATTTCATGAACTTTGATACGTTTTCACTGGATCCAAGTGAGCCGGAACGACGCCAGCCAAAAAATCACTCAAACAGAAACTCATTGACTTTTTTGAACTTTTTAGAAAGACTTACCTGGTGTCACCTTGGATAGAACTATGGTATATCACTGGGATCTTATTTTTTCTTTTCTGGCTAGGTTTAATTATAACTTTTAGTATGCTTATTAATGGACGATAGATCCAGCCAAGCTCTACAGCCCAAAGAGTCAATTTGATTTTAAAACCACACCAGTCTTCACATCGTGAACCAAGAGACTTGTCTTCAGTGAACATCACAGCAGTTCCTATACCGGACGGTATAGTATGAGACAAGATTGATTATGATGTATTCGGTCCGACTGAACTTTTAAAGCTAAAACATGTATTTAAAATTTCTTTAAGTGATATCGTTACCTCCAGTACATATTCTGATGATTGGGACACTGAAACTGTAAATGCTATGATGTCTGATTTAGAAAAAACTGCAGCATTTCCGAACAATGAAATGTTAGAAGGTACTTCAGACCAGTGGCGGCTGGTATTAAGGGGCGTAGGGGCGTAGCCCTACCTACCAGCATCGGGGAAAACTAAAGGGAGAGAGAATGAAGCAATTCTTTTAAAACTGCTCCATGGTGTTCAATGAACACCATGGAGCAGTTTTAAAAGAAGCCTCACTGCTTGGTGCTCCCCCGTGAAACAAAAAAAAGATTTTACATAGTTTCAGTGAAACAATGTAAAATCTTTTTTTTGTGCTTGTCTCGGAGTCTTCAGTGCGCATGTGCAAAGCTGGGCGAGGACTATTCCTCGCCCTCGAGGCAAGCGAGGAGACTGGTGACATCAGCCTTGTGGGAGTGGCTGCATAAAGCGGCAGTGCATGGCTTTCAAATAGGGCGCTAAGGAATTGGCCCAGGGCGCGGTCAGTGGAGCGCCATTCAGGATAATGGGAAGGGGCAGGGCTGGCGCACAGTGCAGGGGGTGTAACAATTGCAGCACTCCTTTCGCCTCCGTGAATTAGGCTTCCTAATTGGTTAAGGCCGAGGCGACCTTAGGGGAGTGGGCTATGCAACTTTGGCAGCTCCTATTTCCGGGACACAGTTGCTGGAAAAAGAAAGGCGCCTGCAGCCGTGGTGGTTTGAAACGAGCGCGCAGCAGGTTGGTTTACTTTGAAGTTACCGAGCTGAATTAGGGTATGGGGGCTGCCATTAATTATATAGTACGGAGTCTTCCTGCTTGATTTTGCGTCCCGTGAGAGATTGCGAACATTCCTTTCGGTGCTCCTCTGCTGAATACCTAGCTAGTGAAAGCTCTCCTGGGTTCTCGCGGGGCCTGGCCTTTGCTTAAAACTTGTTTATTTTTGGACTTCATAATGTGCCCCTGCCAATTCGTGCCAGTCTAAGCAGACGCTGGGCGAAACTCCTTGGCTTCACTTTCAGCTCATTCGTTCCCAGTTTTTACACCGTGCCCCCTGTTTAATTGCCACATTGTAATATCAGACAAACGTATATTTGGGGGAAAACAGACATGCTTTTTTTTAATTCCTCACAGTTCTGCCGCATAAAGTAGGGAGTCGCCTTCTTGCTTTCCAGAGGAGTATTTTGAATAAAAGACGCGCGTCTTTTATTTCTCACAATTCTGCTGTATGAAGTGGAAAGTAGTCTTGCGCCCCAGTCGAGTTTTGAAAAAACACCGTACTTTGCATGTGCAAGGTAGGCGTGAGCCACGCTTGCCTGTCAGTACTTCCAATGTAGCCGTGTGCAGCTTGCAAGAAACACAAAGATTGGTGATCTTTAATCTTTATAGGGTTTAAACTCTTATATTCCCTCAGCCTTTTAGGCAGCCTTTTGGGAAGATATGTTGAAGCGGTGCTTGTTAGAGTCTCACTGTTGACATCATCATGCAGGGTCCGTGAAAACGGACATTGTCTTAAACTGGCACTGAACACTGCAGTATCTGTTTTGATATTTACAGTATATTCATCATTTTTGCACCTATGATGTTGGCGCGTTTTGTTGACACCAGGGATGTGGGGTGATTGGGCATTGCAAGTGGGAGGATGAAAGGGGCATGCTGGGACATGTAGTATTAATGGGAAGGTAGTGGGAAAGATCAGGGTCAAGTGGCACAAGTAACGCAGCTCTGCTTTAACATACACACGTGTGGATAATTGGATGGGCGTTTTAAAACTGAGCGTGCTCGAGTTAGCAGACTTAGTTGCCACTGTCAGCGGTGCTGTTTGTCTTGGTCTTGAAGAAAGATTAATACGACAAGATGGGATTAAATACGTTACCAGCGCTGCCAAGAGTTTGAATTAGTTTTATTGGTGCATGAGGCATCAGACATGCAGTTCAAAGAAATTAGTCATGGTAAGCATATTTCAATCGATTGTTTTGAGAGAGGTGGTTTTGTTAAGGCAAGGGATTGATTGGTAAACATGGGGTGACACAGTGTAATTTAACGCATTGGTAAAGCTGTTTCAGGACATATGAGGGTGCACGGACAATGTTGTAGGGCGTTCAACCATGAAAAGTTGTTTGAGAAGAGATATGATGCAGGCAATAGATTATCAGTTAGGTATTAACTTATGCTGTTTTTTATGTAGAACATATAAATGGTAATAAAAGAGGCATAGTTTACATAAAGCATGCAGTGGTATATGGTTTTTTAATCATGGTTTTTTATTGTGTTAGGAACGGAATTTTGATACTGATGGTCTGTATTTTTTATATTGTAGATGCCCCTGACGAAGGGAACATTCCCAAAATGCATTGGGTATTTTTAAAATCGTGACTTGGGGAAACGTTCACTCCCTTGTGCTACTGAAAAAACCCTTGCAGGGTAATTTGAATGTATAAAATGAATTGAAAAAATCGTGGATAAAATGTGACAAGCAATGGATTAAACAGAGAGTAAACAGAGGATTAAAATGAAAGTTCGACTCATTTGATTCATTCGTACATGTGGCTGTGCAGCTTGCATGGGGACCAGCTCCGCTTCCTTTTGGGTAATCTGGAAATTGACATTTGTTTACAGTCATTGAAATTCATTCAAGTCATATAATGAGCAGGCAAAGCAATATATTAGATTGTGTTAGAGCGGAATGCCACCATTGCAGCTTAAGGGCAGGCCCTGCCTTACTTAAAGGCCGTCCTTAAGATGAGATAAGACAGGTGCCTTACAGTGCTAACAGTTAGCAAAAGGGTACTGTGTTGCATCTGGGAGCTGTAAATGTGACTATTTTGCTGGTAGGGAGGTGCCAAGGACAAAATGCATTTTGGCTTGCTGTGCCGATAATCCTGGCACGGTTTTTGTATACAACTGCATGAAACGTCAATATTGTGTTGTCTAGTGATAAAGTACAAAAGAGTTGTAGGTCTGTCTCCCTAAAAAGTCGTGAAAGATCACCAGAATTCACTGTGTCCCTGACTGCTGCTTGCTTGAGTCTCTGGTGGTCTATTTGCTGCTGATAAAGGTTTCTTTAGGCCCCTCATATATTAGAACTAGTATTTTTTACTATATGGGGAATTAGTGACATCTCTTTATTAATGTAATAACTGCACTTTCACAATTGCTTTATTAACCTTCCTGCTTTCTCAAATTTGGTTGAAAATGCACCATTTGTCCACTCTTTTTCAAAATTTTCTCGGGAGAACCCCCGAACCCCCGTAGGTTGTTCCAGCTCGCACACTACGCTCGCTCGCTGCGGTGCAGTATGACAATAATTTTACGCCTCACCACTTTCAAATGTCACCAGCCGCTCCTGCTTCAGACTATGATACATTGTACTGTTACCAACATTTTGGTCATCATTTCTTACACAAATCTATAACACCTAGAAATGTATTTGAGTACCACCAGTGGGAACACTGCCCAACACCTCCAAAAGGTAGTTCGCAAGCATTTGCACAGAAATTCACATACTTCTCAGGGTTTAACACATCCGATCCGAAGTCATTTTATTATAAAGTGGAGAAAATTTCAGCTCAGAAAATTATGTTAACAAACACCAAACATATTTACTCTGGATCCTTTTTGAACCAGTTGTCTAAACAGGGTTTCGATCTATGGAAAGACACAATAGATTCCAAATCGATCTGGGGTTATAGGGACTGGCAAGTCCAGGGAATAGAAGCACTTTTTAGAGCATGCATCATTCCGCAGCAGATTTTATTTCTGAATGAAACTGTGCAACAAACATCCTGTCTTTGATTAGCCAAAGGCAAGGAAATGAACACACCGGGTTTCCAACACCATCGCAGATGGGTGGGGGCAGAATTCTACTACACATGGGGTGAAATTAGATGACATTTTCCAGTACAACAGGTCAGATCCTGATTGGACAGAATGGCTGGTTTGGCCCATTGACACAAACACCTGTCAACAGAGATTTATGAATACAACCAAAGGGTTTAGTATCCATAGGCCAGATCCACGCTATGTACAAAGACAACACCCAGGGGTAGTGACATCATATAGTGTTGGGAAGTTGTGCCTTGATTGGCTAGAGACCTCAACACTGACAGAAGTAAAGCACCACTTGACCTTACTCACACCTGACATGGATCTTAGAGATTTTCTACTAGGTCCCAGGAAACGTCAGAAACTTTTCATATATGCAGGCCTTTATGCCTACTATAATGAAAACTGGAAAATATCCCAACAAGAGGCCGCAGAAAGGATACGGGAGATAGACCGTATTAACTTAGAAAAAGCATTAGCTGTAGTGGATAATGGGTTAACTACTTTGACCTCCAGGATTTACTCCTTAGGCAACATTGTGTCCTCTGCAATCGACATATTAGAACAAGATCTGGCCTTGTTACAGCACGGGCAATCTCAACTACGTTCTATTATGATGTTAAGCTGGACGCTACAATCTTTGCGTGCAGGCTATGTGCCATGGCGTTTTATAAACACCACGTCTCTGTTTTCAGAATACAATCTGACTGATAGACAGAAATGGCACAAAGGGGAGCCAAATATACAATGCTGCGTATTGAGAAACTGGAAAGGTTACCATTCACTGTAGCCGAATCACCATCAACAGAATGGCTAATTCATGGCCAAATCACTCTGCCGGTCACTACGTTTCAGTTTCAATATTGCCTTGAGCAAAGGCAGGCAGGCAAATATGTGAAAATGGGTAAGGGATACATCAAGGGAACTTGGGAGTTACCATATAGATACCGATGCCGGAATGGGGATCGAGAAGTGTATCTGAGTGGTACAAACTGCAAGAACGCTTTAAGCGGTTCTCTCATGTGTCAGGATATTTCTCTGCACGGAGCCTGTAGCGGTTCAGTAGCGAACTTATCTTGTCACATGTCAGGGATCCCAGCGGCCATAATCACGCCGGTTTTCCAGCTGCTCTCGAATGGGAGTTACTTAATGTTAAATGATCAAGGTTGCTGCAGGATGCTTCCGGGCGTCGCATATCTAGTCACTGTTAACTCCAGGGTTACTTGCTGTATGCAAGTATTGTTTCCGCCACTGAACACAGTCAGGGAGGCGCCGCTATGGCCTTCGCTGAATGTTTCTTTTATACAGTTTGATACTCTGAGCAGATTGAAACCCATGCTTTTACAGCAACCTGTGCCCTTAACCTCCGCTCGAGAAACCTTTGAACTTCAAGTTGCAAGGACCTCGACCGAGATACAGGCACTCATACGTACAAACTGCCCCATTCATTTAGCAGAAATGGTGGGACGTATCTTCAATATGTCTGATACAAGCGGTATCGTACACCTATTTAAGACCATAGGGTCCGGACTGTTGAGCACCTTTCAGACAGTCCTCGGAGTAATCCCAAATTTTATACACTCCGTATTGGGAAGCGTATTTGGAGGATTCCCGCTCATCCTGTTCCTAATTGCAGGAATCCTGATTGTAATATTGCTGCTACGCAATGGACGGCCCACTTCCCGAGGGAATGGCGAACACGCTCCTGGAGCGGAAATACAGTGAACGCATGGTACAACTTCTGGGCATTTCTTGCCTGCGAGAACTCAATGCCTCCTGGTTTCTATCATTTAGACCAGTCTGGGTAGACTGCATCTTACCTGTTCTTCGATGCCTGTTCTGCGGAGAAGAATGCACGTTGGATCTTTGTCTAACATTTCCATTGGATGCGCCTCCGGACACGGATGCAATGCTGGACCCCATAAAGGCCCACGCTCTGCGTTGTCCTCAGCGGCTTCCAATTCTGATGACTGCATTCCTGGAGAATCCACAGGTGCCGTTTTCTCCTGCTGGGTTAGGTGACTCCTCCACAGGCACCCAGGTAACAACTGCCGCACAAGCTGCCGCAGCACCGACTGTTGGCAGTGCTACATTCCATCTATGTGCTATTGACGTTCTCTGTGAGGCGTTGGATTTGTCGTCTGCAGCAGCTAACACCGATAATACTGAACTTCCCAGCAAGGACGTTTAATCTCGAATTGGCTCATCGCGTCCTGGGAAAGAATTTGGCTTCTTTGCTCGTTTCAAAACAAACGATCTAAATTTGGAACATTTTCTTACATTGACACTTTCGCTTGAGAAAAGCATGGCCTTCTCCTGCTTATGGTAATGCAACTTTTATAGAGAGACATTTTTGACTTTTTCAAAGTGGCAACTAGAAATAGCTGAATTTTAACATTTTTTTTTTAAACACCTCATTTTAACGATTTTTTAGAACCATGTTTTTACTTGCTTTTAGAAAACAAAAAATATTTTTAAATTGTCCAGATTTTATGTATGGTCATTTTTATCCAATTCGGAAGAGTAGTGGGTGTTATATCCCGCATGGAGGCCCTAATGTAGACCCGTTCGTACATGCCCTAAAATGGACGTATTCATATTTACCCTGATATGGTCATGTTCGTACTTGCCCTATTATGGTCATAGCCGCATATGCCCAATTATGGTCATAACTGTACATGTTCTATTATAGTCATGATTCCTTATATAGGCATGATCTTTCACCTACATTGGTCCTCACTAGTACACAACGTGCTCTGAGGGCTGAACGTTATCTATCCTGTGGTTTTGAATACAGCAGGGTTTTTCCCAAACACAGGCCCACACTGTACTCATTAATTATGCATGGCTTTCTAGGAATATACCACGTGCATAATATGTATGTACAAAGTTCACCCCTGACGTCTTCCTCATGTCCAATACAAACCATACTGAGAACCGAGACTGTTTTAGGGTATAAATACACCACATCTTGCCCCGGTAAGACAGAACCGAGACTTCCATGCTGACACACTGACCAGAGACGCTGAGGCTCCTGCATGCAGTCGCTCCAGCTGACAGTGGTCTGACACAGCCCTTGCGGGGTGTCCAACTCGAGACCAGGACGTGGTCCCACACTCTCTCTATTCAGGTATGGGGGTTCGACTAAATCCTAGAAGGATTCTTGGCTCTTAGGCTTTTAGACCTACACATATGCTAGGTACACACAGGTACATCTAGTTAGGCATCGTAGGAGTACGCGCACTTGCATAATGCTTTTATATTCATGTATGTATTCATGATTATCGCAATATGGTAGAACTGTTCTATCCCTTTGCTTTTATCGTACTGCTGATAATATATCTCTGCTATTGTCTGCTGGTTACCGCAGCACATATATTTTACACTAGAATAACAACTGTTCAATAAATACTTATTGAAACGCCCGACTGTTTATTCTGTGTAACTCTCTGAGACAAACCGAATAAGTGAGCACGAGTGACTGAACGAAAGGTAGTACATTGTTTCCACGATTTTGAGGGAATCAGGGTTGTCATGATCTAAGGTTGCCAGAAACTAATCTCTCCCCGATAAGAGGAGACACTAGTGGCACTGCAAGCGAGCTAATGCAAAACTAGGCTAACATATACGGTGGGGGTGCACGGAGTCAGTCTGCCACCAAGCCCGCAGTATATGTTATCCAAACGCGCAGGTCCTGCAGGGGTACTATAGGAGCTACACGACAGTCTGAGCGAGGACCCCTGATGGACCCCGCATGGTAGAGAGAAAGGTCCAGAAACAAAAGAGTCCGAGGCCACTGATTGCTTCCTCTCAGAAGGGAGCAGCGCAAATAGTGCCTCTCTCACTGATTATTTTAACTTGCATTTATTTTTAATTTAAAATGTTTTTTTTAATATGCATTAGCAGTTATTTGACGGTGAAAGACTAACAAAATAAACAAAACCAGAATATTTTGTTCTTTTAGCCACACCTTTGATCCCACTCCACGCTCACTGACCCCACCCCTATTGGACTCTGGATCAGAGTCCCAATACTTTTTCTAATGTACTTCGACTGCTGCAAATACTAAATATCATATTTAATTACCTCACCGGAAGTGGTGTCACACAAACTTTGTGATTAATGACAACAATTAATTAGCATCAGTTAAATGATAAAACAACCAAAATTATTTTTTTTAAACTAATAACAGTAGCAAACCTTCATGAGGTAGAGGGATGGCTGACAAAGTTTGTATTACAGCAAACAAATGATGGACGGAATGCTGACAATGCAAACATTCTCCCCCAGTCAAAAGATCTGGGTTAAATCCATCGTTCTTTTACCCACTAAGAAGTTTGTATAGCACCCATACGGATCCAGAGCAGCTACTCCCACCAAAACAATCAGTGGCAAAGCCAATAAGTCTCATTCTTTGAAATCTATTTGCTTGGCCAATGGTTTTTAACCATGCTGCACAACATCCTGTATGCTGTGCAGCATGGCTAAAGTAGATCCAAAAATAAACTTTTACGCAACCCCCATCTGATTTTGTAGAGAGAATGTGACAAGCCAACCAATAGTAAGCAATAGGCTTGCTCCAAGCCACTCTGTTCATGGTAAGCCACAATATGCTTTGCAACAGACAGTGCATGCGCTGTCTAGTAAGCTTGACCTAAATAGGAGTCTGTAGAAGGGCTTCCCCAGAAGTGTTGTTGCTTCCAGAAGGTTTTGCAGCTTCTAGGAGCCACTCTGCACTAAGCGGAGCAGGGGAAAGAGGTACATTTAGAGATACGAATCTAGGCCTTTCAAGTAAGTGAGTGACATTTAGCCTGCTGTGAGCAAGAGTTCAAACCGAACTCAAAATGTGTGTGTCTTTCACAATTTGTGCAACTTGAGTTCTCTTTCCAAGTTAGGGGAGGGATTTGGCTACAAAAGCAATCAGATAACCAGGACTTTAAGTGGGCCGGTTCCCTCCGGGTATCAGACCCTCTAGTAATTAAAAACAGACATTGAAACGCGCCCCATATTCATGTCCTTAAATTTACTGCCAAATAACAGTGATTTCTGAACAATGAATGTGAAAAACGTTTAGGTAGTCCATGCCAGTGAATGATTTAGTTCATGTTTATATTTCACGCTGTACTTAATCTTGCACCAAAATACAAGTCAGATAGCAGGCAAAATAGATATATCTTAAAAATGTACTTAACTCAAGCGCGGACCTTCGGAAAGGGGTGTTTGGGGTGTTACACCCCCCTAATAAATTACTTTTCTGATGAATAGTTGGGGATGGGTACTTTCAATCGGGTATAGTGTGGTGTCCGTGGGATTTCACCAGGAATTTTTACATACACACACCCTCACTTAGTAGCCCTACCAATCTGCATTCCTCTCCCCTTCTACTGCCCCTTAAGCCCCTCTCATGCACTCTGCCCTCTTATAATGTATTTTAACTCTAGAGGTCAGCCTAATTGTTGGAAAATCTGAAGCTCACACCCCCCCAATCTTACTGACCAAGCTATGCCCCTGACTTTACTTTTTAAGCCAATCCCTTACTTACATGAGCCAGGTCCCTTTTAGAGGCCTGACACTTTAGCATCCCACTTAAAGCCCTGCAGATAACAGATGGAAGCCTTCCTGCTCATAGAAGCGCCTCATCAAGAAAGATCTTTAACTGAAAAAACGAACAGTCGTGGAATTGTTGGAAGTAAAACATAAGAGTGGAACTCGGTTTAGCTCATTTCGACCTCTGGCCTCTTAATTGTATTGTGTCTCAGCCCCTGTCTCGGGTGGGAGCTGGGCTGATTTTGGAAACGCTGGTGTGTCATTCGGGAGTTGTGTGGGAGATTGAGGCCGGGCGCCTCTGAACAGGGCCGTTGTTGTCCGCGTGGTGTGACTGGTTCCCGGGCAGACTCGCATGGGGAGTTATCATTTCTCGGCTTTCGTCCATTGTAGGAATGTGAGCGTGAATGCACCGCTCGGCAGGGCAGCGGCTCAGGGTTGCCATGACAACGGCGCCGGAATGAAGCCAGTGACGTTCCAACATCAACACTCGTCACGCTTAGGGAAAACTGGACTATAGCTCCCGGCATGCCTTGAGCCACCCAGACCTGGAAATATCTGTCCCTGGCTTGCGTCGCTTGTCTATGACGTAAAGGAGGGCGACGAGCACTGCAGTGAGGTGGCGCTGGCAGAGATCCGGTGTAGTGTGGAGGGAGGTGGGTACACTGTCGGTTATTGCAGGTGCTTCGTTTATTCAGGGGGAGGATGGGGCCCATGGTTCTGCTTAAGACCACCCATAAGAGAGCTGTCCTGTTTTTGTCGGGGGGGAGGGGCGCTTTATGACACATGAGATGAGGCTCACTTGCAGGCAGTATGTGAAAGACCTTTTAAACTCAAATTCATATTATTCTATAGCGGGTGAGCCTGGAATAACCGTGCCGGTTGTATGGCAGCATAAGTCCGTATTAGGTTATGGTACTTTATGCCACATATAAAGGTACATAGTATCTGTAAGCGTGTGGCCTCATAAAGCCGTAAAAACAATGAGCTAAAACGGCAGACTGGCATGTATAGACTGTATTGGGCAATCTAGTGTAATCTGCTTGACGGGACCCTCCATGTGATGTACATTGTATTCAAAATTGTATTCTAGAATCTTGTATGCTTGGATTGAGCTCCCATTTAGCCAGTTGACTGGCGATTCCCTTCCAAACGGCACTGCATCAATAAACTAATTTTATTATCAGATCTACGCCTTTTCACCAAGCCCATTTATAATGATGCAGAATCCTTAACAACACGTAAAGAAAGCTGCAGATTTTCTGACAGCGTGTTACTCTGTATAGCAGGCAAAGTCGCATAATCACTGACAGCATATGACAGTACACGACAGGTAAAGCTGCAGAGGCCCTGACAGCATGCATGCGGCATTATACGGCAGGTGAAGCAGCAGAATCCCAGACAGCATGCGGCAACACATTGCAGGTAAAACCACAGAGTCCCTGATAGCATGTGACAGCACACTGTAGATAAAGCTGCAGAATCCCTATTAGCATGTGGCAGCAGGTAAAGCTGCATAATCACTGACAGCATATGACAGTACACGACAGGTAAAGCTGCAGAGGCCCTGACAGCGTGCATGCAGCATTATACGGCAGGTGAAGCAGCAGAATCCCTGGCAGCATGTGACAGTGCACAGCAGGTAAAGCTGCAGAGTCCCTGACAGCATGTGGCAGTACACATCAGGTAAAGCTGCAGAATCCCTGACAGCATGTGACAGTACACAACAGGTAAAGCTGCAGAGTCCCTGACAGCATGGGGCAGTACTCGACAGGTAGAGCTGCAGAATCCCTGACAGCATGTGGCAGTACACAGCAGGTATAGCTGCAGAATCCCTGATAGCATGTGGCAGTACTCAACAGGTAAAGATGTAGAATCCCTTACAGCGTGTGGCAGTACACAGGAGGTAAAGCTGCAGAATCCCTGACAGCATGTGGCAGTACTCGACAGATAAAGCTGTAGAATCCCTGACAGCACGTGGCAGTACACAGGTGGGTAAAGCTGCAGAACCCCTGACAACATGTGGCAGTACTCGACAGGTAAAGCTGCAGAATCCCTGACAGCGTGTGGTAGTACACCACAGGTAAACCAGCAGAATCCCTGACAGCATGTGGCAGTACACAGCAGGTATAGCTGCAGAATCCCTGACAGCATGTGGCAGTACACAGCAGGTATAGCTGCAGAATCCCTGACAGCATGTAGCAGTACTCCACAGGTAAAGCTGCAGAATCCCTGACCGCATGTGGCAGTACTCCACAGGTAAAGCTGCAGAATCCCTGACAGCATGTGGCAGTACTCCACAGGTAAAGCTGCAGAATCCCTGACAGCATGTGACAGTACACAACAGGTAAAGCTGCAGAGTCCCTGACAGCATGGGGCAGTACTCGACAGGTAGAGCTGCAGAATCCCTGACAGCATGTGGCAGTACACAGCAGGTATAGCTGCAGAATCCCTGATAGCATGTGGCAGTACTCAACAGGTAAAGATGTAGAATCCCTTACAGCGTGTGGCAGTACACAGGAGGTAAAGCTGCAGAATCCCTGACAGCATGTGGCAGTACACAGCAGGTATAGCTGCAGAATCCCTGACAGCATGTGGCAGTACTCGACAGGTAAAGCTGCAGAATCCCTGACAGCATGTGGCAATACTCGACAGGTAAAGCTGCAGAATCCCTGACAGCATGTGGCAGTACTCGACAGGTAAAGCTGCAGAATCCCTGACAGCATGTGGCAGTACTCGACAGGTAAAGCTGCAGAATCCCTGACAACATGTGGCAGTACACAGCAGTTAAAGCTGCAGAATCCCTGACCGCTTGTGACGGTACACAGCAGGTAAAGCTGCAGAATCCCTGACAGCATGTGGCAGTACTCGACAAAGCTGCAGAATCCCTGACAGCATGTGGGAGTACTCGACAGGTAAAGCTGCAGAATCCCTGACAGCATGTGGCAGTACACAGCAGGTAAAGCTGCAGAATCCCTGATAGCATGTGGCAGTACTCGACAGGTAAAGCTGCAGAATCCCTGACAGCATGTGGCAGTACTCGACAGATAAAGCTGTAGAATCCCTGACAGCATGTCAGTACACAGCAGGTAAAGCTGCAGAATCCCTGACAGCATGTGGCAGTACACAGCAGGTAAAGCTGCAGAATCCCTGACAGCTTGTGACGGTACACAGGAGGTAAAGCTGCAGAATCCCTGACAGCATGTCAGTACACAGCAGGTAAAGCTGCAGAATCCCTGACAGCATGTCAGTACACAGCAGGTAAAGCTGCAGAATCCCTGACAGCATGTGGCAGTACACAGCAGGAAAAGCTGCAGAATCCCTGACAGCATGTGGCAGTACTCGACAGGTAAAGCTGCAGAATTCCCTGACTGCATGTGGCAGTATACAGCAGGAAAAGCTGCAGAATCCCTGACAGCATGTGGCAGTACACAGCAGGAAAAGCTGCAGAATCCCTGACAGCATGTGGCAGTACACAGCAGGTAAAGCTGCAGAATCCCTGACAGCATGTGGCAGTACACAGCAGGTAAAGCTGCAGAATCCCTGACAGCATGTGGCAGCACACAGCAGGTAAAGCTGCAGAATCCCTGACAGCATGTGGCAGTACACAGCAGGTAAAGCTGCAGAATCCCTGACAGCATGTGGCAGTACACAGCAGGAAAAGCTGCAGAATCCCTGACAGCATGCGGCAGTACACAGCAGGAAAAGCTGCAGAATCCCTGACAGCATGTGGCAGTACACAGCAGGTAAAGCTGCAGAATCCCTGACAGCATGTGGCAGTACACCACAGGTAAACCTGCAGAATCCCTGACAGCATGTGGGAGTACACCACAGGTAAACCTGCAGAATCCCTGACAGCATGTGGCAGTACTCGACAGGTAAACCTGCAGAATCCCTGACAGCATGACAGTACACAACAGGTAAAGCTGCAGAATCCCTGACAGCATGTGGCAGTACTCGACAGGTAAAGCTGCAGAATCCCTGACAGCATGTGACAGTACACAGCAGGTAAAGCTGCAGAATCCCTGACAGCATGTGACAGTTCACAGCAGGTAAAGCTGCAGAATCCCTGACAGCATGTGACAGTACACAGCAGGTAAAGCTGCAGAATCCCTGACAGCATGTGGCAGTACACAGGAGGTAAAGCTGCAGAATCCCTGACAGCATGTGGCAGTACTCGACAGGTAAAGCTGCAGAATCCCTGACAGCATGTGGCAGTACCCAGGTGGGTAAAGCTGCAGAACCCCTGACAGCATGTGGCAGTACACAGCAGGTATAGCTGTAGAATCCCTGACAGCATGTGGCAGTACTCGACAGGTAAAGCTGCAGAATCCCTGACAGCATGTGGCAGTACTCGACAGGTAAAGCTGCAGAATCCCTGACAGCATGTGGCAGTACTCGACAGGTAAAGCTGCAGAATCCCTGACAGCATGTGGCAGTACTCGACAGGTAAAGCTGCAGAATCCCTGACAACATGTGGCAGTACACAGCAGTTAAAGCTGCAGAATCCCTGACCGCTTGTGACGGTACACAGCAGTTAAAGCTGCAGAATCCCTGACAGCATGTGGCAGTACTCGACAAAGCTGCAGAATCCCTGACAGCATGTGGCAGTACTCGACAGGTAAAGCTGCAGAATCCCTGACAGCATGTGGCAGTACACAGCAGGTAAAGCTGCAGAATCCCTGATAGCATGTGGCAGTACTCGACAGGTAAAGCTGCAGAATCCCTGATAGCATGTGGCAGTACACCACAGGTAAAGCTGCAGAATCCCTGACAGCTTGTGACGGTACACAGCAGGTAAAGCTGCAGAATCCCTGACAGCATGTCAGTACACAGCAGGTATAGCTGCAGAATCCCTGACAGCATGTCAGTACACCACAGGTAAACCTGCAGAATCCCTGATAGCATGTGGCAGCAGGTAAAGCTGCAGAATCCCTGATAGCATGTGGCAGCAGGTAAAGCTGCAGAATCCCTGACAGCATGTGGCAGTACACGGCAGTTAAAGCTGCAGAATTCCTGACTGCATGTGACAGACAGTCCTTGGCAGCCAAAGCCTATAGAAAAGACTTGCAAAACCTTAGTGCATGCAGCATTAAAAAAAACACAGAGCCAGAGAGCCATAGTCAGTGGTAAGCTTGCTATTGACAGGTAGCTTGCAACAGCTTTAGTCACTCCGAGGAAATTCAAAAATACCTAACAATGTTGGTCGTGTAGACCAAAATCCGCTGCAAACCTTCCTGCGCGGGTGCATTGCATCATCTTAAAGGTAGCAAAGAAACCCTATAATTCTGGATGGAATCCTGCTTTAGTTTTTGGCCATTTCTCCAGGTCACAACTTGATATTTTCTTTATTATTTATGCTTGGGTAGTGGTTTCATGCCTCTCCCTGTCTCTTTCAGTGCCTTCTCGTATGGGATCATGGGGTTCCTAGCTCAGCACAGGGATCCACTCTTATCAAATTCATGGAAATTGAAAAATGCGTGAAAAAAGTGTCCTTCCAGAGGTTGTGTCGCTCCTAAACTCTGGGGGAGCACACAGCTTTGTTAAAATAACCCTCACCCACCAAAAGGACCCTTGGTGGCATGCTTCATCATCGGGTTCTTCCCGCCCCGCTGCGGGGCGTGCTGCGACCTACGAAGACGCGGGAGCATTAAATAGTAAATACTAATTTGTGAAAGGCAGCGAGTCTTCTAAGACCCTCAATGCTGCCCGGTGCAGGGTTCCACCTCTAATTCACTTTGGGTTCGCTATCAAAATAATGAGGCAAGCGCTGGAAACTGGAAGACAAGAAAAAGGTTTTTCTCATGAGGAGATCACGTCAACTGCAGACACCGGGATGTCTGAGGGAAGTGTTCTGCTGATACTCCTTTGGCTCTTCCTTTTATACAGGTTTGACACAATGCATTTGTTTTGTCAACATGGTTACACAAGCTTGGGGTCCCGCCCCGGGCAGGTTGTCACACAAGCCCAACAGTAATTCTCTTCCCACCCAGGTCAAACAGACAATCTTATCTTGCAGCTGGACCTTGCTTCAGGGTCTAAAACATGTGAGACCGGCCAGATCTAAGAGTCCGTTCTGTTGATAAAAACAGGTCCCATTGTTGGTAACAACAAGTCTTGCTGTTTGCAGTGCAATAAATCATGTTGCAAGAGTCTTTTTGGTGTTTGGAACCTGTTTGTGTAACTAGGTGCAGTGAGGGGTAGAGTGTCCAAAGGTTTGCCTGAAAACAGAGATGAGAGGAAAACGAGGTTGTGGCAGCAAGTGGCGCTGAGGTTTGTTGTGGCAATAGAGTTTATAGCCCCCAGCACACATACCAGGTCGGTCAGAGGGATGCTAGTAAGGGCAGGGTGAAACAAAGGTGACCAACAGAGTACAAAATGGCTGTGATAGATTAAAATGACTGCAACTTATGTGCACATAGAATTCCACCAGGCAAGATGGCGCAGGTAATGTTCATGATTAGCGTTTTGCTTTTAACAGTGGCCCCTTTGAACATAACTAGCCAGCTTGTCAGTCTATTTCGATCTCCATAATGTCCCGTATCTCTTGATCATACATTACTCTCATTTTTGTTAGCTGAGTGTCCATAGTCTTAGGGTGCAAGGTAGTTATGCAAAGAGAACACAAAGGTGGTATACAGTGTATACCCAAACAACAACCACATATTGTCAATACTGGGACCAAGAGAATCATTGATATTTTCCAACCCCACTCCTTCAAGATGCCCCAAAGCCAAATTCCAATTGTCCAAGTCTCTGATCCTTGATGAATTTCTGAAGATAGTCTATGGAGATGTTCGATTGCTTCATAGACAGAAGGTGAATTATCAGGAATGTATACACAGCAGCTGGCACCGATGATGCGGCATGCTCCTCCACGGTCCGCTAGTACCACGTCCAGGACCATGCGATTTTGCAGGGTAACCAGACGGATCGCTTGGAGCTCAGCAGTGTTGTTGGTGAGGATGCCAGCAGTGACGTTCAGGGCGGTCTCTACCGCTTGAGACAGATGTCTGATGGCTCGGCTGTTTGCCATCGGACCCCATAGCGGGATGAGCCCTTTTGCTGCGTCGAGGAACTGTGATGAGGCAGAGTCTGCTTGATCAATGTCTTTAGAACGCTTTTCTCGATGATGCTCTGCAGGGGCTGTGTAGGTTGGTGGCAAAACAAAGGCGATGTAGCACGTGCCCCCCCAGTTTCTTGGGAGCCAGGTGTAGGCTTTGGTTCCACAAACAAAGTACATATTGGGTGATGCAACAAGCGCTGGGGGTTGGCAGTGTTCAAAGTCCTTACAATGCTACAGGTGCTGTGACCCACATTCTTAGTCCCACGGCCTTCAATGCATACAAGGCCAGAGACGTTCACCACAGATAGGGCCACAGTCAGTGTTGCAGCAGTTCTTTTCTTCAGGTAGGAAAATGTGGCTCTGTTAGGATTATTGAACACTTGCATTTCCACTCGTTCTTTGGAGGGGACATTAATCTGGAATGTCGCATTGAAGGTGTGAGGGCAGAAGGGGGCGGCTGTCCTTCCTGTTTTGTTTCGCCAGAACTCGTTGTAGAACTGGGCGATTGTTCCGTCGGAAGTGGCATTGTCTTTGTAACTTTCTTGTAGGAGCATCATCCAGGCAAGGCAAGATCCGTGAATAGAAAAGGGCAAAGGGATGAAAGGGATGGAATGTTCAGTGGCATGTGGTAACAGCCCACAGACCCAACAGTTGGTAGCATTGGTGGCAAGATTGTGCTGGTGCAACATCTGCACGAAATAATTATTCCAGAATTCTTTGCATCGTTCTCGGAGATGTGGCGGTAGTGATACCAGGTAGTGTTCTTTCTTGGTGGTTGGTTGCATGGTGGGTGACAATGTTCTGTATGCAGGTGCATTCTCTTCAATGATCCAGAGTGCGACCATTAGCAGGAGAGAGGTGAGAAATGCGGCTACAAGTGCAATTGTCTTTATGCTGTGCAGGTTAGCAGTCTTGGTGTCTTTGCGGTGGTTTTGCAGGTGTTCAGTTTCTTCCATCATCTTCGAGGAGCTCAACAACTGTTAGGACCACAGACTTTTGTCTGGCGCTTTCCTGGTAGCGTTGTTTGACTGTGCTACCGATCTGAGACCTTGACTTAGTTGGTGGCCTGGTCGTTGGAGCTCCCTCCTTTCGTCGATCTTAGGTTGTACCCTTTCCTGGATGGCACCGTGGGGTCGGGAAATTCTGATAGTTCGAGGGTGTCTTCTTGTGGGTAGCAACTCAGAGCTGGTCGGTCTCTCGCGAGTACTTCCTCTTGCACCTCCACCCCTTCACAGGTTGCCAGGGTTGGAGGGACTCGTTTGCAGTGGTGGGCATGCAGCCAGTTTCGTTTTCCTTCCACTCGGAGGGCAGTTCGGGTGGTGATCAGGACTTGCCAGGGGCCCGTCCACCTAGGCTCCAGATTCTTCGTTCTTTGGAAGTTGCGAATCAATACATGGTCGCCTGGCTTTATTTCATGTCCCGGGCCCCTGGATACGTCGGGCAAGGCTTGCTGCACCTGTTGGTGGATAATTGTTAGCTCGTTTGTCAATTTATGCAAGTAATCCGACATTAATATGTTCGGGACATCGTTAATGGAGGTGGGTCTTGGTGCCGCCCAAATGCTCATAGGCCTGCCAAAGACCACCTCATACGGGGTCAGTCGGTGTTTGGTTGGGGTGGAGCGCATCGATAACAATGCCAATGGGAGGGCGTCGGGCCATTTCAACCCGGTCGTGGCAACTATTTTGGCTAGTTTTAGTTTCAACGTTGCATTGTGTCTCTCTACCAGGCCCGCTGATTGGGGGTGGAAGACGGCATGGAACTTTTGTTTTACCCCCAACCCTCTCAGTATGTTCTGTATCACCTCGGCTACGAAGTGGGGGCCGTTGTCGCTCCATAAAATTCTGCAAAGGCCGTATCGGGGAAGAATTCTTTCAGCAATACTTTTGCAGTGGCTAAGGCGGTATTGTCGCGGGTGGGATATGCCTCCACCCATTTGCTAAAAGCGCACACAACCACCAGGACATATTTTAGACCAAGGCATCTCTCTAGTTGAATGTAATCCATTTGAAGGATTTCAAAGGGGTGGTCAGGGACTCCAAACCCTCCCTGTGGTACTACTGTCCTCTTCCCTGGGTTGTGTTGTAGGCAGACTATACATTGTTGTACTAGGCGTTTTGCAGATTCTGCTATCTTGACGTTATGCCATACTCTGGTGATTAGTTCAATCATGGGGGTGGAGCCTATGTGTGCTGGTAAATGTGCCATGGTCAATATGGGGATGAGGTAGGCATTGGGTAACAGCCATTTATTTCCGTCTTTAGTTCTCCAGCAATCTTCCTCGTCTTTTAGTCCCACCTTTTCCCACTCAGTCAATTCGTCTTGTGTGCCTGTAGTCTGTATGTCCCTTACAGTGGTCCTAGCGTCAGTCCATCGTTCAGCTTGTGACCTGGTCACATACATTCGTGTCGTAGTTCTGTCTCCTGCCGTGGCTCGGGCAGTAACGTCTGCTAGTGCATTTCCCTGTCCAATGAGATCAGTCACTTTCCTATGTGCTTGGCATTTTATCACTGCTAACTTCTTGGGGAGGAGGACTGCTTGCGTCAAGGCGGAGACTAAATCTCCATGCAGGATGGGTGTACCGTGTGAAGTCAGGAACCCTCTTTCTTTCCATAAGATCCCAAAATGGTGAACCACCTCGAAGGCATATTGGCTGTCGGTGTATATGTTAACTGTCGTGTCAGTCGCTAAGATACATGCTTGTGTGAGGGCAATGAGTTCTGCAGCCTGGGCTGAACGTTGGGGAATACGGGCTGTTTCCAGAACGGTTCGGGCTGTGGTGACAGCGTATGCAGCTGAGGTGGTGCCGTCGGGGAGTTTGATGCACGAACCATCCACCCATAGTTCTCCATCTGGTTCTAGAAAGGCGGTGTCTCTGAGATCTATTCTACTCTTTGTTTGTTCATCGGTTAGTGTCACACAGTCGTGTAGTGGAGTCACGCTAGGATCATTTTCGGGTAGGGGTAACAGTGTGGCTGGATTGAGGGTGGTGCATCGCTTTAGGGTAATGTGCGGTGCTAGCAGGGTCAACTCATATCCTGTCAGTCGGGCGCTAGTCAAGTGTTGGGTTTTGGTCTGGTTTAGTAGTGTGTCGACTGCATGGGGTACTAAAACAGTGACTGGATTGGAGAGTACTATTCCTTCGCTCTGGCGTATCGATACTGCTGCAGCTGCCACAGCGCGCAGGCACGCTGGCAGCGCTCTGGCTACTGGATCGAGGGTGGCAGAGAAATATGCACAAGGGCGTTGTTTGTGACCAATTGATTGTGTTAGGACAGACAATGCACATCCTTCCCTCTCGTGCGTGTAGAGGAAGAATGGTTTGGAGTAATCCGGGGTTCCTAGGACAGGCGCTGAACAAAGGGCATTGCGTAGTTCTTTAAAGGCTGACTGGCATTCGGGGTCCAGGGGAGAGGTGAGGGGATGTCTTTAGCTAGGAGGGAGAGAAGGGGTTTGACAATGAGGCTAAAGTTCGGTAACCACTGTCGGCAAAATGAGGTGAGACCTATCAAAGAGCGGACTTGTTTCTGATCTTTGGGGACAGGGGTGTCTAGAATTGTCTGGATCCTGTCAGGCGTGAGTTTCCTCCCTTCTTTGGATAAAAGGTGACCCAAGTAGGTCACTTGTGATTTACAGAACTGCAATTTCTTTCGGGAGACCTTGTGACCATTCTCAGCAAGAAAATGGAGTAGTTTGATGGTGGCGGTGACGGCTATTGGTATGGTGTCCGCTGCTAGAAGGATGTCGTCTACATATTGTATTAGTGCCACTCCATCTGGCAATTGTATGGCGTCTAACTTTTAAGCGCCTGGCTATAGATGCTTGAGCTCTCAGTGTACCCCTGAGGTGCTCTGCAAAATCTGTACGAACGGGAGTTTAGGGTGAATCCAAATAGATAGCGACTGTCCTTGTGTATAGGTATGGAAAAGAATGCGTTTTTGAGGTCAATTACAGTGAAGGTGGTGGCAGTGGAGGGGATTAAAGTCAAAATTGTCGTGATGTCGGAAACTACTGGGTATTGTGGCACTACGATTTTGTTTATCTCCCGCAGGTCAATGATGAAGCGGTAAGCTTTTCCGTCTCCCTCTCCCTGTCTCTTTACAATCGGTAGTATGGGACTGTTACAAACGTTGCTCACTACTTCCTCTACCACCCCTGCCTCTACCAAAGAGTGTATGATCTCTGTCGGTGCCTTCTCACCCTCTGGCGATATTTTGTACTGCGGTACTTTCGGTAGGGTTGCGTCCTGTCGTATTGTTACGTGTACTGGGTCAATCATCATTCGTCCTACGTCTGAATCAGCCCTAGCCCATAAATGTGATGGCAAAGTGTCCAGTAGGGATGCGTCAGTCTCGGAGATGGGAAACGTGCTGAGAAGGGTTCTCTCTATGGCGCTGGGGGTTGTCATACAGGAGGACACGCACTCCGTCTGGTGAGCATCTGATAGTCGCATGGAAGTGTTTCAAAAGGTCGAGACCCATAATGGCGTCTGGGGTGTTGGAAGAGAGGAGGAATGTCGTTTCGACGCTATTGTTGTCAAGGTTAAAAGGGATCGATCGGGACAAAGGGTTGGTGGAGGGCGTACCGTCAAATCCTATTGAGGTCACATGTGAGCCTGACAAGGGTGCCCTTGGAATCAGTCGTTTGGATAGTGCACTACGTGTTGCACCCGTGTCTACCAGAAATGGCGACTTTGTGCCCAGGACCTCAGCGGTAACATAAGGGCCTTGCTGATCAACATAGAGCTCGACTGGATCCCTCCCTTGCCCCTGGCTGTCCTATGCAAAGTCATACGTATTGTCATAATCTGTCTGTTGGTACTGATTCTGTTTGGGATGGTCAAATGTGTTCACTCTTCCTGGCCTTTCCTCGCTTGCTTCACTCGCGTACCCTCTCCCACGTCCTCTTCCTCTCTGTCCACTTGCTATTTCCCTCGCCCCTCTGCCCCTACCAGCTCCTAACAAAGCCGGGCATTGGGTTTTCCAGTGTCCATATTCTTTGCAAAATGCACATTGATCCTGTCCTAGGTCTTGGCGTCCTACATATGATGTCGATGAATTGTTTCTAGGTGGCTGTACTCTAGGGGTATTCTGCTGGTATCCTCCCTATATTGCTCCCTTCCTGTATTCGCCCCCTGGAGTTGTGCTACCATTACCCTTTCCTTCAAGTCCTTCTTTTTCCTTTCTGTAGCCCTGTCATTTTCGTTTTTCTGATGCTCATAGTACTGGGCCATTTGGAGAATGGCCGCCGGTTTAGATGCTGCCCAACTACTTTCGCTGGCTTGTAATTTCTGGGATACATCTGGCAGTAGTCCTTTGACATAGTTCTGCACAAATAAGTGGTGTCCGGTTGCGGTGGACATGTCTTGTCCACTGTAATCGGAGAACACCGTTTCAAATCTGGAGAAATACTCTGAGACATCCTCTTGTGGTTTCTGGCGGCATGCGGTTACTATGGACCAGTCTATCTTTTTCTCTGGGATCAGCGTTTTCACTTTCTGCACTATTTTGTCAGGGAGGTCCAATATTGCTTTAACCGTTTTTTGACCAGGGTTCCGCTGTTTATCTAATGTGTTGAGTTGTTCCCAGGTATGACCAAGCAGTTCAATATGGTCTATTTTCCTAATCTGTTTCCACACATCTGCTGGCAAACATAACCCGAAGAACAAGTCTATGTCGGCAAGTGTCATTATTGTTGATCCCAGAGCGGTACCTAGCTCGGTGTAAAAGGCGGTGGGGTTCTTTCGTAAATCCGGTAAAGATTTACGGAACGTCAAAATGTCCTGTCTGTCCCATGGTTGATACACCCAATTGTAGACCACCCTTCCTCTAGCATCTTGATGGTTCATATCGTCATGAGTCCCTTGTCCTCTAGGAGGTACCCAATAAGGGGCAGCTTCTTTTATCGGCATCATGCTATCTGGTTTTTCCACCGGGGGTCCTGCTATCTTAGATGTCCTGTCCTTATCTATCCGTCCTTGTTCCACGAGGTGACGGAATACCTCCAGTGTGGATGAAAAGAGTTCTGTAACATCGTTGTCGCCTTCATCTCCGGTGTCTACCTTCCTATAGAGAGCCACTAGCCGCTCGGGCCCTACATCTTGGTACTTCTCTTCATATGCAGTAAGAGTGTGGTAACAGAGATGTACAATAAAGTATCGTTTGCGGTTTTCAACATAGGAGTTGCATATGTCAGTTACATACTCTTCTGTCTCCTTCCTATCTATGAGGGATTTAACTATTTTATCAATGCCTGCTCGCTCATTTTTACTTACTCGCGGGACCCTGGGCGCTCCTTTTTCTTTTGATCCTACCTCTACTACTGTATCCTTTGATGAGGCATTTGGTGTGGGTGACTCGGTGGGAGCCGAGGCGGTGGAGACTGAGGCGATCGTGCCATCTCCGGCTATACTTTGGTGGTCCTGGCGTTGTGCTACGGGATGAGTAGGGGCGTAAGGGGGTGGCATGTATATGATTGGGGGACCTAACAATAAATCATCATCTACCCTTTGTTTTGCTGGTAACTTGGGGTAAAGAGTCGAGGGCGTTCTAACAGGGCATTGACCTGATATTTTTGATTCTGTTCCTTTTTATCGATTTCCTTTTCTTATAGTTTTTCTTCTAATCTTTTACAGGCTTGGTAAGCTGATTTTCGCGTTTCTTTATCTTGTCTAGCTTCGTCCCTTTTCTTTCTTTGAGCTGCCTCTTTTCGCCATAAACCAAAACTGTCAAACATGGCTGGTCTAGTTTTCTTTTTGTGGAGAGCTAATTCTAACGTTTCTATTTTAGCGGGATCGAAAGATCCCGTCAGTGGCCACTGATTTACCCGGTCCTTCCTAGTGTATTTATGCCGTAGTTTGCTATAAGCTACGGTGGCTAATCCATACTTTACGTACATGTCCTTGTTAGGGTGCCTTCCGGCGGTGCCGGCTGGCGGACCTCTAACGAACGGTCGGGTCCAAAACAATTACAATCAAACAATCTAGAGAAAACAGGCATGACGTATTTATCGGTCAAAAATGAATATCTCAATCAATCAATTTAGACAAAAAGTCTGCACTACCTGTCCTTCGCTGCCTGCAAAGAGAGAGAATATTCCTATTCTTCGTTGTTTGCAAGCAGGGAAATGTCGTAAATAACTCAATATCAAAAAAAGGAATACTAGTATTTCAATCAAACTATTCAATCAATCAATTTAAGTCGTTTTTTTCACGACCTTACCCGGACCGTATGGACAGTTCTTCGTCTTCCCCTTCCAGCGCCTGGTTGTCCTCTCACTCCAACAATCAATGCGGCGTTCCTCTAAGGTCCCAGTCAGGACCGCAGGTCACTCGAGAGAGGTCCGTTCGGAACCGGTGAAGTTCAGTCGATCGGCAGCCAGACAAGGGTCTTCTCAGGCAGGTATACCCCAATCGTTTAGTCGGTCAAATGTGAGTTAGTGAAGAGGTGAAATAGGTAAAAGATACCTGGCTATGTGGAAAAATAAACTTTAATGTTCCTGCTAGCTGGTATCATTAAAAGTTGGGGAACATGCGGAGGTACATTGCTCTAATGGGCCGCACTTCCTTCGTCGACATGTTTCGAAGCCCTCCCCTGGCTTCTCATCAGGACCTAAACAGATCCCTTCAACACTCTCAATGTTGGTGATCAATAATTAAAATTAAAAAATTTCTACAAGAAAATCACCTAATTGTGCATATTCCAATCAACATGCACTTGATACTGTACCCTATTAGGTATGACTCTTGTAATAGGTATCTTTTGTACCCATCTAGTGCCCCATGAGCCTGTTCAACGGGAGTGGCGGAGCACCTATAGTCAAACAATCGTCAAGGTCACTCTCTCGCCTGGATACTACCTCACCGCGGCTCCGTGGAAGTGCATGTTGATTGGAATATGCACAATTAAGTGATTTTCTTGTAGAAATTTTTTAAATTTTAATTATTGATCACCAACATTGAGAGTGTTGAAGGGATCTGTTTAGGTCCTGATGAGAAGCCAGGGGAGGGCTTCGAAACATGTCGACGAAGGAAGTGCGGCCCATTAGAGCATAGTACCTCCGCTTGTTACCCAACTTTTAATGATACCAGCTAGCAGGAACATTAAAGTTTATTTTTCCACATAGCCAGGTATCTTTTACCTATTTCACCACTTCACTAACTCACATTTGACCTTTCCACTTGCACTCCTACATCACACATAGCATTTACTATTTAGTGCTCCCGTGTCTTCGTAGGTCGCAGCACGCCCCGTCCCGCTGCGGGGCGGGAAGAACCCGATGATGAAGCATGCCACCAAGGGTCCTTTTGGTGGGTGAGGGTTATTTTAACAAAGCTGTGTGCTCCCCCAGAGTTTAGGAGCGACACAACCTCTGGAAGGACACTTTTTTCACACATTTTTTCAATTTCCATGAATTTGATACGGGTGGATCCCTGTGTTTATTTCATACTTACTGGAGGAGGACGTATCCACCTCTTATGCTTACTTTGCTCTACCTCTTCACTCCCCCTTTGTTTTTTTGTTCCTATCTCAGCGCCAGAATGCTCAATTACGAGTGACAATGCGTTCTATAAGTCTGACATTCATGCCTTGGTGTTCCTGTGGTTTTTTTTTGTTTTGTTTTGAAGGTTGGCGAAATTAGTGGTTCTATTGCGTTTTGGTTGACAGGAGTTCATGAACGTAGATAATCTGTCTTAGTCTCTGTATGTTGGCGTATACTGTTCACATAAGGTGTCTTCTTGTTGGGTTTAATATGGGAAGAGTCGTATTAAATTATATTCTAGGGTAGTCTTTTGAGTGGGACTATATAGAGGAGTCCTCTGTATTGAGAGGTCATGTGAAAGTACCTTTGTGTTGAGATGTTCGTGGGGGCAGGGAGGGGGGTCCTTGTTAAAATAGCCCTTTGGGTTAGGGGAAGGCTGGCGCTTACTAGCATGTAGAGGTGGATTGCTTTGAGCTATGGAGGGGCGGCCTGAGGTATTCTTTGGGGAGGGGTAGGATTTATCCCAGTGGTCATCGTCTGTGTTGAGCCAGCCTCGTGCTTGTCTGCACTATGTTACGACGTGTGAAAGCCCTTCCACCCTTCTTTCCTTGTTACATCTCTTAGGCCCTCGTTACTAGTCAGGCAGAGCAGCATTACCTAATGGAAATCCACTCCTCCTGAGTCCAAGTTTTTTTCAGGGTCTGGGAGTATCAGAACTGATTTTACCATGCAGGAATTCTGCACAGTAAAATCACATGCAACACTGCCGCTAGGCCTCTTTGCACTTTTTTTCTGAAAAGGGGAGCATACAGTCAGGAATTTTGTGTGGTTTTACATCTAGACAAATCTGTCCCACACAGTAATTCACCGTCCCATGAGGTTTAACTTGTGACTGTTGGTACTGGGGAAGATTTACCACATGGTAATAATAAAATCGAATTTGATTTTACAATTCAACTCTGAATGATAGCCTAAATGTCTAATTGTGTACATTATGGACATACCTTAGAGGTGAGCAGATATTTAATGCGATCTAAATGTTCTTTTTTAGGATGTGGTTACACAGGAATGGCCGTTTTGATATGTAATAATGATAACTATGACAATGGAAACCGCTTTGAGACCGTGTAGATCTTTCAAACAGAGACAGCGGAGAATGACCTAGTGTTTTTCATCATAAATGTTGATTATAGTTTAAGGAGCTACTAAGTCACCTAAAGGACTATTTGTTATGATAGCACGTGTGTGTGTGTTTTTGTTTGTTTGTTTTGTCTTGTAGATGATACGTGGCACATTTTCCAGCAAATTTGTTCTGCAAAGACAATCACTGTCTATAAGTATCCCACCTTTTCTCCCATTCATCAACTCTTAATGTTGCCCTCCCACATAATACAAATGGTATGTTACTGTTGTACCTTAGATGGCCATAGAGTACATTTTACCCTCCTTTAGTGGAAACACTAGCTAATTGTTGGTCCTCGACAAAGCCCTGACTTTTCCCTGGTTTAAACACGTCCACCAGTGGTTTGAAAAATTGGACCCAGGATCCTTTTGGTCAGATCCCACCTCGTTGGAGGCTTCTTCTAAGGTGCTGCTAAAAAAACGCTACTTTGAGCACATATACACTAGTCTTTCTCGCAGTTCCTCACTTGGTAGGCTGACAGATCAATTTTTGTCTAGCAAGGACCGCCCATTTTATGAAACCTTTATTGACCTCCCAATCCAGCAACTAGCAAAATCCTTATATCTAAAATTTCGCTATGATACACTGGTGCTGGGGTCATTTACTGCCCTATGGAATTCAAACAGGAGCGTTGTTCACTCATCCGTATGCAATATGTGCGCGATAGCAGCACATGAATCCATAAACCATCTATTATTCTTTTGCCCAGCATACACAAAGCCTAGAGGGAAATGGATACGCCCACTCTGTTTGTACTATGGCTTCCAGAGATACCAGGAGGCAATGACAATTTGAAAGGCAGCACAACTATTTACATTGTCTTTGCTCTAAGCAAATTTTTATTTATGACCGGGTTAATAAGGAAAGCTAAAGGTCTTAAACTCTAGCTCAGGCCAAAATGGGCTGCTTATACAGTTTGCCTCCTTTGCGCATGTCTGACTCTGTTTTTTAGGTGGGGTTACTGGACCTGCTCCACTTTTTATTTCTTTTTAAAGAGAGCCATCTTGTGATTTTATTGTTTTTAAAGAGATTTATGCTACGATAGGTCTTGAAGTGATCACAGTTAGTCTTAACAATTTTGTAACACTGCATTTAAATCATTATCTTATTGTCTGTAAGTTTTAGGGAATTAATTTTCCAAAATAAACATTTTTTTTACTTTACTTTACTATCCAGTGATGAAGACCTTTGAAAAAGGAATTTGATCTTCCTCGGTTGCTCACCTTTTCCTGTTTGTTTTCCCTTTTTATTCCAGTCTTATATCAAGGATTGGATCGTATCGGGGCACACCTCTGTCATCACCATGACCAAACTGGCCCAATGGCTGTTTGGGCTGACCCTGCTTGGAACAACCTGGGTCACCTTGAACTTTGATCTCTTGGGGCTAGACTTACCACAGACATACAAGCAAGTGATTTGGCCTCTCCCAGTGTACCTGCTTGTGGCTTTCGGCTGCTACTCCCTAGCAACTATTGGCTACCGTGTGGCTACCTTTAATGACTGTGAAGATGCGGCGAAAGAGCTTCAGGAGCAGATCAAAGCAGCGAAAAGGGACTTGTCGAGCAGAGGTCTAAAGTTCTGAGTTCTTGATTTGAACTGAAGGTTACTGATTTGCAAGACAGATTGACTTTGTAAATTTGAGACTTTTTAAACGAGCAAGGGATTTTGGAGCAAAGTAACTGCTGGTAACCATAGTGACGGGATACCGCCCAATGGTCATCTCTTCAAGCGATCTTACTTGTTAGATCGGATGGCACGCAGATACCAGAGACTGGCTCCCTGCATCCCACCTGCTGCTGTTTATCTGGATTACCCTTCTTTCCCCACCCACATTCTGAACAGACTTGACGTACTCCAAAGTAACATTCCTTTGATTATCGTGTATGATGTTGATCAAATCATGGCAATAAAGTTCTAGAAACAAAACTATTTTTGATTTATTGTCTTCGTGTGTTATAGATTGTCGTCTTCTGTCCCAGAAACCTGCTAAACTTGTTATCTGATCTTTACTCTGTTTTTCATGTTTCATTTTATGTGATCAAGGACGAGAAACAAAATAAACTTTATACATTTTTTGTCGAATAATGTTTATATTGTCAGATTAATGGGCCAATATGTGGGCCTGTAAAGGCGGGTTATCTGAACTAAATGGTCTCCTAAGATTAGACATCAAGGCTCTGGGGACTCTGTTCTGGTTGGCTTTTTGGCTTAATCCACTGGGTATGACTGTAGTAATTAAGGTCCGTTTTTATTAGTAACCAAATGTTGCCCTAACCTTTGATGTGCGTTTGTGTATGGAGGAGAGAAGTGTCAAATCTCTGATTTTAAAGTGCACCAATAAGCAGTATTCCAGAAATATTGGTATGATGGGACCAAACATCCGTTTCTGTACCAGGGGTTTGGGGGATAAAGAACAGAGTAACATATTCTGCCATGCTTAACCTGCGAAGTGTAAGCTTGGAACAGGAAAGTCCCCTGAGAGTCTCTTTCTCCATCCATTTCTAGTCACATTTCTGCTGTCCTACCCTTGGCCTGGGCATTTGCTCCGCCTCCCCTAAACTTGCCTTTCCCCCTTCCTGCTCAGGAGCATCCTTTAGGCGCCACTTCTAGCCCACTAGCCACTTCCCACAGCTCCCCTACCCTCTCTCTTCAGTCACCAAGCATTTTAATAAACTGTCCTACCCTGTGTACTGTCTCCTAAGATTGCCCCTTCCTAACCACACCCCTATGATCCAGCCACCAGGTCGTTTGAGAGACAGATCCTTCTCCCTACTAAAATAACTCATTTCACTTCTTTTCTGACATTACAGATGTCCATGGGCTGACCAGAGTGTGGTATAAGAACATAAATTAAATAAATAAATAAAACGTGCTGTGCTAGCGCTTCCCGTAAACATGAAGACTGGGGAGAACCATCCTTTAAAGAAGACCTTGGCATATGTTGCTAATATTGCCACATATGATATCATTTTCAATATTAAGAGGAGGTATTTCAGCTTAATTCGAACAATTTCAGGAGCTGAGTTTGCGCCTTATAGATATACTGTTGTGTTTGCAATTATAGAGGGCATTCGTTTTTTTGTTTTTTTTATGAATGGCTATCGCTCAACAATTGTGAACATTCCGTAGGACATATTTTTTTGCAGAAACTATTTTCCTTTCAAAAAAATCATATTCTCAAAATGATGGTTCTTCTTTGAGAACCAGTGTGTGCTCCACTTTCATGCATGACATTGTGTGTAGAGCCTGTAGATTTTTTGTACGACATTAGAAAACAACACTTTGTAAGGAAAAGGGTTAAAAAAATATATATATATTTAAAAGGTACTGAAAAAATGCCCATACCATTGAGAGAGAGCGTCTCATGCAAGCTACTCTAAGAACTTGAATGAGTTTCACTGTCAGGAGTGAAGCCGTGTTCCACAAATTAATTGCTTACATCTTTAAATGCAGGCTGTCTCAGCTCCTTATGTTAAGAGATTAAGATATTAATTTGTTGTTTTGTTAAGGCTCTGCCCACCATTTTATAGAGATTGCATGCATTTTGACCACCAAGAACCTTTAAAAATCATTCAGGTGATTAGCTAGTTAATGTACAGATTTGATGACTGTTGCATGTAACACAGTAGGGGCCATATGTATCAAGCCTTTTTCCCGTTTGCAAACGGGCAGATTCTCAGAATCTGCCTGTTTGCGAATGGGAAAAAGCCTTTTGGGATGTATTATCCCAAAAGGCCAACGCAAAATAGAGAATCGCAAAATTTGCGATTCTCTATTTTGTGAATGCAATTAAGGAATTGCAAATTGCGATTCCTTAAATGCAATTCTGGAAGCACCAGAAATTTGCTATTTGGCCTTAAGGAATTGCAAATTACCACCAACTTCAAGTTGGTGGTAATTTGCGATTTTCTTTAAAAAGCACTTTTTGATTTTTTAAAAGTGCCATATGTCGCACATACATGCCCTTAGGGCATGTATGTGCGCAAAATGTGCATACATGCATATTTCAGGGTGCAACAGGGTGTCCTTTTGGCACCCTTGCAACCTGGAAATTGCATTCTCAATTTGCGATTCTCTAATTGGTAATCGCAAATTGAGAATGTCTTCCCATTCATTCCTATGGGCCTCCTAGCCCATAGGAATGAATGGGAAGGTATTCCTTATTTGCGAATCTCAAGTTGTGGTTCGCAAATAAGGAATATGTAGGATTCGCAAAATTTTTAGCAAATCCTACATACATTGCATTTTGCGATTCTCTAATTGCGATTCGCTAAAAATCGCAATTTGAGAATCGCAAAACTCTTTTTTGATGCATATGGCCCTGGATGACCATAAATGTTTGAAGTCTGTGCCTTACACCGGTCGGTTGATCTAGCAATCCGCAAATCAGTTTGTGTCTTAATTATATTTGTCCGATCTGCATTCTAACAAGGTTTGGCAACAAAAGAAATTAACTTTTTGGGGAAAAAGGTGTACGGGTTTTGAAAGTTATTTGAACCCCATGGCATTTTACATTAAATTGTAGTGCCTAGCTAGTCTCTTGTACAGTCCTAGATACAACGCTTCCTCCTGAGGCTAGTTTATGCAGGTTTCAGAGAGCATCAATTCACGGCTACACTCTGAATAGTGATTTGAAACGTGCTTAGTGTGTGAAATAAGTAATTGTAATATGCCCATGTCGTCATTAAAATGTCCAAAGTAACTACAGATATTTGACACGGCAAAAAACAGCGCCATCTTGAGAGTATTTTTGTAATTTAGTTCTGCACCATCATAATGGTGTAGAATGACCTTGGTGCGTGCTGTCATTCGGCAGTGCTGTTGAAGCTGTTGAAAATGTCTAGCCCGTCTATTGAAGCTGTGATGTCCAAGCTCTGCCATCTTAAGAGTACATAAAAGGAAAGACAACCGTTATCTGTGCTATCTCATAGTCATTTAAAATATAATTTGCTAAGTTGTGGAAACTTCAAGAAGATGTTTGAGATAAGACTTCGAGATGATTAAAAGCGTAATACTAAAAGAGTCATAAACCGCTAGTAACCAATGGGAGCTGTTCTACAAGTCTCCTACTTTGCCACTTTTTTCTAGATAGCTAGCCAACACGTGCCTTGTGGTGTCATCAAGTTTGCCAATATTATATGATCAGTCCTAGTTTTTCCCTCAGAGAATCGTGAACTGTCTCTTTCTGCTACCAAAGGGTATTAACCACTAGTTGTCTAACTAGGCAACAGAGAGACGTAAATCTGGTGGCATCTGGTAATATACTGCAGAAGTACTCCAGTTTTCCCTGCTTCTCAGTGCCACCCTCAGGATAAAATCCGATCAGACTCCTTAGTAAGAGCCTTCTCTTCTGAGATTTTTGTGGTTGTGATGATTGTGGTGTGGGAATGGAAGGGGGTGCATTAAAAACATGGCTGGCTTTCTTCCGGGTGGACACAGGTACTGTGACTTAAAATGGAGAATTTCATTGAGGTGAGGGAAGCGCAGTCCAGCTTCTCTCCACCGCAGTCTCCAAGATCTTGAAAAAAAAATTCCTTTGTTTTTTCCACCTAGTTTTGGGTGCTTAAAGCGGTCAAGCTTTAGGGCAATTGAATTTAGGAGCTGAACTCGGCGATTCTCCACCCTGGAGCAAAGTTGGCATCTAGAAAGGACCTGGCCTGGCAGTTTGGGTTGAGTTGCCTGATTTGCGAATGGCTGGTCCCTGTCTGGAGTAGCATTGTGGGTAAAAAGATGAGTGAAATGTGGCCAAAGTGATTGCCATTGGCCCAGACTTTTGGAAGCCTTCCACCCATTACTTTGTGTGTTGAAGTACTTTGCAGTACTATAGGAAGCCAGAGAATGACCAGTGCCATGTGCTCTTCGTTTCTGTATCGCTAATGCTTTCCATTCCCATGGTGCGACCAGCGCCATTGGATGTACGGTACTGTACGGCTAGTACGTTTCAGTTTGCTTGGTGGCAACACGATGGCCTGTTCCTTTCAGTGCCATGAGTGCCTCCGGTATGGCCAGTGCCATTGTACAGTACAGTACTGCCAGTACTTTCTGTCCCATAGGCAGCTACCATATGGCCTGTGATTTAGGTGCATACTGTACAATGTGGCCAGTACATTCAGTACTATAGATGGCTACCATCCATCAATACCATTTAGCTCCATCGTGACCATTTTAGCAGACTACGGTAGGTCCACCAGTTTTTAGTGCTGTCAAGGGCTATGTTAGGAAAACAGCTTTTCAGCATGGTACATGGTTACGTTATGGTCAGTACTTTTCGGTAATATAGGTGACTACAATATGAGCAGAACTTTTCTGCCCCAATCAGGAAGTTGCACGATTTGTCACGGATAAGGAACAAACGCAGAGCTGCTGTTCACATTCAGGTGTAGGTGGAGTTGTGAGACCTAGTGACCCTGTTGGGAGGCTGAGGCAACCCCATGAGAAGGCCAGGCAGGACCTTTTATGAGACAGGGTGGGAAAGTTTACTCTGCTGTTTGTAAAAACCTTGTCAAAGTGTTTGCTGACCTGTGTGAACAGCCTTGGGGTATTTTCTAAGGGTCTTTATCCACAGTTGGTTCTGTTTGAACTAGTGTGATTGTGTGCTCGCACCTAGTTGTGTATGCTCAGCTGTGAATATCATTGTGTAAACACGTACACGGTGCACTTTGCACTCTTGCACCAGCGTTTGAGACTGTGGTATTTGGGGCCAGCACAATGGTCTGTAAGCTTTTATTGGATGTCGATGGTTCTGTGTCCTCGCACGGCTCTACATGAGCCCCAAATTCACTGTTTTGCTGAGTTTGTGTTGTGCACTACTTACAATGCAAACTCACTTCTCTTCCAACTTGGGCACCAGTGTTAAGGTGGCAAGATGGGACACCATCTTTTCTGAAGTGGGCTTTCCTCGAGGGCAGCTGACATGAAGTCAACTGGTAACTTTGTCAGTGCTACAAACACAATGATACTTGCTATGAAGCCAGTCTCTAACACCAGTCAACTGAAAAGCACGGTTCTGTGTCCAGAGCCTTTCGTGCATAAATATAAATTTGACATACTGCCCAAATAATCCACCATCGCTTGCAGGATTTGCAGATTATGGAAAAAATGCCCTTCTTTAAACAGATAAATTGTAATTGCTGCCCACGTGGTGCACCGTAGCATCCGATATGTTACAAAAGTTCATTGGTCACCTTGCAGCTGTTGAATGCAGTATTCACGGATTTAAACAGATGATCCTTTTGTCTGGATAGGACCAACATCCCTGTAGATGGATGGGGAAGGCTTTTTTGTCTGTAGCAAGATAATTAGTAGAGGGTTGCAAGAATAATTCCTTCTTTATCCTGATTTTTATTGGGTTTTGCTTTTCACATAGACACTGAACTCAAAGCATCAGTTATTTCAAGAGCCGGTCAAACTTTAGTAGGACACATGTAGCATCTCTTTCTAAGAACCGGTGACTTGAGTCATAAATTGGCACTTAGTGAGACACATATGGGATGTGTTATAGTTAGGGCGACTGGAATTAGGCGTTTCTGGTGGATTTTGGGCATAACTATGGAGTTACCACATTTGCCATATAATCCATCAGCTGCGTCCTTTGCAGATTTTAGCCCAAAAAAATACTAACAACACTGCACACATGTTGCCGTGCAGTGACAGCCCATCGCAAAGAATACTGGTCACCTTTCAGTAAGGGACTGCTGTTTTAAGGTGTTAAACTTGTAATAATAAGGTGAAACCTTTCTCCATTCAGTGTTAAGAAGTGTAACTAGCATTGGCAAAGCCAGTGCGTAGGGTGTTAGCTGCCAGCCTTTAAGGTTTGTCTAGGCTTGCTTTCTTTGGCCATGTTTTTTTTGCAAATGTTATTGTTGGGGCGGGAAAGGCCCCTCATCAATCAAGATCATTGGCTAAAAGGAAAATATTTGTTTGGTCTCCAAAAACACACTGTAGCCTCGGCAGAGAAGGGAGCAGCTTTGTGAACGGATATGCTCCTTGTGAAATGGCAGAACAGGGCCACTCAGTGAAGTTAGCCAACGCCTGACGTAGACTGACCCTCAGCCCTACGCTGGATCAAGCTGTAGTGGGCACAAGAAAAATGTGATAACCCAATAATGAATGAAAGCTGAAAGCCACCAAAGGTATTTTGTTCATACAATCTTTAGTAAAATCAATAGGTTCTGGTTTAAGCTAGACCTTATTATAATAAAATAGTGAATACTGCCACAAAATGTGCCGCATTACGGTGCGCAATTAATGTGCTTTGAATAAGTGAGGCACACCTTGTATTACAAAATGTGGTGGTACATGTCAGCTTGTTTTACTGAGTGGAACGTTGCATTTGTTGTACTTTATTTTACTCTGGGATATTAGGAACTTTTTAATACAATGCCTAGACAAAAAAATCTCGTGAATAGTAGTTTGAGTAAGATTTGTGAATTATATATAGTTATCATGAAATCTATGTATTATATAGCATTTTGATATTTTTTTTAATCATTGTGTTAAAACGGTCAAAATAGCTAGATAATAGTGCTACAAAAATTGTGGGCTGCTAATTTGTCTTTAACTTCATAATATGCTTAATAATTTGCCACGAAATTTAGTCAACGCTGCCACATTATTTAGTCCACTCACTGCCGCATATTTCTAGTCACCCTGACAAAAAAACTGAACAAAACAGCGAGGCCTCTTCCCTGCCCTCAAGGACTGAACCTCCTACTCGGAGTCGCGCCGAGACCTCAGAGATCGCATCGCGGCTCGAAACACGCGCCCCAAAAACACCACCCAGCCTCGCCCAAAATATAATGTGTGCTCGCACTGTGCGTCTCGACCCCTCGTGGGCAAACTCGGTGCACGCAAACAAACCACAACACACCTGAATCTCCTCCAAATGAGACTGACACACGCACTGCGTGCATCGGCTCGCATGGCGCCATCTTCGAAAAACACTTGTTAGCCCGGGGCTAGCATGATCCCTCCCCAGCTGGGCGCTCCCGAGTGTGCGGACAAGCTCACTGTTGTCTTCTTTGGAGGCAATAAACTCGGAGCTTTCCTCGTGAGAAGGCAAACAACGGCTCGCCTACAGTGAAAGCCGTGCCCTAGCCGGATCAAAATGGCTGATCCCTGTTGTTAGTCGCGCATGTAAAATGCATCTTGCCATATGTTTTAAAAGCTTATGTTTTTGGAGTATTTTTGTGCAGTTGTAGCAAAATTGGACAGTAAGATAAAATCCTGCTTGAATTTGGTCGACCTTCTTTTATGCCTGAAAAAATGTAATTTTATTGGTTTACTATTTCATATATTTGTTGATATGTTCAATTCTATTTCAGTGGATGTCAACACATCAAATTGTGTATACTTTTTTAGGATCCGAAAAATTCCCGGGCCCTTCCTGCATCTTTATTTATTATACCAAGAGTTCTTTTGTGATGTTGGAATTATATTGCGCTAGGTGTCTGATACATTCCCATTATTAGTATAGCTCCTTAATGCCGCTTGTATCACTTTGTTGCGCCTCAGCATCTGCGGATGTGTTTCTGTAAGTTTCTCATCTTTCTCATTTACAGAGTCCAATTTGATGAGTATATTTTTGTAGGGTCTGTAAGATATGTCTGTTGCACATCTTAAGAGTGAGTCTTACGGGAACACCGTTGTGTTCCTTTTAAGTAAGATTTTGCAGTTTGCGTAGTGTTGGTGTCTGTGAACGAGCAGTTGTATATTTGTTTAGCCATTTTTTCTCTTTTACAAGTTGGAGTGTGGTAGGTTGAGTTTACCAGACAAGCCAAGCTGTCTAGTTGCAAAAGACCTATTGTGGGCTTATAGCCTGCTCGTTGTTTGCCATTGGTAGGCTTTGTTTGCTTCTTATTTGATTGCTTTTCTTGTCCCAACTTTTTCATCTTCTGTTTATACCTGTCCTATAGCATAGCCTCTTTATCAGGCTTCTAATTGGCTGCTCACTTTTAGCAAACATTTTGCTTATGCATTCCATGAGTGCATGTGTTTTCCAGCTGTTTCCCTAGTGTGCTTATCTTCCTCCCCTCCATGTTGCTTTCTCTTGTTAGTATGCTTTTCCTGTCACCCTGTGTTCCATGTTGCAATCTTCCTTACGCGCTTCGCCCCTTGACCCTGTGTTTTTTTTACTCCCTCGTGTGCTTCACCCACCGTCCTCTGTATTGCTTCCTTTCTCGTATGCTTCATTTCCACTGTCCCACAATCTGCCTTTATTTTTATTTCATTTCAACCCCTCCCACCCATGCTCTGTTGCTTCCACCAATCTGCTGCTTCGCGGGCCCCCAACCCTCGCAGACCTTTAACATTTTTAAAATTTTTGGAGAGCCCGATATAGGCTATTTGCTGCCAGCACCTCTCTGAGGTGCATAAAGTACTTTTGTGCAAATTTTTCGTTTTTTTAATTTATTGATCCGTGTAGCATCCATCATCTTGGATTGGTAAATTATAAAAAAATCAAGGAAAATGGTGCCCCCTTCATGATGCTGGTGCGTAGTGACCTAGGGGTTCTTACATTATCACGCATGCCTACAATTTACGGCCTGATTCCCGACATCCTTTTTCTCCCATTGGACCAGTCGAGCCAGCCTTGACTCCTGGGCCCTGAATCCTGGGTTCTGATATCCCTCCACCCCTATTGAACTGGTCCAGCTTGACGTGGGTCCTGGCATTCCCCCCCACCCCCAGCCACCCCCCCCACTGGAACAGTCCACCCTGATTTGGGTCTTGGTCCTAGGCATCACACCCAACCCCATTCACTGGAAGATCTCAGCCCGATTTAGATTCAGAGACCTTGGGGGCTGGGTCCTGGCATTCCACCACCCATTGGAACAGTCCACCCTGATTTGGATCTGACCGGCCTTAACTGCAGGCATGCAGGGGACATTGGGGGAAAGGCTGGCTACAGTGGGTCCTGGGTCGAGAACTGAGGGGCAGGGTAAGGGCTGCAATGGATGATTTTTACCTTCCGACTTTGGAGCTGGGGAGCCAGGTTGAGTCTCGGCGTCGCCTCAAAATCCTGTGATTCTGGGCAAATCACTTAATCTCCCCATGCCTACCAAAAATGAATGTGTAACGCAACTGGTGCTCATGTAAAGCGCTCCAATATCTTTGGGTCCAGTTCGCGTGATATAAAACTGCGAAAATAAACAAATAAATATTGCACGTGTTCTCAGAGAAACTTGCTTTTTTCGTGTGCAAGGGCGGTACTGCTGCTGTGTCACTTATTCCACTAAGTCTACCAGCTATACTTTGCTAGCCCTGTGGCTCTCTTGTTTGTACCGACTAGTAGCTCGCATTAAGCAATATACATTATGGGTGCAACTTATGGAAATTGTAACCCACAAAATGTAGGTCAATCCCATGAGGTCACGACATAATGAAACGCCTAGGAGAAGCTTCCTTCGTCCGAAACCGCCCTACAGAACTGACATCTCACCCACGACCAAGCAGGGCCAGCTCATGTGGGTGAAAGGCAAGAAAAAAAGGTGAAACCAATTATGCAGACTCAGCCACATTTTCACTGAGTCACACACACGGAAGGTAGTCAAGCAATTGTCACTACCCCTGCAATTTAGGGATGAATTTGACATGGCAAGCAAGGGAAATCCCACAAAATGCTTTAATTCAGAACTCTGTTTGTTCGTTCCACCCAGAACCGGTGAGGATTCTAGTGCCTTCATTTTACTGATTGTGGCAAGGCGCTCTGTCTCTTTTGGTCTGTTTTCATTTACACTGCGGTGTTAGTTGATGTTTGTATAGCAGAACGTCTGCCATTGATGTGGCTTTGTAATGCTTTGGCCTTTTGCAATACTCTGGGAGGCCTTTTTTGTGGTTCTAGAGTGGGCAGTGGTTATTGGGCAGTGACTTGTGTTTACACTTTCGTTTGCCACTAGTGCACTTGACCCTGTGAGGCTTTCTCTGGGTGGTGGACGGGTTAGAAACTTCAGGTACAGCATGACACTGTAAGTCAAACACACTAAACTCAGTGTGATGCGAGTGATATGTCTTCTAAGAACAAGACCTTTATTTACAGGTAAATTACAGATGTTGTGAAACACAGCAATGACGTGGCCACAAACATTTTTAAAGTGTTTATACACTAGTTGCTAGATTTTCTATAACACCAGCCAAATTGTCCTCCAAGGCACTCAGAGGTGCAACAACAAATAGAATCAGTGCAGCAACTTTACCACAATATGTCCAGTCCTTACTTTCTGGTTCTGCATGCAGTACTCGACAACTCAGTTGTCTGACGTTCCAACTGCTGTGTTTTTAGTAAAAAAAAATGTAAACATTCCTTTAACACACGCCCATCAAACAAACATTGGTTCCACCCAAAAAAAAGGCAATGAGGAAATTTTAGGAGGCCAAGAATCTTGGTGTCCAATGCCAGTGGCTATCGGGGCCCAGTATGAGACGTCATTTTGGGACACAGTCTGAGAAAAATCATGGATGAATTCTTCATTAACAAGGTCAATCTTATTTACGACTCCCTGGTAGTTGATTCCGTTCAGCACTCTGCCGCTAAAGGATGTCCACTAGACAGTCATGCCACTCCTACCCTATCGACCTTCCCCCAGCTAAGCTGCAATGCCATCAGGGAAGTAGCAAATACAATTAAATCCGGATCTCCCGTAGATCCAGCTCCCGTTGATATTTTGCTGAAAGGAGGAGACATTATTTTACCTGTCTTGACCACCCTGTATGATCTGTCGTTGGAAAAGGGACAAGACCCTGACCGCTGGAAGCATACGATCATCAGCCCACTACTGAAGAAACCTTTCTTAGACCCTGATAAGGCAGAGAATTATAGACCCATATCTTTGCTCCCAGGGGGTCAGTAAGATCATAGGGAAACTGGTCAACAGTTATTTGTCAAATTTTTTGGAAGCGAACAACTTCCTTCATCAGACTTGAACAGGTTTCCGTCCCAGATACACTACGGAGACCGCCCTCCTACTGGCCACGGAAGACCTTAGGAAAACATTAGATCATGCTGGCTCAGCTGAGCTCATCCTTCTAGATTTGAGCACAGCCTTCGATACTGTCTCCCACTCTATCCTTCGACATAGGCTGGAGGTGCTTGGAATCACGGGTAACACGTTAAATTGGCTGACTTCTTTGCTGGACAACAGGAGTTTCCAGGTCAGGGAAGGACCCTGCCTGTTGGAGACTCATCAGCTCAAATGCGGAGTACCTCGTGGCCCATCCTTGAGCCCTACTCTCTTTAACGCATACGTATGTCCCTTATCGGATATCATCTTCTCAGCTGGCTTCACAATGGTGTTGTATGCAGATGACACCCAGATCGTCGTATCCTTAGCACCCAACAACAGCCTCACTCCCGCAAATCTGTCTACCTGCTTGGAGCAAGTGAAGAGCTGGATGACCACTAGTCAGTTGCGTAACAAAACTTGCGGGAGCACCCCTGCAAAGTGCATGGAGGGGGCCCCCCACGCTCTGGACCTAGTCAGGAGCCCTCAGGCCCCCCTGGGCACACTGCTGGAGGGGGCCCCCTGGAGCTCAGCCCCCCTCCCCCCCCCACCACTGGGGCTGCGGGGGCTATTTTTACGCCACTGCCGCTAGTTGCCTTAAATTAAATGGCTAGAAGACCGAAGTTATGGTGGTTGGGAACAACCCATCCCTCTGGGGCCATCATGGCTGGCCCTCATGTCTTGGGGACCGCCCTGCCCCGAAAGTGGAAGTTAAGAGCCTGGGAGTTCTTTTGAATAAAGACCTAACCATGGCCTCCCAGGCAAGAAGGTAGCAGGTACCTGCTTTGGCCTTCTAAGAGCCCTCAGCAAAACGGCTCCCTGCGGAAACCCGCAGAATAGTAATACAAGGTCTCATTTTAGATTGAAACACAGTAAAGGTGCGCCACAAGTAGTAACAGAAAAAATCTCCAAACATAAATTACAAATTCCATATAATTCTTGTTTTTCTATATATTCTTATTTTTTTCCAGTCTTCTTGTAAACAATTTCTTTATCTAATGATCATATTTCTGGTGTACCAGGAGTTGAGATTTTTTCTGTTGCTACTTGTGGTGCACCATTACTGTGTTTCAATCTGAAATGCCCTTTTGCTAGGGCTACATCTAGGCAGCAGGTGCTGATATTGTGTGCACACATAGACGATAATACTTTCACTAACTGTTTAGGGACAAGGGATAGGTGCGGGGAGTTGGGGTCTGCAGTCGTATTAGCGTTTTGTGATACAAGGTCTCATTTTGTCGCGGCTAGATTATGGCACTTCGCTATATCTAGGCAGCCCTGGGTATTTTACCAGGAGGCTGCAGATTATTCGGAATGCCGCAGCCAGAGTCCTTCTGAGAATTCCAAGATCACAGCCTGCACGCTCTGCCTTGGTTTAGCCTCCATTGGCTACCAGTAAAGAAAAGGATAGAATTTAAAACACTCTGCATTGTACGCAAAGTAAAACATGCTCAGAGACCATATATCCTGGGTCATCTCATCATCCCGTACAATAAAGCACGAGATCTAAGGTCGAACAATCACTTTCTTGTGGCTACCTCCAGAACCAATAGGGCCAGAAGTGGTAGGCGATCTTTTTACTATGTAGCATTTAAGCTCTAGAGCGGCCTCCTTATTTAACTAAGAGCCAATGTTATGTTAAATGAAATTTATAAAGCACACTATCGCTCCAGGGAGCATCTTGGCGCTATACGGAAAGAAGAACAACAGAGACTCCAGGCTACTATGGACCTATGCAAAGATCAGATTAGAGAAAAGCATAGGGAGTCCAATGGTAACTTGCTAAGTTTCAGAAGACAGATAAAGACCCATCTGTTCGCATTAAGTAGCGTATTTTCTCTCACGGCTCCTGTTCACGCTGGGAAGCCCGTTTCTGGTTAGCCATGCGCTCTATAAGAACCAATAACACAACACATAACATAACATGAGGATGGTAGCAAATTATCGGGAATGGGGGCAGGTATGTTGGGCGCTGACCCACTGCTATGAAATTAAGGCTACCAAAGTTTCTACCAAACTTTTGGCACACGTGTATGAAACGGCTGGGCACTGTCAACCTTTTCTGGTGGCATAGGCACCGTGCGAACCCAAGGCAAAACCAGTTCCAGCTGTGAATTGGACTAGTGGCTCATAGTAAAGCAACAACGTAAAACCACACTATCGCTAGAACCAAATCTAAACAGACAATTCAAATCCTTCTTGAACCAGGGCAACTTTCTTCATCATCCGGGACCTGCACCAAAAATAAGACTAGTTTCAGGAAAGTGGGCAAAGGTGCAGGGAAGGACAGGCTGTCAGATCTACTGCATATAAAGGGGAAACGGCCTTTACAACGCAGCCCTAAGTACGAGTGCCGTTTCCCCACAAGCTGAACAACGCTATGCCTTAACCACGCATACGCATGTTAACGGCAGTTGGTGTTCTAGCTGTGTGAGCGGATGGGCGGGAAGAGGAACCGGAAGGAACCGGAAGGATCCCGGCAGGAAAAAGGACCAGGACGCGGATTGGTACGTTGGGCTGGGGCCCGGGGAGCTGGGGGTAGGTTTTAGGGGTGGGGGCTGGTTTTAGGGCTCAGGGCAGGGCGCTGGGGTCAGGGTAGTTTTTAGGGCAGTGGGTCAAATTTTAGGGCTGAGGCGGGGCAGTTTCCAGGACTGGGGCAGTTTTCAGCTTTGGGGGCAGTTTTCAGGGCTCAGGGTGGGGGTGCTGGGGTCGGGTAGTTTTTTTGGCCTGAGGGCGGGGTTTTAGGGCTCGGGGTAGGGGGTCTGGGGTGGGATCTTTACCACACATATACCTTTACCAATCATGCCATTACAACAAAATTTGTTGTAAAGGCATGTGTGGTAAAGACATGGCCATTGTAAAGACCACGTGGTTAAGGCACGGGTGGGTGTGTCATACAATCCATATAAAGAGCAGTCACAAGGGAGACCGCCATCTTGTGCAGCCATGCACACGATGTCCTTGGTGGACACTTTACATTCTCCCTGCATGCTCATGGCACTCAGTAACCCCATTTCTCTCATGCATGAAGATAAGCACTGTCCCAGCTATGGAGGGAGGGGTGGGGGGGGAGGCTTTACAAGGGGTTACCCACGAAAAGTGCAGGTAAAGGGACCTGTACTGAGCTACAGTATAGTCCATGTTGCAACTACCAGTCACCGCCCAAATTAAAAAGTGAGATACCCCCAGCACCTCAGTGAACAAACTAGAGGAGATATGAAAAGGTCAGGGTAGAACTTCTTTGTCAAGCAACATAGAGGAACTTCAACCCAACATTAATGTAGTGGTTCTTGCAGAATGGACTGTTTCGTGGGATGTTGTCTTCCCTCGCCGGTTTCTGTGTCATTGTCTTCCTTTCTCTGTATCCCTGCCCCACTCTCTGGGTCCTCTTTTCCCAGTGTCTTTGTCTTTCTGCCGCAGTGTCTATCTCTCTGCCCCAGTTCTCGTGTTTTCCTGTCCCCATGCCTTTGTCCCAGTGGTCAGTGTTGCCCTCCATGCGTCCTCTTGTCCGCTATTTCCAAAGCCTGTGTCTATGTCACAGTGTCTATGTCTCCCAGTTTGTTCCCTTGTCCCAGTGTACGTGTCCCCTGTCCCAGTGTATGTGTCCCCATTCTGTTGTTGTGTCCCTCTGTCCCATTGTCCGTGTCCCCTATCTCAGTATGTGTATCCCTCTGCTCCACTGTCCTTGTCCCCACCCAGTGCCCGCGTCCTAGTGCCTGTGCCCTCTGTCCCAGTGTGTCCCCTGTCCCAATGTGTGTGCCCCCGTCCCAGTGCATGTGTCCGTCTGCTCCACTGTCCATGTGCCCTGTCTCAGTGTGTCCCCTGTCTCTGTGTCCCCTGACTCAGTGTCTGTGCCCCCTGTCCCAATGTGTGTGTCTTGTCCTAGTGTCCGTGTCCCCTGTCTCGGTGTGTGTGTGTCCAGGGTTGGATTGGTAAGGCGAGCACTCGGGCGATGGGCCGGTATCTGAGTTGCAGCTGCAGGTCGCTTTTTTGGCCAGGTTGATGGCCGACATGGTCTGGGTCTGTGCTGTTCAGATGCCACCACCGGTCCAGTGGGGCCTGAGCGGCTTTCTGGAGGCAGATGGGCCTCTATTACCTCTCTTTTACCAACGGAGCTGAGGTGTCATTCCCAGTCTCTCGCTGGGCCGTCCCATTAATGTATGCAGAAAGAGCTGGGGCTTTTTATAACACTTAAAACACGGAGCCACTTTATTTTTAGGGTGCCCGGGCCAATTTTTGATCTCAATCCAACCCTGGGTGTCCCCTGTCCCAGTGTGTGTGTGTGTGTGTCCCTTTGCTCCACTGTCCGTGTCCCCTTCCTGTCTCAATGTGTGTGTCCCTCAGGGTTGGGCGCTGGAAGCGGTCTGTCCACATTGCACACATACAGCAGTGAATGCCTTCCCTCCTTGGCGTCACCGTCTTACGTAACGTGGTGTTTGAACTTCACCCCAATACCTGACAGACGCTGTTCTGCAGGTCTGACTCACCTCTGGGAGTCCGAGGTGTGTCACGCACAGAAGCGCTTCCCAAAATTTCTCAATGGGACTTGGGCCCTGCCATTTACTTACAGCCAACTCTGCAAATGATGCTGCTCCCGGCTCTGGAATCTATTGGTTCCGGTTTCTGTTCCAAGAAAGTTCACTTCCGGTCACCGCCAACCACAGGATACACACTGCAGCCTCTGCACCTTGCTTTACTATGGTTGTTGATATTTTCTGCTGTGTGGTGGTCTGCTTTTATTGAATTTCTATACTCCTGCAGCCCCGTTTCTATTACTTGGGGTCCCATTACGAGCTTGGAATAGAGATATCCCAGGGGGATTCACTGTGGCCGTTTGTAAAACCAAATGTGGGTGGAAACGTCTCTGGAACAGGGACGTAGCTTCCATTGGTGCAACAGGTGCAGTAGCACCGGGGTCCAGAGGTCTGACAGCTCCAGAGGACTGACGGGCCCATCGAATCCTGATTTGGGCTGTATTTTATCATTCAAAGAGCGGCTAGGTTGGGGGTGGGGGCATTTCCTCCCTTCGACGAGGGCCCATGACACACCGGCTACGCTACTGCTCTAGAATGCGGTAAAACATGCAGAATTGGACCAGGTGATTCCACATGCTGCATGCTTTTCCCCAAATCTAGGGCCTAAACCTAGCGTTGCTCAGCAACTGAGGCAGAGGAGCCACCATTATCATTATCTCTGGGCCGTACTGTTGTGTACATATTGAGTGCTGCGTCACGGGATGCACAGGAGTAGCTGTAACAGTTGTTTTCATTTAATGGTTGTCGACGTTCCTGGTTCTTGCTCTTTGGGAGTTGTGATGAGAATCTTCATTCTGCCCGGACGTGCGAGGACTTGGTCGTGGGCTCCTCCTCACTTGAGATATAAATAAAGTCAGAACACACATGAGCCAGATAGAACCATCTCTAGACAGAGATGGCTGACTCGGAAGAAGGTGTCCCTTTAAAGGACGGTTTCCCTTACCCACCAGAGGTGACATGCTTCATCATTGGGAATCCTCCTCGCACGATGAAGCCTAGTCATGGTGCGGGCTACAACCCCCTCGCTGCGAGGGAGGAGCTCAGGGATATTTTTCATATAAGAGGGGTTATTACTAAAACCCAATGTGAGCTAGCAGGATGTTGTGAGGAGTGCAGTGCTGGTGATGACGTGGATTAAAACTAGCTACAGGGTTTACCACATATCTTTTATTCTGGCTACCTTGTGCTAGGATTAAAAACAGAAGGTACAAAACCAGTGACCCAAGGATAGCAAGATGGTGGATTCACCGGTGGTACCTGCAGAAGTCAGGCATAGTGCCCAGCTGTCTTTAGTATAGATGCTTAAGGTGCAAACGCGTCTCCAACCTGTCTCTTCAAATCAGGAGGGCCCATTATGCGCGTGGCAGGGGGACAGGAAAATCCTAAGAGTTGTTTTCATTTAATGGTTGCCGACGTTCCTGGTTCTTGCTCGTTGGGAGTTGCGATGACAATCTTCATTTTGACCAGACGTGCGAGGACTTGCTCGTGGGCTCCTCCTTACTTGAGATATAAATAAAGTCTCCAACGCATTTCTCGGTGTTGCCTCCTTCGTTTATTTCCCCAACACATATCTTACATTCTAATTACCAGGATTCTCGTCATATGGCCTAAATGTTCGAATCACACATAGGCAGGGCTGGCTCCTCTTTCAAAATGTTGCCCTGGTTCCGGAAGAGGTCACTGTTTCATGTGAAGTTCATGGAGATATGTCACCGCCTGACGTGGTTTCTGGAGTGATGTCACATTCTGACCTCGAGTTCCTGGAGTAAAATCCCAAACTGATGCCTGGTTCCATGAGTAATGGCAGTCTGATGTCCAGTTGCTTGACTGATGTCTGAGTCTGGATGTTGCAGTCTGATATCCAGATGCTAGTGATGTCATAGTCTGATAGCCACATGCTAGTGATGTCACAGTGTGATATCCAGTTTCTGGTGATGTCACAGTCCGATATCAAGTTGTTAGTGTTATGTCACAATCTGATATCTGATCCCTGGAGTGATGTCTCCTTTCCAGTTTGATGTCACAGCTGATATCTGGTTCCTACAATGGTGTTACCGCCTGATATCAAAGCTCAGGAGTATTTTGACACAGTGGCGGCTCCTCCGCTAAGACGGAGGAGCGTCGCCCCAATGCTTTTAAGCAGTATAAATAAAGGAAAAATAAAATGATAATAACTCTAAGTTATTTTATTTTTTCCTTGTTGTGGCAGCTTTGCGGGTGGGGTAGGGCTGCTCTGCTGACAACGCAGGGGAGGGAAGGAGTGGTTTGCACTCCCAAAGTGCGCATGAATGTTTGGCCGGCCGTTTAGGGCCAGCCACACATTCATGCGCACTTTGCTTGTTCTCCACCCAGGCTGCATTACAGCCTGCGTGGAGAACATGCCCCTGCCCCCAGTCCACGTCTGAGCACCGAACCATGGCGCTCAGACCAACCACAAAGCTGCATTGCAACATTGTGATTGGCTCAGGGGAGCCTGGGTGCTCTGTTCCTGTTCGGGAGACAAACATGGAGAGAGTGGCAAGGAGGTAAGTATTTTTTTCTTTACCCCTTCTCCCCCCTCCACCCTCCCTCCCCGGTCTGTGCCAGCCGCCACTGTTTGACAGTCTGTTAATTCCCTTGAGTGATGTCAAAGCATGACATATAGTTCCTGGAAAGATCACATTTTGCATTTTTTCTGCCTACTGCGTGGAGGCTGCTAACAACCAGGCAATTAATATGCGTACTATTGGAATGAGTCTCTGGGTGTTAACTGACTCAAATCATCAAAAACCTGTATACCACACACCTAAAAATCAAATACAATTGTGTTGGTTTAAAAGTCACATTGGTGTTTCCAGTGGTCTGAAGCTGCAAAATCTGCTTTGGAACACACTTTTAGAAAGGTAAATTGTTATTATTTTTAGGTGAAGTCCCATAACTCAGCGGTAAAGTACAGACTACGAACACTGACATAAAGCCATAATATTTTGCAACAAAACACAAATTGTCACTTTTATTTGTCTCATGTTCTTTCTGTTTGTTGGTGATACATGAATTTAAACTTTATTTGTTTGCTGTTGCCCAAATTTTCAAAATTATACATTGATCCAGATTTGGTCACGTGCAATATATTCGGTATTATAGATTTTCCATCTACAAAATCCTTTAATACAATTTTAAGGTACCTGCCTTTCAAGGTTATGAAATACAAATACAAAGCTTTGCTGTCGTTTTTAGGCCTAGCTTACAGACAGCCTTAGCTATCTGTTGTCGACAGACATATTGTGGACAACACCAATACTTACGCTGGGCTTTGGTTGAGCCAGTTGCTTATCATTGGTTGACTTTCTTGTCAATCTTATTTGCTTGCTTCTTATTCAATGACTTTCTTGTGTTTTCCCCACTTCAGAGCATGTCTTTTTTACCATCCTTTTCATTAGATTGCCTTAATCCTTTTACCGCTTGCATTTCAGGAACTACATTTCCCTTTTTGCTTTAAGCACTTGATATGGTACATATATTTTCTTATTCTTTCCCCCTCCCCATGGTGTGCTGCTTCACCTTTCATATCCCTGCCACAGCGCTGTCCACGTTGCTCTCCCCAGATCTTCTGTTGCTCCACTGCCCCTTCCTGCTTACTGTTGCTCACTGCTGGTGTTGACTAGCTAACCTTACCTCGCCTGCTCCTCTGATGCTCCCACACCCCTCGCGTCCCCCTTTTCTTAATTTCAATGAATTATTTTTTACTTTTTACCGGTCCACACTTTTTTTTCCTTAAATTTACACTCCATGAAAGGCATCTGCCAACTTGGAACATTAAATGTGAAAAAACAAGATGACATCTTCATCATTATACATAAGCAAGCATACCTAGTGTTGCATACAAATCCATATGTGGCACGGCTAGGGTCGCCATAGCGTCATGACACATACGCACATGTACATCGTTGCATTATTATTATTTTTTTTGCCGATGCTGTTCAGCATCGGTCATAACTATATTTTTCTTTTTTTCTTTAACCATCATTAACCATCCAGGAGTGCGTTTATTAATGTGCCAATGGAATTACTTTCTGACAAGGCGAAGGAGAGGATTTTTTTGTGGCATTTCCCTAAGTAGAACGTTGATTACAGTAATGTGTCTCATTTTATGCCCAATTTCTTACATTGTCTTTGATGGGCACTGTGTATATGGGAAGAAGATGTTGGGAAGCGGTTCAGGGATTGGTCTAGGCATAGTGCCTCAGCTTTGACTTTATTCAGTTTTAAGCTGTTTCTGCCTACCCAGGGATCTATTACATTGAGACATTGTCACATGGCTGTGGATTGGTCCCCACCTCCTGTGACACAGAGCGATATTTCCAGCCATCAACGGAGGAGTGCAAGGCGTCCAGGAGAGAATTGACTTCTATATGTGAGGACCTAAGGCAGGCAGCTGAAGTATTTGAACCATATGGGAGATTAGTCTGAGACACAGTGGCGGGGACAGAGAACAGGTCAGCCGCGGCCCGTGCAGGTAAGAGCGGTGGGGCCCAGTGGGGGGAGGGGGGCATTTCAACGGATGATGACGAGGGAAAATTCATTATTTATTTACTTTTCCCTCATCATCGTCTGTCAAACCCCCCCCCCCCTCTCCCCACCGGGCCCCACCGCTCTTACCTGCACGGGCCGCGGCTGGAACAGGTGTGTGGTTTTCTGTGTCCCAGGTGATGCAGAGTATGAAGGTAATCAACATGTTGAGGAAGGTCAAATCTTCAATCTTAATCAGGTCTTCGCAGCCATTGATAGGCGCCATTGCCAGTTCCTTTTCGGGGAGAGAAGCCAGTTTGGTTTGTATCTAGGTTTCCTAGGGTGGGGGTGCGGGGAGGTCTTCAGCCATCTTCTAGCCTCTTGGAGCATTGTTTAGTCGGCTGAAAGGAAGCAACAGGAAGTTCCTGTATGGTGCATAATGGTGAGCCAGCTACCAGACGCAACCAGGACCTTTGCCCCAGTAGGCTTTGTGCCTCATTCATGGTGATGTACATTTGACTCTGATTCCACAGGGATCCAAAGGGGTGCTGTCAAGGATGACTTGACATGGTTGTGTCTCCATAAGTTGGATATTGCCAAGGCCATTGTAATAAAGGGATTCTTGGGCCCCCCAACATTTTCCTCATAATTGTGGGTTTACAGCACCAAATCTTACTCAGACAATAATGGACCACACGTGACGTCACACTACGACAGACCCTTTCCAAAGGTCACCTGTTCACCTTTCTGTTGCTGATTGCTGTATTCAGGTGGTAAACTGACATTAATGAAGTGTAATGTTTGCCGAGAAAGAATTGTGTTTAAATAACAAATTAGTGCAAACGATACTACCACAGACTGTTCTGGCTTATGTCGCATAATTTGTCGAACTTCTCCAACAATTTAGTCAACGTTGCTGCATAATTTGGTCCTCCATTACCGCATTAATACCAGTATTATGGGATCACAAATTACAGCATTTGACAAATGGCAACTTCATTCAGCTGTAATGATTCTTTTTATCACTTAGAAGTGTTCATAGGGACTGGTTATGGCATCAAACACCACAACTCTTTAGCAATTATCTTTTTGGTTGTTAAAATCACCTTCTCTTCAGTAGTTCTTGTGTACTTTAGGACAGTTGCTGTTGCAGCGGTGTGCCTTCTGCACAGTGGGACACAGTCTTTGATTGCTATAGTCTGTCAGGGGTGTCTTTGGATGAGGGGTTCGGCCGAGGTCAGCTTTTGCCTTTGTGGAGTGCGGGGTGAGTCTCAACGGCCTGTGCAGCGGCCATGTTGAGCGAGTCAAGGACAGGCGGGCTGTGCTGGTGAGCATTTGAAGGTGCCATATGACGGTTTCATGACAAGTGACTTTTTTGTGTTGAGTTCAAAACTTTATTAACTTAAGGCAAACTTGAATTTGAAGGTGATTCAGGAAAGTTTTTTAATTTTTTTTTTTAACTAAAATAGGATGGCTCCTCTTTGCGGTTTTTAGGTTTGTTTATGATGGGGGACCATTGGGGGTTAAAATTAGAGTTTCTTACCCTCACCAAGTGACAACAGAGAGTTCACTTCCAGGCCGCGTTGGAGGATGTTTTAAAGGCAAAGGCCTATGTTGTAAGACAGCCTCTTTTATTAAGACTTGTAAGGCAGGACTGTCACGCCTTTCCTTTACTATTAGGCTAGTAGGTTATGGTCAAAGGAATGCAGAGGAAGTCCAGAGGCTGGACCTGTTTTTTCCATAGTTTATAGAGAGGATTTCGCCAGGTGTTTTTATGAATGGGAAAGGCCACTCCTGTGTGTGACCTGATTTTAGAGCACAGGTTATGAAACACTTGGGAATGCGCTAACTCACCTTGTTGCGTAGCCAGCTACATTTTCTTGAACATGCGTCAGATGCCAAATACGGGCGGATGCCATCTCTAGTGTAATTTCTGGTCTCTTCTTGGTCTAAATTTGGGTCCCAGAAATGTAGGCGCCCTCGTCACTGAAACTTAATGTTATGTTATAGGTTCTGGTGGTGCCGATGGCCCCAGTGTTGCTTACCCCACCAGTGCGCACGCCCTCTTCACTGAACTCATTGTTATTATGGGGTTAAGTCGTGCTGGAGCCCCCAGTGTTAAACTTAATGTTCTTATGGGGTCCAGTGCTACAGGTTTACTCATAACTGAATTTAACATTACTATGGTTTCCATGGGGGTACAGGTGCCATCATTAATGATACCTACAGTTATTATGGGGTCCAGGGGTGCAGGTGTCTTCGTAACTGAACTCAACGTTATTCTGGGGTCCAGTGGTGCAGAAGCCCTCATTACCGAACGCAATGTTATAATGGGGTCTGGTGGTGCAGGCGTCTTCATTACTGATGACTGCCATTATTATGGGGTACAGCGGTGCTGATGCCCTTATAACTCAGACCTAGGGTATACTCAGTAGGGGAGGGGCCAATTCCACTGAAACTTGGCACAGTAACTGGCGCCCACATCGGATGCTCTGGCATTTTATCATTATTAGAAATACGTTTTGGGGTGCAGTGGAATTTTATCACAGGTGAGTACCGACCTTCAGATGAAAAGAACATCACAAACTTTGGACCCAACAACACAACCAACAGCAGAACTTTAAATGTGTGTTGTGTGAAGAAGAAAATGGTGCCCAGTCAGTGTAATAAAATAGCTTTACTAGTAAGTGGTGGCATGAAACACCCGTGCCTCTCTCTGATATGGTTAAGTCACCTGCCACTTACCATTTCAATTGTACAACTTTCATACTTAAAGTCATTAAATCCATCAACCAGTCACTAATGCTGGTTATCTTCTCGCAGCAGCTACCAATGTTGTGAGACTCCTGTGCCAGTCACTGATGCCCATCAATATCATGTACCATCCACAGGTACCTTTAGAAGTCTTTTGCATGTCATTGAGGCCACTAAAATGCTGTGTTACTCAATCAGAGAGTAAAACCTGTTATTAGTTTCTAAAAAACACTGCACCTAAAACAGTCAAATAAAACAACACTCCTAGGCTACATAAAACAAAATAAAAGACTTGAGAATAAAACAGCTTCCATTAAAAGACTACAGAACTTGCCAATTAAATTGAGTTTTATAAAAGTTTGCAAAAAATGTAAGGTATACCTGGACAATCCAAATGCTCCTTTCCAGGAGGGTTCAAATAGTTAAGATGGTTATCACAAAATATTACCAGCTGTGCCTAGAGAAAGTGAGGGAGAGAGAGAAAGGTGGAAAAAGAGAGAGAGTGAGACGTGGTAGTATATATAGAGATGTGGGGGAAACAGAAAACAATGGAGAAGATGGGGAAGACAAAGGAAGATGCAAGAGGAAGAGAAGAAGGGATAGAGAGAAGAAAGAATATAAGTGAGTGTGTGTGTGTGTGTGTGTGTGTGTGTGTGTGTGTGTGTGTGTGTGTGTGTGTGTGTGTGTGTGTGTGTGTGAGAGAGAGAGAGAGATTGGGTTTCAGGTGGAATGATGCTTGTACCATCCATTGTGAACATATTGTCGTTTACACATACTCTAAGATGCTTTATTTCATTCCCCTTCAGTCATTGGTTCCTTTAGGTTATCAACCTTCAGCCATAGGCTTCGGACATTGCCAATCGCTCCTTGGATCAGCACACAGCAGTATTTTAGTCTCACCATCTTTTCTTTGGCTGTTTGGGTGTATCTTTCCATCTTCTTCGGAAAGTTTGTGAAATTATGTTATATCTGAAGAGTACACTCTGTCATCACACAACTAATTCGTTCTCTCATCCATGCATGGTATAGAGACAGCATTCCTTTATTTAAATAGTTTTGCCTTGCAGCAGACATTTTTATTGTTTTTATCTGCCTTTGAGTGCAAGCACCATACCTATTGGCTTTGCCAATGCCTATTTATTTTTGAAGGATAATGTGGTATTCGGTGAATGCGGGCTTGGTGTCTATTAAACAGGCAATCACAATCCTGTACCATCAACTAATGCAGCAAACATCCTTGAATCAATCTCGAGAACTGGTTCCACTGTTTATGTCTGGCAGCAAACATCATTAAATCAATCCCCAGAGCGAGTTCTACTATTTATGTCTGGCTAGGCAGCACAGCTGTCACCTGACTAACTTTATGTGATCAACACTAATGAGGTTTAATAAGCATATTGAGAGAGGTGTTCTTCTACCTGGAAATGACTGTACGTCTAGGGAAGGACGAATGAGCCTGTCCTTTCGTTTTACATTTTTCCCTTTATTGGGCCACTGCTACTATACTCTGTGGCCATCTTGGAAATTATTGCCATATTTGAAGCGTCATCTTGGATTATTGCAATTACAATTCACTATGCATACTGCGTATGCATAGTACAATTCCAAGATGGCTGCCCAGTGTGATGTTTACCGGGAATCCATATTAGAATGGAAATATGGTCTGCCATTGTTTTACTGGTCCAGGATGGCTGACACATAGTTTCAACATGTGATGCCAATGCTGGAACTTTAAAATAATGTTGCACTTTGCGCAACACTAATATCTAATGTTATACTTATTTCTTATTTCAAGTACACGCCCATTATATTCATGTAGGGACATTTTTTCTATCTTTATTAATTAAATGCATGTTGCAAATGCTTGTTGATTTCGTGTGTGTGTTTTTTTTTACTGTGGGTGGATTAGTGGGCAAATGCAAGAATGAGTCAGTTCAGTAACTTTATTTCGGCCGTTACGACCATAAAAGTGCCATGTGCATGCAGTTCATTTACAATGAAGTTTGAACAAGCGAGATAAACAGTAACAAGTTTTACAGAGGTAAAATAGTAAATACTTATATAAAATAATAATACATCAAACCCCACATAATAGTCCTATTAGTTGGACACTTGCTACATAGTTAAATCAGAAATCCTAACTAAATAGTGGGGGAAAAAAACATTAAAAACAAGAAAGTGCAAGTGCATACAGTGCATAAAATATTCTACCTCCCTAGATAAAACCAATGTCCTTCGAGGATATAAAAGTGTTCCAATCTGGCTTAGGCAATTGAATCACATGGTGGTGTAAGCGCCGCACTAAATACTGAAATCAAGGGTACAATCCAGATAATAAAAACATGAAGTCAATAAAACAGGTAGTTCCTCAAAGACCAGAATTCATTACAATTATTAGTAAATGTAGAAACAATTAAAATACAATGGTAGTAAAACAACAAAAATCTATATAATCAGTATTAAACACTGTCCCCTGTCATATGTCATTCTTTGGATCAATGGGCACATAAGTGCAATGATGAGTGGATGAGTGCATGTATGATGAGTTACATAGGGCCCGATTCTGATGCGGGTTGGAAAAGATTCCCGACCGATGGCCTGATTCTGATGCGGTTAGGAAGGCCTCCTAACGGCATTTGCTCCTTCCAAATCGGATCGGGAACGTGTCTTCCCGACCGAGGGCCCAATTCTGATGCGGTTAGGAACAAATGTTCCCATTGAAGTCAATGGGAGTTCAACCAAATCGTATCTGGAAACATCCGGATGCATCCTACTCTGCCGGTTGGACTTTCCCGATCCGAGTGGGTCGGAAACCATTTCCCAACCAATTCGGTCAGGAAGCTTTTTCAACCCGCATCAGAATCGGGCCCTGAGTGTTTAAACTCACTAGTGTCCAAAGGTAGGTAGGTAGAAAACAAGTTTATTTAGACAATTGTCCATAAAACATTCTAAAAAACACCTAAAACCGTTAAAGTCGATAATTTAACCCCATCTAGCGGGCCTGACACTCCCCTCCTATTACAGTTCATCATTAAAACTCTTTGACAGACCGTAAAAACCAAGCAATTCCTACTGCCACATCTAAATAAAACATTTCTGATAACAACTCAACAGCTTTCCTCCTTTGGACAGTTTCATATTTAAAAAACAAGGGTTTTAAAAATGTAATACGGTTTGAAAGATAAAAAACACTGTCCATAAGTTAATGCAGTAGAGAGTGAGTAGAGAGTGAACGAAGAAGCAATTTCTGTTGTAAGCCAGACCGTGGCACTGCCAGTGCTTGTTTTAACCTGCAAGGAGAGAATTCTTTCTGTATTTCTGGGTACACAGACAGTCACGCTTCCTCCGCAGGCCCAGTGGTGGCGTGACTACAGTGCAGTGAAGATTCTGTTCGATATAACGTTCTGATACGCCTTTCCATCAACGGTTTGGATGTTGATGAGCCGCAAAAAGCTACAGACCAACTGGAAACTCCCTCGTTTTCCAAGTTAAAGTGAAACTCTTCCTTCTGGACATAATGAGAGCATCTTCAGCACATTGAGGGTGGCATAAGGACCATACAAAAACTCAGGGGCATATTAGCAACAACTTGCGATAATTATCGCAAACAGTGCTTAGCGCGAATTTTTTTATCGCCGCCTATCGCTGGATTTTATCGTGGAGATAACGCAGTATTAACAACCTTTATCTCCACAGCGATAAACAATCCAGCGATAGCGGCAAATCCCATCTGTAACGTGAGTTTTCCAGCGATAAAAATCCTATCGCTAAGGGGAAACTCGCTAATTGGTAGGTGGGGTCGTAACCGTAGAATCCACCTCCCATAGACTATTATGGCTAAGTCATGTTTTTACCAGTTCTAAAAAACCAGCGCTAATCGCGGTTAGCGCACGTTTTTTATCGCTTGCGTGTTATTGCTAATAGGCGATAGCGATGTTAGCGACTGCTTTCAGTCGCTGTTAGGTTGGGAACGCCTCCTTTGCATGTCATTAGCGATAAATATCGCTGACATGCAAAGCGGCACCCAAACCAGTCGCTATCGCCTAAAAGCTGTCGCTAACACCTGTTAGCGACAGCTTGCTGATAGGGCGATAGAAATATCGCCGCTTTAGCGGCAAAAAGTGCCGCTAAAGCGGCGATAGAGCCCTTGCTAATATGCCCCTCAGTGCCATATAATTGCTCCCCTTTCCTCATACTGTCATTTGTTCTTCCATTCGCTGCCTTTCTCTCTCTATTCTTTCCTTTCTCGCCCTCCCTTTCGTCTTCTGCTCTCTTACAGTGCTTCGGTGCCGCCTCAGGTAGGGTAAGCACTATATAATCAAGCAACACGACTGCTAGTCACTGGTTCCATTAAATACCTATGCCAGTTACTGATGCCAGTTACCACTGCTTTGAAAATAAATATATTGTATTCCAGCATTTATATAAGGCTTACTACAACTGTGAGGCCACTGATGTTTGGCCTACATGGGCGGCAAGAGACACCGTGTAGGGTGTGTGGCTAAAAGTGTGGTGCCTTTTTTTTTGTTGATCCTATGTTGAAAGTGTTTCCATGTCGTGTGTGATGACCACCAAGGTGAAGTTACTGTGTTATCGGGCACAGCACGAAGAAGTGTGGTGGAGAGGGAAATGTAGAGATCTGCTGGGATGGACTTTTATTTACTATCATCCAATATCTGAATGTCATTGTGAGATGTAAAGAAGCGGTCCTAGTATGCTGCAGGTTGGGATCTGCAGTGGTGGACTAGATTAAAGTCCTCCTGTTGGCCAGCAGTATTTGTCAGATCTCTTCAGTTTTTCCATGCTTATTCAGTTGTTGATGGCTGGTTTATGGGCTGGTACAGTACAGGGTGATGGGCAAGACCCTCAGCAGATATGTCTTATGTGAGCATAACAGGAATAAGCAGTATAAGGGAGTTATTGTGCAGCCTCTGTGAGCTACAATTGGCTGCTGACCCCTGAGTATAATGGTGTTAGTATTCGTGTGGCTTAGAGGGATTATATGTGAATTCACATTACTATATAAGACCCAGCCTAGCCATAGATCAGCCATTCTAACTTACCTGGAAATAGAAAGTAGTTTGCTAGTTGGGTGTTCCATATCTCTGGCCCGTAAACTGTAGGTTGAACTTTAAGGTGCAATTAACTTCCAAGGGCTGTGGGACGATATATTGTTATTTTGGCAACAGCTATGTTTCCTACTGTCTTCTGAACTGTATATGTTCCTGAATGCTTCAAATCTTGGCTGGTAGTGAGTTACAGAGCTTGGTGGCTTGTACAAAGAAAGCAGTGCCCCCTATGAATTTCTTATGGTAAGGTGCTATGATGATGCGTGGTGCAAGCCTACAGCTCAGACTCCTGTTTTCTTTGAATTGCTTCAATGTAATGTGTATTTACAGTGGTCCTTTTCCTTGGGAGGATCCATGGACAATCCAGAGTGCCTCGAAGATTGCTCTTCTAGCTGTGGGTAGCCAGGGGAGTGCTTGCAGGACAGGAGTCATGCAATCTCTTGGGTGAATGTGGAGGAGGAGTCTTGTGGTAGCATTTTGGATTAGTTGTGTTGTACGTATCATGAATCTTAGTGTGCCAAAGTAAGGATGTTGGCATAGTAAAGCTTGGCGATTACGATGTGAGGGTGGGTTGTAGATGTTGTTGGTATCCAAGGTATGGGAACATGGGACACAGTGCTTTCATTGTGCAGAAATCACTCTTTCTGACCTTGTTGAAATGTGATATCAAGGATAGATTTGAATCTATGGCTACCCCTGGGTTCCTTACTACTCTTGATGTTGTTGGGAGTGCCTCGAGTTTCTTTAGCCATTTGGTTATAGGCTGTTTTTTTTTACATTATTCCCTGGTTATGTTCTTTGTCTTTGCAGAACTGAACTTTAAGTGGATACTCATCATGCATTTATTTAGGGCGCGAAAGCAGTCCTCATATAATTTATCGAGGTCTTCTGGGAAACCTATTTTAAAATAATTTGCATGTCGTCTGCATAGTTGTTACAGTCGAGGTTGCATGAATCAATCAGGTCTTGTAAGGAGGGGAGGTAGATGTTGCATAATAGAGGAGACATGATGGACCTTTGAAGGATGCCACCGTGTTGGGTGTGAGGAGCTGAGGCACACCATTTTAGAGCATTTTTTCAGATTCCATGATGATGGAGTCATGCTGTAGTGGTGGACAGTGTAAAATGCAGCTGATTGGTCCAGAAGCAATACAGAAGCCACTTCTTTCTTGTCCATTGTGAGTTGTAGGGCTTCTGGAATGGATATTGCGTCTGACACGGAGCCTCCGCCTGGTCTGAAGCCTGACCGTAGGTCTGACATTAAATCACTTGCTTCTGTTGAGTAAACACTTCTCTTCCAAATTTACTTTCTAGGAATGGTCCATTTGATATAGGTCTGTTGTTTGCTGTGTTGAATGGGTCAAGGTTTTTCCTTTTCAGGAGTGGTCTAATGTAGGAGGATTTTCAACTCAGGTGGGAATGAACCTGGTTCCAGGGACTTGTTGAGTAAACTTTTAGCTACTTCCACTGAACAGATTGTGCAAAGCATGGGTCCTATTCACAAACTTAAACTTAGATGTGAGTAAATCTACACATGTACATTTACTATTATACATTGTAGTAAATTTAGTACTTTTGGCCATTCACCATTTAGTGTAAATTTATTACAAAGTGTAGGTCTCTGTCATTGGGGGCGGAGATCTCTCCATGGTAAAGCAAAGGGAAAAGTAAAACAGTTTATTCAACTTTAAAAAATAATGACAATTCTTATGATAAATACTAATGTAAATTAAATGTATATACTTATTTCAAATGTAGAGCTGCATAAAAATGCAACAGCACTATTAACTTTAATTTGCATTAAATATATGCAATTAAAATATTTTTTCTACAGATTTTTAAAAAATCCACTTTAAGATATTTTGATTTAGTCATTATGTATTAAAAATTACCAACTTTATACTTAATTATGAATAGAATTACTTAAAATTAATTTAAAAAAAATTACATTTCATTTATATCTCATATAAAAGTTTTATAATTTTTAAAATAAAATATTTGTACTTTTTAAAACAAAGAATAACTTACATCTATATATATTTTAAAACATCAAAATAAATTGATTAATTTTAACATAATTTCCTGTGGGTTCTATTTTATGTTCTTACCTCCATTATTTTCCAAGGGAGTATGTTGCAGTACCAGTGGTTGGCCATGTTTGGTGCTGGACTTACTCCAGGTCTGAGCCTGAGTACATTTACAACAGATTTGGGACCCTTTTGCCTGTAGTAGCTATAGAAGTGCAGTTTGTGACTAGCAAAGAGCTTACTCTTTTGTGGCTCACTTCCCCAACTCACACACTTCAACCAGGAAGAGTCTAATAGTGGTAAACAAAATCATCAGACGACAAGAGTTCGCCTAAGAGTGAATTATCGAAACACATGTACACATGATCCGTTTGTGGTGTGCAGCTGACAGGTGACAGAACCTCAAATGGACATACATCTGTAGATCTTCTCTGATGTAGCCCTCGTGATGGCTGTGATGGAGTTTATGGGCTTAGATCAACCCTCAGAAGGCGAGCAGGTCATGGTGAGCATCCATTGGGCAGCTTGTGAGTGTACCGGGAAAGGACTAACATATTAAAAAAAAGAAGTGGGGCACAGTAAATGGATTCAAAACAGAAATGTGGGCGGTGCTGTCCTATACATCCATGCTTTGGTGGTGTGCCATTCCTAAAATGATTCCTACAAAAGTTTCCTAAACATTGCATCCCTCTCTCACCAGCTGTTGAGTACACAGGGGACTTTCCCTCCTTGTATCCACACATAGAACTAGCTAATGTTCTGCGGGCTCATCCTGCTGCCCTCTGTTGGCAGAGTAATGTAGCTGCAGTATAGGGATGAAGCGTGGAATGTAAAATAGGGAATGGACCTGCTAACAGTTCAGCAGGTGCAGTGGCACACTGTACCATAAATACAGCTCCAGTTTTTTTAACTACCAATCAGAGGGAATGGGTCCATTTTGCTCGTGTGACTCAGGGCTCTTGACATCTTTGCTCATCTACTGATGAAATATGCAGCTATACGTAATAAATTACCCGCTGAAGAGGCCGGGCCGCTGGAGGGAGTGGCTAATACAGAATGTGTCCTTAAAAGTTTCTAACACATCTCAAGAGCTAACAAAGCATCACATTCTGAATTGGACCCACAATCTGGTGCCTTCCCTCGCCATACAACTCCCCTCAATTCTCCGAGCCACCCGACTCATAGAATAGGATCACGCCCGTGGATCGAGAATGTGATGTTAATGCTTTCTATGTATCACAACATTCACCAATGAACTTGGGGCGTAGCAATCAATGGTGCATCAGGTGCAGTGGTACGGTCCAGAGACCAAAGGGACTCGCTGAGCCAAGAATACTGCAGTATTTCAGTCCCTAAAGAGCAGCGGGTGAGGGACATTCCGGTTGCTTGCACTAGAGCCTGTGACACCTTTGCGACACTACTGCGCACAACAGAGTGACACTAACATATGTTATTTATCCAGCTTTATCTTTCTATTCTCAAGTGACCCACTGACTGGCTTGGTGAGAAAAGGTGTTTCTTTAAGATTATGTTCTTTAAAGGTCAGGTCGCCTTCAATCAGTCTTACACACAGGCTCAACTACATTCCACAACTTTGCTGCACGGTCTGAAAAGGCTTGCGCTTCTGCTGCAGCCTTTGTGAGTTGTTCACTGCAAAATGTCTCATCAGAGCAGAACCATAGGTTCCAGGCAGCTGATGCAAGGACAGCTTGTTCCATAAACAAGCACTGCAAACCCAATTGGTCTGGTCTTTGGGATCTATTGGCTTTGTCAATGGGTTTAGCAATATGATACAGTATATACATGGTATATTTTACATAAGTAAAGACTTTGAATTTGTTAACATTTGTAAATTCTCTTTACTTTAGTACAATGCTGTATTGTAATTTGAATTGGTTTTTACTAAGTATTGGCAAAGCCAAGAGGTCAATAGGCCGTCCTATTGGTTTTCCAATGCTCGTATCATGCATTTGGGCTGACTCGCATTTAGATGTTCGTGTGACTTCTGGCTATGGGAGGCTGTTAATAATGGGGCACAGTTGAGAGCTCTGGAGCCGATGCTGAAGGCAGTGTCAGTCACTGGGCCATGACATGTTCAGAAAACATGCTTATCCAATCCTAGGCCTCCCTCCAGTGCACATAATGATGGTCATATGTATACCATTTGCAATTAGCAATTCTAATTATTTACAAGAAACTCATCATTGTTGCTCATTTATATCAATTTGCTAGAAAGCACTCACAAAGCCAATGGGTCTGGCTTGTTTTAGGTGTGTTTGTTGCTGTGTGATATGTCTAGATGCCATAGAAGAAAACTCACAAACAGACAGCTAAATGCTGGTCAGGCAGCATGCTTTGTAAAACACAGGATTGTAGTTCACATGTTTTAAGCCATGTCCTTAATTACTTGTGCAATGCCCCTTGTAGTCCTCCTCCCACCTTATTCTTCCAACTTAAAGCACTGTGGCCCTTAACAGGCTTTTGTCTAAAGACGACTAAAAGCTGTCTCATAAGCAAGAACTAAAAATTGTGAAGCTTCAAAAGTGTGGAGTCCTTGGAGTCAAATCTAAAATTTGTGGAGCAGATAGAAAGAGCTACTGCTTTGCTCCTCTGTGGCGCTCACTCTGCAGCATCTCTGAGAGGGTAGGAGGACGGCTGATGTTAGGTGTCAGAGTGTGGAGTCATACACTTCAGTAAAAAAAAGCCACTGGCTTGATCTCCTCCACTGTGGCACGCACGACTGTGATTGTTGGTCCCGTGGCTTTTGGTACCACCAAGCACCTTTAGAAGTGGAGCTGTGGTATTTGTTCCCTGGGGAAGTTGAATCAAAAGTCATGCAGGTCATTTGACCCCAGGTGAAGCAGATCCAAATATCTTCAGCTTCTCTGGGAGTCGAGCACAAGGGGAGAAACGTAGACGAGAACCAGCAAGGTGTAGCGCGGGAAGGTGCAAACGCAACACGGACAAGGCGGACACAACACTGAGCGTGGGTGGGAAAGAAGCAAACTAAAGGAAAAAGAGAGCAATGTGGAGGGGCAGAGACAGAATCACGAAAACAAGATGGGGAGGCAACACAGAGGGCAGGGTGAAAGCAACTCAGGGCACGGGTGAGCGAAGCAAAAAGAAGGGCGCGAGAAGGGAAACAAATTAATTGGAAGAGCGCGAGCAAGATGGAGCGGGCTGAGGAAAAGTAAACGGAGATAGACAGCAATGGGAGCGGGCCGGGAGTAGCAGATAGGCAAGAGAGAGAGCACAACATGGGGCACAGAGGGGAGAAGGGAAGCAGACTAGGGAGACAGCTGGAAAACAAATGCACTCTCGTTGAGTGCTTAAACAATAAGAAAAAAATAGTGCCAGGAAAATGATCAGTGCAAGGATACAAGCAATGCGTCCATGCTCTAGATGAGAGACAAACTCAAGATGAGAAAGAAAAGACAGCAATTGATTTCTGATTAGAGGAGATACTCTCATAATTTGATTGTAAGCTGTCTGGTTGTGACTGTCTGGTTCCTATTGTGGGCTTGTCAAGAACTTACAGAGGGTTTAAAGCCCCCCCCAAATTGCTTATCATTAGTTGGCTTTATTGTCACTCTCATTTCCTAGCTTCTTATTTGATAACTTCCCCTGTCCATCCTGTTCCATCTTGTGTTTCTCCTTCTCCTGTTGCATAGCCTCTTCACCATCCTCTTGTTTAGCTGGCCTGTTTCCTTCCACTGCTCACGTTGAGGGAACTACTTTTTTCATTTTGGTTAAGCACTCCATGAGAGTGCATGGGTCTTCCATCTCTCTCCCTCCATGCGCTCCTTGTTGCTGTCTCACACATTTGCTTCTCGCTCCATCTCTTTTTCTATCTCATGTAATTACTAATAACAAATCCAGAAGAGGTTACGAAAACACTTTAATTTACCCAAAACACTACTAAATGTGTCTGTCGTTGTTGCAAAAGTATCTTTGCCTTTTTGTTCCAGCCAGCCGCAGAGGTTACTTATCCAACAATTACTTACAATTCGTTCATCAGTGGCTGTAAAGGCAGATGTTTTCAAGCATCTACTTACCGTTAGTACGTGTAACACAAGATTTTAGTAACAATCCCTCCAGCACTGGCTGGCGCAACCTTGATTTGGCCCACACTCCAAGCAAATATTTCCTATGCATAACTTAAATTAAAAGGTTTATATTTGAAGTAACGCATATACAACCGGGACTGACATCACTGCTTACAGCAATTATTGTTTCATTGGTTTCCTCAATCAATCAATCAATTAAGGATTTGTAAAGCGCGGCAAATCACCCGTGAGGGTCCTAGTGTCTAAAGTTTCTAAGTTGTGAGCTTTAAAATTAGAATGTCAAAAGAGACCCACTGGCGTAATGAAACTTGAGGGGCCCCCCCTGCAAGGCCCCCCTCCGGACTAAATCGGAAGCTCTCCGGCCAGAGTTCTGTGCTGAGGGGGCCCCCTGGAGCTTTGAGGACCCCGCACCGCGTGGGCCTGTGTTACGCCACTGGAGAGACCCAAATCAATGTTCACTACGCCGAAATCCTCACCACCCACAAGGTAGTGACAGTATGTTAAGTGTCAATACAGCAAAACAGGAACGGCTGCCAAGCGCTAACCTATTCAATAATGCTTATTTTATTTGCATGGGTCATTCCGGCTTAACCTCTTGAATGTCATTTTAATCAGCTTTCAATGCTGCTCCTACATCAATTGTTAATAGTAAGTCTAAGAAAATCTAAGAAAAATATTCCTAAAGTAATAAAGCAACCCATTATTGGCACTAAACAGCATCTGGCTGCCTATTTGTTGTGTATCGCTTGGCACAACCAGAAATGCGTGTTTACTTAATCACCCCACCTGGTCTGTGACGTGCTCTTCCAACACTTACTGATGAGAAATCCATCAGCCACTAAAGACACTTTTTTACTCTATCTATCTATCTATCTATCTATCTATCTATCTATCTATCTATCTATCTATCTATCTATCTATCTATCTATCTATCTATCAGGGTATCCATCTATCTGCTTAACTGTGTACCTATCTATCCGGGTATCTATCTGCCTATCTATTTATCTGGGTATCTATCTATCTGGGTATCTATCTGCCTCTCTATCCCGGTATTTCTCTATCTTCCCATCTATCTGGGTTTCTATCTATCTGCCACCTTGTCCATCCTTTTGTCTGCCAGCCTGCCTGCCCATCTGTCTCCTTGCCCATCTCACTGCTGCTTATTTGTCTCTACCTGCCTGTCTCTCTAACTGTCAGTCTACCTCCCTACCTATCTGCTAATGTCTGCCTACCTGCCAGTCAAATCTATCTGCTTCAGCCTGCCTATTTTCCACTCAGCCTACCCACTACCAGTTAGTCAGTCAGTCAATCCTCCAGTCAGAATGTCTGTGTGCCAGTCAGTAAGCCTGCCTGCCTGCCAGTCAGTCGTTCTTATCTCCATGCCTGCATATGTATCTATGGGGCTAATTTATAAAATGGTAGTCGGCCCATTTCTCCGCCAGGGAGACGAAGTAAATTACTCCGCTGCCCGGATGGAGGTGCTGCCCAACAAATTTAGAAATGACCACCATCCTGACGGTCATTTCTAAAGCATTGGCAGGAACCGCTGTCACCGCGGTTTCTGTCAATGCTGTTTACAATTTGGTGCAGGGCTGTCAACTTGACGGAGCCCTGCACCAAAATGTTTTCTTTTTTCTTTTCAAAAAGAAAACCCTACCATGGAATTTTCTTTTTTTAAATTAAAAAGAAATTGTTCCCTTCGCCATAGGAGTTAATCCTAAATTCTGCCTGCTTTTAAATTTGGCTAGCAGGCTATTATCTTGGTGGTGTATACTCTGTCACCGTTGCAATGGAGAATATATACCCGCCAAGATATAAATCAGGCCCGATGTCTCTTTCTGTCTAGCTATCTGCCTATCAACCACTTTCTTTTTCCCGGAGTTGTATATAGCGCAAACTAGACCCGAAGGTATCAGAGCGCTTTACATGAGCACCAGTTGCATTACACAAGGACACATTCATTTTGTTGGGCAGGGGGAGATTAAGTGATTTGCCCAGAATCACAGGATGTTGAGCGTCCCTGCGGAGACTCCAACCCAGTTCCCCAGCTTCGAGGTCGACCACTCTAGCCGTTAGGTCACATCCTCTCCCCATTTACATTATTTATATTACAATTGTAGGACCAACTTTTATCAACACACTAACTTGAAACCCAAATCAAGAAGTATTACTTTACATTCCAAGTAGTTACACCATAAACGTCATAACTAGTATTTGTCGGCCTTACTATCTATCTGTGTGTCTTACTAAAAAACATGCAACAGTAGCTGTGAAAGCACATTTTTTATTTATTTACAGGTAGCCACTATTACAAGTGTGTTTTTCATTGAAAACAGGTTTGCTCTTTCATTCTGACTGGCCTCTTAGGTTGCACTTCAAACATCTATTAACAAAACAAAAAGCAGTCTGCAAGTGCATATTTTGTATCCGTAACCGCTGGAAAAAGTGTGAATTTAATTATAAACGCGTCTGCTTATTTTTAAGCCTTCCCACCAGACAGTTCTAGCTCATTGTTGTCAAAGAAGCTATTGTGTAAAATACATTTGGCGAAATTTTACCAGCGATTAGCACAGTGCAATGTGACGGAAAGCGATATAAAACATTTTATCGATTTACTATTGTAAATGTTCCTGCACAGAGTAAAATGGTGCCATGTCATGCGAGACCTCGGCCATCTATGTGTGGGGGGCAGCTCCTCTCCAATGGCGGAGGAGCGTCGCCCCAATGGCAGAGCCAGCAGCTAAAAATAAAACGATATTTGATTATTGTTTTATTTTTAAGCAGCTGGCTCAGCCAGCGTGTGCAGGGAGGGGCGTGGTCAGGGCATGGGAGGGGGTAGGAGGAGTGCTATGTGCACTCTCTGAGTGCGCATTTGTGTTTGGCCGGCCGTCTCAGGCTGACTAAAACACACATGCGCACTTAGGTTTCCCCAGCCCACCTGCATTGAGTAGCTGGCTGGAGAAACCCCACAGACTACCTGACCTGAGTGGAGCGTCTTTTCAGCCCGTTCAGGTAGGGTGACCAGACGTCCCAGTTTTCCCCGGACGGTCCCCGTTTTTGGAGAAGTGTCCCCGTGTCCCGACACTTTTCTCCAAGTGAATCAAATATCCCGGTTTTCGAACAGTGTCCGGGTTAAACACAGAAATGTCCCGGTTTTTCATTATTGTTCCGGTTGATTGCACTGCTTACTGTGTGATGTCACTTAGGTGAGTGCTGTAAAGGCTGCACGCCACTGGAGGTAGTTACTTTTGAGCCACCAAGCAGGACTATTGGTAAAAATACGCTTTTCAGAAATTGACTATTCACCGCTTTCCCATCACTGTTGTGGAATAACAAACTGCAGGGTTACAAAAGAAACCCGGATCAGCCAGGCTTTCTTTCCTAAAATCAAATAATAAACGCACTGTTTCTAAAACAAAAGACCACAACCCCTTAATGACAACGCATCTTTTTCACATAACAGTCCTTGTTTACTAACGTACATGGCGCTGTGGTGAAAAAGCTCAAAAAAATAAAACGTACAAGGTGTAATGCAGGCCCCTTCGGAGCAAAAGTGGTTGGGGCAACACTTCGAGGGGTCCCTAGCCCTTGAGGGCCCCCCTTTCGGCCCAATGCCAATTAATATCTCTGAGAAATGCAGTGCTAGCTGGTGATGTTTTAAAGTGGGGCATAAATGTCTGTCTTGAATGCCATGTGGCGAGTGATCCCAATTCTTACAATTCTGGAGACCAAAACAGTGATCCTTGCAGCAGGGACTGTAACCCACTGAACTACCTTAACAAAAATAATGAGGTTCCAATCCAAACGTTTCTTAAAGTAACCAGCCGCACGCCACTGCCGTGCTGCTGCTCAGCCCTGGGCCCTTGTCAGCACATCTGAGCAGCAACAGATGGGGATTTAGTGAAACACAGTTTGCAGGCGCTGTGTCCTCCAGACTTTGTATTAAGTAGAGAATGGCTTTTTTTGGGAGGATGTTATTGAGGTTGTTGGAGACGATACAAGATCGTGTTTATCCAGTTGGTATGACCATCTTTAAATTACACAGGTACATTTACCTACAATTTTAGTCACAGGCAGACAAAGTCATGCAGTGATATTCACTCAATAGCTGAGGCCACGTTCAAACTCAAATTCCCAAGTTGCATTGTCGGCAGCTTAGCCGCTGAATCAAAGCTCCTGCCAATTATGTCACTTTGCATATTGCAGCAGCACCTACAGACTGTACACTCTGTTTTTTTTTTGTTTTAGTGGTGATGTGTTTTTTTCCTAAAAAAATTGTAGTTCTTGTTAGATGAGAGAACACCAGAGGAACGAGATTTGACTTAGAATCCTTTAATATTTCAATTTCTTGGCTCTGGATGTTTGAAATTCTGGTCTCCTGAGTCTCAGACACTTTCAATCCCTCATTAATTTAACAACTCACACTGAATATTGTATTGTAGTAGCTACTATGTAGTGCTTCACACACCTTGCGAGGAGCTATGAAACTCAACAACTCCTACAAATACAACATCCTCTACCTAGGTTACCATATTCTTACTGCTTCAGCACCTCGTCACGGTATAAAGCGCTATAAAAATGAAACTATGATGCAATACCACCTCCTACCCACATCTTCCTCTACACCGTTGGTACTCATAGTACGGCCCATGGGCCGCCAGCGGCCCGGCAGGCCTTTCTTGGCGGCCCACGGACCTTTCAGGTAATGTACCCATGGCCCCCCAGAGAGAGAGTGGAAAGAGGGAGAGTGGAGAGAGAGAGAGGAGAGAGAGAAAAAGTGGAGAGAGAGAGAGTGGAGAGAGAGGGAGGGGAGACTGAGACAGACTGACTGAGACTGACTGACAGACTGACTGACTGAGACTGACAGACTGAGATTGACTGACTGAGACTGACTGAGACAGACTGACTGAGACAGACTGACTGAGACTGACTGACTGAGACTGGCTGACTGACTGACTGAGACTGACTGAGACTGACTGACTGACTGAGACTGGCTGACTGACTGAGACTGGCTGACTGAAACTGACAAACTGACTGACAGACAGACCGACTGACTGAGACTGGCTGACTGTGACTGACTGACTGAGACTGACTGACTGAGAAAGACTGACTGACTGAGAATGACTGACTGACTGAGAATGACTGACTGAGAATGACTGACTTACTAAGAGAGAGAGAGACAGACTGTAGGCAAGGGTGGTCACCTACTATAGCAAATGTTGAGGCAAAGTCTGTTTCAATGGAATTAATGGTTACTGCCAATAAAAGACCTCGGATTTGTCATCTGTAATGCTTCATCTCGGTCTGTGGAGGGAGCTGTCATTGTAGTCCTTTTTCTATGTCTATGACAGCTGTCAAATAGTCCTACTTTTATGTTGATGGTTACTGCAAACCGTAGTCCTACTTCTATGTCTATGACCTGTCCCCGTTTTTTGTTTTGAGAATCTGGTCACCCTAGTTCAGGCCAATCCCCACGCTGATTGAACAGGGAGTCTGATGCAGCCCCAATGCCTGCTAGGACACGGAAGAGTAAACACCCGGCGCAACGCGGGTGGCAACTTACGGTAAGTTTTTCTTTTTTATTATACTCCCACGCGCTCCCCCTCCTGCACACCTCCCTCCCCCGCCCCACTACTTTTTGTATGTGGCAGCCGCCACTGAATTGCGTGCACATGTGTAGTCAGGCACCAGTGGCTGTTTTGACAATTTTAAATTACCATTCCAAGATGGCCGCCAGCATGGATTTTTTTTCTCATGAAGTAAAAAAATGCCCATTTCAGCATCGCTGCCATGCATGTGCATTCTGGTACCAGCATCACTAAGCACAGGCACCCATTTTGCCTTTTGTGTTTTTTCCTTTTCGCTGAAGCCTCTAGCATTGGCAACAAGCACTGGCAAAAACAGAACGTTGCCACTCACCTTTTAAGGCTGAGACTTATTGGCTTTGCCAATTATAGAGGTCAGGTGAGCATCATATCCTGGCGCAACAACGTAGGACATGTCAGGGGTGATGAGTAGATAGATTAGGAGTTTTAAATACAATATTTTCTCGGTAAAATGGTGGGAACATCAGAAAGCGAGTTCAGAAAGATTTTGAACAATAAGCTGGCTTTGGTGGCTCATGGTCTGATGCATTCACTCCAGAAATCTGTGTCTGACCTCGTGGCCTTGGGTTCAAATCCCAACAGGCCCCTCTGAAGCCGATAAAAACGGAACCATTGATTTGAGTAACAATAAACATTGTTATTTTTATTCCCCTGTGCAGTTGCAAATTTGCATCATGCAACTCAGGAGTGCTCATTTCGTCACCCCTGTGAAGATGAAAGGCTGTGCCCTCCCCAGTGGGATCCGAGCTTGAATCCTGCAGGTTCCTTTAGAGATATGTGCAGCAGGCGCATTAACCCACCGAGATCATTATTATCCTAACAGTGATGGCTCTGTTACACATGCGGACTGCCACCACAGCTCAGGCTGCTGGCAGCGGACCATGTACAAGCTCCACCTGTGATTGCCTATTAATTCGCATTATGTACTAATTCACACATGCCCTGTAACCGTGGTAGCTCAGGCCTCGACAGGCCTGGCTCAATTGAGTAATGTCCACACCTAAAATTAAAAAGCTTTTTTTCTGCGGGCGGTAATTATAATGAGCGCTGCCACCTGCAGGGCAAACCGGTTCGAAATAAATAACACTTAAAAATGATATATGGCGTCTCCCTCTGTCCCAGCATGTCCCCACGGCTCAGCCTGCATTCATCTGTTCACCCACCAGGCTATTCCACGAGCATTCAAGTTAATGCATGGAATAACAATGTTTACATTCATTAAGACGGTGGCACGATCTGGCCATAGGCTGTTTGTCGGAAGCAGACGTTTCAAGCTGTCTATTGCCAGGAAAATGTCATTTTGGAGGAGTTTCATGTTATGTTAATACTAGAGGTTCAGGGTTTTAGTGTATAGGAAGTAATGGCGCTCAGCAGATTCATGTCAGTGTATATGGGTCGCAATAGTGCGTATGGTGCTACCTAGGAAGGGGAGACCCTTGTAACCCCTTGATGTGTGTAGGGAAACCCTACAGCAAACAAGTATAGCTAAATCCCGTGCACACATACATAGTTTTAAACAAGAAATACAAGTGTCATTCAAAGCAAATTGTACAGAGTTCTTGGGTGATGTCGTAATTTATTTATTCTGATGGAAACGCAACCAGCCAACACGTGTTTCGTCAGGGAAAAGTAGTCCCACGGCTCTTCAGGGCTGGGAATGATACAAATGATGGTCTGTAAACAAGGTATGGAGTGACAGTAACTGGAGAGCACATGTTCTCCAAATTGCATACGTGAACGTCACCCAGAAACGCGTGGAAACCCTGATGCAAAAAAGAACCCGAACAGTGGTGTATGGGGAGTACCCGTGAGCATGTCAGGTCTAACATCATTAATACATAAGTGCCTATTATACAAATACATGTGTGAAATTATGGTACACACACCTGACCAAAATTCGGACACAAATGGCTAAAGACGAACAGGAGAAAGCAATTGGAGCTAGTTATATTGTGAAGCAGCTACAGAGAAAATTACGTAAAAAGGGGGTTCAGAGCTATATATAGAATAGTAAAAAATCAAGCATGAGGCAAAAAAGATATTTAGCGGGAAAGAGTCTAGGGAACTGAATTACTGAGGTTTATTTAGAGACAAAAATCCAGTGAAACCATGTACCTGAAGGGAGTTGCCAGAAAACTGTGATGTCTGAAAGGTAAAAGAATGGGGGAAAAACAAAATCAAGGGCGTATAGGTGAAAACCATGATGTATTACAGAAATGAGGGGCATTAAGTAATCACAAGGTAGTAGTGTAAAGTAGGTGCTATCTCTTACCCCTAGGCCGGTGATAATTCCAACCCGGTAGGGCACGAGTACAAGATATATTATGGATTCCAAGATAATTAGAAGTAGGGCATCTGTAGAGGTGTAGAGAAAGAAAAGGTAAGAACATGGATCATTAAATGGTGTGGGTGAACAAGATACAAATTCGAGGTGCTACCTGAGAAGTGGATCAGCAGTGTTGCGTGATCTGTAGACCAATGGACAAGAATACAATAAGGATGGAACTTTGAAAAGGGAGTGAGTAAAGCGGAAATATTTTTTTTAAAATCTTTTTTTTGAAAAGATGGAAATTAAAGTTTCCTCACCGGAATGCCGATGATACTTCCAACGCGGCAGAACTCAATCGGGCTCAAATTACACGAAGCGAGTGTCCTGTGATAATCTATAGGGAAGTGAAACAAAAAGGGGTCTAAAACTCGCCCTGCTGAAACAGTAGTCAGAGTAACGGTCAACTATCATAGTTGTGCTGCGGACAGACTAGAATCTCACCTTTAATAGGTTAGCGAAACGGCCAGAACCGCCAGTAGAGTGCAAGTGAAAACCAGTTTGATATCCCTCTGAAAATATATATTATAAAGTAGCGTCAGGGAAAAGAGACGATGAAAACAAAGTAACGTGTTATTTCAAGTGGATGCAGTAGATCAAAGTATAACTTACATAGTCTATGAGCAAAGATTATTCACCTATTGGTCGGACTTAGGTAAAGTCAAGGCTGAACACGTGTGTGTGTTCACCATATCCATCTGAAAATATAAGAGAAACCACAATCGGGGTTTAGTGGTCGGAGTTGTCACTCTATCAAGGTCAACTTAGGAAAGAACTCCATTCGTAGGATGGAGTACCCCAACATGCGATTCCGTACCCGCACTTACTTGGATAAAGAGAAATGAATGCGTCCTGGCGGCGCCGGTTCCCTAGTTGGAGTGTAGATGGGCATACCCGGAAATGAATTCATAGTCAATTTCAAGGAAAAGACTAGATCGCGATTTCAAAGAGAATGCAGAATGCTGCTGTAAGCATAATCTCACGAGAGTTGAACCGAAAGAGTACTAAGACTCTGAACGTGAGAAAAAAACCAAAAAAACAGTTGCAATGAGGTGTAATCAGAGCTTCACTTGGAAGAGGCTAGACCGTGTTCCCCCAATTTACGTGAATCTTTGGCCATGTATTAAATGCTAAGCCCGTACACATATTGATTGACAATCCCATCCTTCATTGGGTGAATAACACAGTAATCAATGTTAAAGGAGAGACACATATGAGCACATCCTAGCTGATCAATGAAAACATACATGACTGTTAAACGTCTTGTATTTGAGGTGAACTGCACATCTGTAAGGCAGATGGAATTCCCTATTACCCCCACGTGGACTGGGGTCTATGGTTTCTATTCCAAAAAATGAGAATCCCTTACGTGGACCTTGTGTGGGACATAATGCTGCATGTGTCGCTACAGGATATCTCACATCCTGTTGATGTAGGGCCCTCAGGTGTTCAACAATCCTGTCTTTAAGTGGCCTTATTGTGCTGCCCACATATTGTCTTCCACATGTACATTCAATTATGGAGACCACAAATCTGGTGGTGCAGTTGATGTTGGATCTTATCTCATAGGGTTTGTTGTTGTTTAGGCGCACAGAAGCAACATGGATCATCCGTCTGCATACAGTAGAACAGGGCCTGAATTGTGATTCAGAGATGCAATATTTCTTGGGGGATTGACTCGTCTATTCCATCTACCTTACAGATGTGCAGTTCACCTCAAATACAAGACGTTTAACAGTCATGTATGTTTTCATTGATCAGCTAGGATGTGCTCATATGTGTCTCTCCTTTAACATTGATTACTGTGTTATTCACCCAATGAAGGATGGGATTGTCAATCAATATGTGTATGGGCTTAGCATTTAATACATGGCCAAAGATTCGGCCTGTATGCATTAATCACTTTTGTATAAGTTGTTCAACCAACGGAGAAATTCATGCACATATCTGTGATGTGTTATAAATGTTTCAGTGCACTAAATGTGAATATTGGGGAAGGATCTTCTAATGGATCACCCAATGAAGGATGGGATTGTAAATCATTATGTTCGGACTTAGCATTTAATCCATGGCCAAAGATTCAGCCTGTATGCATTAATCAATTCTTTATACGTTTTACAACCAACGGAGAAATTCATGTACATATCTGTGATATGTTATATTAATGTTTCAATGTACTAATGTGAATATTGGGGATGGATCTTCGATCAGATCTCCCAACTGTATATACATTATGATTCACTAACTTTTAGTCTTGACCTTTTGTCTTACAGGTTTACACACTCTTTGAGTTTTTACTTTGCCTGTTACCTTATATTTTTTGCCTACAGGCTTCAATATACGTCTCTCTTCTCTTGATTCCTTTTACTGATTAATACGCTTCCCATAGGACTAACACACCTCTTATTCTTGGACAGTCTCATCACGGAGATATTTTGTGCCCTTCTTCCCTCCGTTTTAACATAACTTAACCCTCTTTCACACGCATTACAATATCTTTTACAATACGTCAGAATTCGGAATACTCTTCGGTCTTACTCTTGGCGCATGACGCCTCTTGCGAATTCACGTAAATTTTTGGGGGAACACAGTCTAGCCTTTTCCAAGTGAAGCTCTGATTACACCTCATTGCATCTGTTTTTTGTTGTTGTTGTTTTTCACGTTCAGAGTCTTAGTACTCTTCCGGTTCAACTCTCGTGAGATTACGCTTACAGCAGCATTCTGCATTCTCTTTGAAATCGCGGTCTAGTCTTTTCCTTGAAATTGACTATGAATTCATTTCCGGGTATGCCCATCTACACTCCAACTAGGGAACCGGCGCCGCCAGGACGCATTCATTTCTCTTCATCCAAGTAAGTGCGGGTACGGAATCGCATGTTGGGGTACTCCATCCTACGAATGGAGTTCTTTCCTAAGTTGACCTTGATAGAGTGACAACTCCGACCACTAAACCCCGATTGTGGTTTCTCTTATATTTTCAGACGGATATGGTGAACACACACACATGTTCAGCCTTGACTTTACCTAAGTCCGACCAATAGGTGAATAATCTTTGCTCATAGACTATGTAAGTTATACTTTGATCTACTGCATCCACTTGAAATAACACGTTACTTTGTTTTCATCGTCTCTTTTCCCTGACGCTACTTTATAATATATATTTTCAGAGGGATATCAAACTGGTTTTCACTTGCACTCTACTGGCGGTTCTGGCCGTTTCGCTAACCTATTAAAGGTGAGATTCTATTCTGTCCGCAGCACAACTATGATAGTTGACCGTTACTCTGACTACTGTTTCAGCAGGGCGAGTTTTAGACCCCTTTTTGTTTCACTTCCCTATAGATTATCACAGGACACTCGCATCGCGTAATTTGACCCCGATTGAGTTCTGCAGGGTTGGAAGTATCACCGGCATTCCGGTGAGGAAACTTTAATTTCCATCTTTTCAAAAAAAAGATTTTTTTTTTTTAAATATTTCCGCTTTACTCACTCCCTTTTCAAAGCTCCATCCTTATTGTATTCTTGTCCATTGGTCTACAGATCACGCAACACTGCTGATCCACTTCTCAGGTAGCGCCTCGAATTTGTATCTTGTTCACCCACACCATTTAATGATCCATGTTCTTACCTTTTCTTTCTCTACACCTCTACAGATGCCCTACTTCTAATTATCTTGGAATCCATAATATATCTTGTACTCGTGCCCTACCGGGTTGGAATTATCACCGGCCTAGGGGTAAGAGATAGCACCTACTTTACACTACTACCTTGTGATTACTTAATGCCCCTCATTTCTGTAATACATCATGGTTTTCACCTATACGCCCTTGATTTTGTTTTTCCCCCATTCTTTTACCTTTCAGACATCACAGTTTTCTGGCAACTCCCTTCAGGTACATGGTTTCACTGGATTTTTGTCTCTAAATAAACCTCAGTAATTCAGTTCCCTAGACTCTTTCCCCGCTAAATATCTTTTTTGCCTCATGCTTGATTTTGATTTTTTACTATTCTATGTATAGTTCTGAGCCCCCTTTTTTACGTAATTTTCTCTGTAGCTGCTTCACAATATAACCAGCTCCAATTGCTTTCTCCTGTTCATCTTTAGCCATTTGTGTCCGAATTTTGGTCAGGTGTGTGTACCATAATTTCACACATGTATTTGTATAATAGGCACTTATGTATTAATGATGTTAGACCTGACATGCTCACGGGTACTCCCCATACACCACTGTTCGGGTTCTTTTTTGCATCAGGGTTTCCACGCGTTTCTGGGTGACGTTCATGTATGCAATTTGGAGAACATGTGCTCTCCAGTTACTGTCACTCCATACCTTGTTTACAGACCATCATTTGTATCATTCCCAGCCCTGAAGAGTCGTGGGACTACTTTTCCCTGACGAAACACGTGTCGGCTGGTTGCGTTTCCATCAGAATAAAGAAATTACGACATCACCCAAGAATTCTGTACAATTTGCTTTGAATGACACTTGTATTTCTTGTTTAAAACTATGTATGTGTGCACGGGATTTAGCTATATTTTCATGTTATGTTAACCGAAATCTGTGTAGCGCTCTATTGCCGTCATTACGGCTTCGCTGCGCTTGTCGTTAAAGATTCAAGAATTGTGTTGTAATTTCATTTATATAGCGCTTACTATCCCTCACGTGGCGTCAAAGTGTGTTTTCGGCGAGTAGCACGCTACTCCAGAACCCAAAAGGATTAGTGGTAAATTAGTATAGTGAAATATGAAATTAATTTGAGTGGTGGATATGTTAGTCTGTTATTTGGATTAAGAAGGATAGTGAAGGGATAGAAGAGGGAAAAAGGTTTGCATTTATGTAGCGCTTGGTACCCCTGACGACGCGTCAAAGCACTTTTTTGGCGAGTAGCACGCTACTCAGGAATCCAAAAGGATTAGTGGTGAATTAATATAGTGAAATATGAAATTAATTTGAGCGGTGGATATGATAGTCTGGTATTTGCATTGAGAGGGATAGTGGAGGGATAGAAGAGGAAAAGGTTTTGTAAGTGAATATCCGGTTGTCCCTGAACTGTTCCTAAGTACTGTGTACCAAACATTTCAAGATTATTTTTGGCAAGGAATTGTTTTTTTTTGGGGGGGGGGGGGGCGTAACTTTTTCACCCGGGGCATCCAGTGTTGTAGTGCTGAGCCTTTTTACCACTGTTGCTTAGGCCAGGACTCCAGCATGACACAGACATGGCAGATTGATTTTCATAATTGTGTTTTGAATTTATTGGTGGTTGTATGTGTTTTGGGATAAATGTACAGTGTTTGTGATTGCTCTGATCCGTGTTGGTTCTTTTAGGTTACAATGTCGGTGTTTTGCAGCCGTTGAATTCAGTACAGGAATTACAGGTTTGCTGTATTCATTTTTGACGTTTTGTGATTGCCATGTTGAGTGTTTGTTTGTGGTTTACCGTGGGTACAGTTTACTTTATATTGTGCTGGTATTTTACAGCTCTTGGAATTGATGGAATTGCATTCTATTCAGCGGTTTTAATCCCTGTCAGATTTTGCAGATGTGTTTTTCAGCGGTGTGTTTTTGTCTCTTCATTTCCGGGGTTATGTTCAGAATTCCTGTTTTGCACTTTTTGGTGGTTGTGTTCAGCATTACTGTTTTGCTTTTGTTGAGCGGCGAAAGTTTGTGTTGTAATGTTCAGTGTTGTAATGTAGTACTGCATTCAGTGCTTTAAATTGAATTATAAAAGTGTTGTTATTCGCTATCTGGAGTACCTGTTTGCTCATGAAAAGTGCTGTTTCTCTTCCAATAAATGTACTGCAGCAGTGCTGAGAATTGCTGGTACTCAGCCTTTCAAATAAATTGCAGGCACTCAGTACTGGCCCACTTAAAACACTGTTTGCATCCAGTATTGGTTTTTTAACAGTCAATAAACAAACTGTAGGGAACAAAGTGTGCTGACAGTATTAGACTGGCAGTACTCCTCCATGGCTTGGACTTGGCAGAAGTTACTTTTTTTTAGTGTTGCGTCTTTGCCTAGTATTTGTTATTCAGCATATGCATTTGGTGGCAAATATGTTCAGTGTTATTGTTTGGTGGTTGGTATCTTCATGGTGGTGCTATTCATCAATATACTGAGTTTTTGATGATTAAAAAAGCAGAATGAGTGAAGTGCTTGCTGCTGATATCTGTTGAGCCCTTCTCCTTAGAAGTAAAAAAACAAAAACCTGAGTATCATTACATTATCTAATAGCAGCACCTGCTTTATGGAGCAGTATTGCATAGAACACATTTTGGTAGAGAGTTCTAAACGTACTGTGTTTATGATGGTTTGATTGTTCTTATTCATTAATGTGTTTTGTCCGCTTGTTAAGTGCTGCTGTTTGGGGTTGTTTTACAGTGACACACTGATGCTGTTTGGGGTGGTAGTTTCAGTTGCTGGGTTCTGGAAATGCGTTTTGGATTGTTTTCAGTGTAAGTGCTTTGTGCTGCTGTTTTGAGTGTTGTTGTTTTGATGTTGTTACCAGACGTGTTTTGCTTTTCGTTCAGTTTTACTGTTTTAAGTCACTTTGTGCAATATGAGTTTCTAATTGAATGAATGAATGAATGAATGATGTCATTTATAGAGCGCTGGCTATCACTCCAATGGAGCATCTTGGCGCTAAGAGTGAGAGTCAAAGGGGGTGTGGTCTCTAATGTCGCAGTAATCAGATAAAAGATAGAGCCAGACTATCAGGAACTGTGAAGATCCAAGTTTTCAATTTTTTCTTAAAGATGGACTCCGTCTGAATAAGTCTCAATTGGGTAGGTAGATAATTCCAGGCTTTTGTCCCTAGTACAGCCATAGATTTTCCCCCTCTGGACTTCAGACGAAAAAGGGGGGGTGCAAGTAGATTTTCCTTAGAGGATCTTAAGTTACGAGCAGGTACATAGGCTTTCAATCTGCTCCTAAGGTATTTAGGACCGATTTGTTTTACAGCTCTAAAGGTTATCACAAGGATTTTAAAGAGAATTCTCTTGTGTATGGGTAGCCAGTGGAGGATTTGAAGAGCCTCGGAAGCAGAGGACCCCTTAGGTAGATTCAGTACCATTCGCGCCGTTGCGTTTTGTACAGTCTGCAACTTTTTTAGAGTACTCTTTTTTATACCAGCATAAAGGCTGTTACAATAATCTAGTCGTGACAAGATCATCGCCACTGCTACAGACTTACGAGCTATGGCTGGCAGGAGGTCAAAGAATTTTTCAGAGTTTTTATCCAATGGAAACAAGTTCCTGCTACCGACAGGGCCTGCTGATCAAAAGAGAGAGAGCTATCAAATCGTACTCCTAGATTTTTTGCAGTGTCCACAGTATTAGGGGGTGGGGCTGCGTCAGTTGGCCACCACATTTTGGGTGAAAAGATATTACATTTTCCTAGCAGCAGAATCTCCGTCTTTTGGCCGTTACATTTAAGGTGATTGGTCATCATCCATTCAAAGACAGCCGAGAGACATTGTTGAAAATTTTCTTCAGCTGCTGTGGTTTCTTTATCCAAGGTAAGGATGAGCTGTGTATCATCAGCATAAGACACAGTCTCAATATCAAAAGATGATATTAGATCTAACAGGGGCACCATATATATATTAAAGAGTGTGGGGCTCAAAATTGAGCCCTGAGGCACACCTGAGTGCAGCTGCTTCTCAGTTGAAGTAAAATTGCCAAGTGTTACTGATTGTCTTCTATTTCCCAGGAATTATATCAACCAGGCCAGAGCATTCTGTGAGATCCCTGCACTTCTTAACCGCTTACCCAGAGCAACATGGGAAACAGTATCGAACGCGGCTGATAGATCCAACAGAATCAGCACTGCCGTCTTTCCTTGATCCAAGGCGAATTTTAGCGTCTCCGCAGTGTGTAGGAGCGCTGATTCTGTTGAATACCCAGCCCTGAAACCTGATTGCCTGGGATGTAACACATTGTTTAATAGGAGGAAGTCATTTAGTTGCTTATTTACAAGTTTCTCTGTTATCTTGCTTAAACAGGGCAATAAAAAAATAGGTCTGAGATTGGTCAAAATAGTAGGATCCGCAAGATGTTTCTTTTGAAGAGGTTTAACCGTTGCAACTTTCCAGCTGTCTGGTACTACTGCCTGTCTGAGTGAGGAGTTGATAATCTGATTAATAATGGGATTAACAGTATCAATCAGAGCATGTAGAATTTTTGGAGGGCAAGAATCGCCTGGAGAGCCCGATTTACATGTCAAAATAGCCTGACTGGACTGTTCAAGGGTAATCTCATCAAAATGATTCAGCAGCGGTCTGTTTTCTGAATTCTGATTTGGCCCTTCGGTAGGTGGTGTATCTATTGAAAAGTCCTTTCTGAGATCACTGACCTTGTCATTGAAATAGTCTGCAATCTGATCACACAATTGTTGTGATGGGGGAATTTCCTGATTGAATATCTTAGGGTGGGTGAAAGATTGAACAATTTTGAAAATCATTTTTTGATCGGACTCTGCCTGCTTAATGAGGTTGGAGTAGTAAACTTTCTTTTCCTGATTAATCAGCCTATGATATTCTTTCAGTGCTATTCTAAAAATAGTGAGATCATTGTTATTATATTGCATCCTCCATTTACGCTCAAGTTTCCTGCATTTACCTTGTAGCTCTTTGAGCTGAGGGGTAAACCAAAGGGCGGAGGTTTTCCCCCGGGAGGCTCTACTAAGTGTGGCCACCGGGGCCATTTTGTTGGCTAACACAGTCAGCCAGTCATTGAAGATGCTAGTGTCAATAGCCAGATCTCCTGTTAGTGTAGGTTTACTTAGTTCTGCCGACATATGCAGGTTAGGATTTGTTAGCATTTTGTTCCATTTCCTGTTAATAATTTTGCCAAGTTGATCAGGATTTTGTTTGGCTGCATATAAAGTACTGTCTGCAATGCCAAAAGGGATATACTTACGATCAGACCATGTTAAAGTGGTTGGTGTATCCACAGTAAGGTTGGTAAAGTTCGTACAAATTCCATCTAAAGTATGTCCAGCCTCATGTGTAGGGTCAGTTATCAACTGCTTAAGTCCTAGCGTTTCTATGGTTTCCAGATTTTTTTTTGAAATTGGGGAGTTATCTGTTTCTAAATAAAGGTTGAAATCCCCTAATATGGTAAAGTTAGAGTATCTGACAATCAGAGCACTAAGACTTTCAGCAAGAGTGTCTACAAAGTCAGAGCTAGCCCCTGGGGGCCGGTAGATCAGGGCTCCTGCAAAAACCACTGAGCTAGATAATTGAAGGCAAAAACCCAGACTTTCAGCTCCCTTAATCTCTGAAATATCAAATGTTGAGCATTTTAGGGAGTCTTTATGAATGATTGCAAGCCCTCCCCCTCCGTACAGGTCTATCTCTTCTGGACATAGTATAACCTGGGGGAGAGACTGAACAATATCAGGATTAGACCAGTCTTTTAACCATGTTTCTGTGACAAAGAGACCGTCTAGGTTAAGATTTTGAACTAGATCGTAAATGTATAGGGCATGTTTCCCTAATTGCGTTTAGTATTCGTTTTTTACTGCTTTCTTCACTGTTAACATTGGAGTTATTGTGGTGAATTTTGCAGTTGTGTCTGATGCACACATTTTGTGATTATTGCGGTGAGAGTAGGTGTTTTGAGATTATTTTCTTCCATGTTGTCGGTTTGTGGTAGGTAAGCTTAAATTTGCTGTAAGTGTCGCCATTTTGAGGTTACTGTGTCTTTCTCTTAGTAGTATATTGCTGTATTCTTTTAGCATTGTGTTGCTGTAGTCGGTGTTGGATTTTGTGCTTGGTATAGTTAGTGCATGTTTTTTGTATTAATTTTGCTGTCCTAATTTTGGTATTCTCTAGTTACTGTCGTCAGCTGAGTGTTTTGTTGCTGTGCTCAATAATGCTGCCTTGCGATTGAGTTCATTGTGAACATTTAACGGTTGTGTTCATGGAATATGTTTTAAAGTAGATGTGGTAGTATTAATTTTTTTGTGGTTACTGTGTCCATTGTTGTTTCTTTAGTGTTACTCAGTATTTGTGTTGCTGTGATTTGTGTTGCTGTCCTCTCTTTGTTCGTGTGTGTGTGTGTAGAAGTAGTGTACAGAATTATTTTTCTTTTTAATTAAGGGCCTTATTACGAGTTTGGCGGTTCTATGGACTGCCGTATCGTCGGTGGCGGTCTGAGCGCGGTGAGCTCGGCGGTTTGACCGCCGTATTACGAGTTGGGCCAATTGGTTTTGCGAAGACCGCCGCTTCACCGCCAAGACTGCCAGCAGACTGCCAGGTTCGCGGTTGGGGAAAGGCAGCCGCCATAGGGCGGTACAGGGGAACTGCACCGCCATCCGCATTCCAAGTTGCTTGATCCACGAGCAGACCGCAGCAGTCCGACCGCCTGCTTCAAGATGGCAGTGACGAAGGATTTGGGGTACGTACTCACCCCTTTCTTCTTCTTCCAGGCAAATTCCGATGTAGATACCTTTCTCCAGGCCCCCCCTTCACAGCAGGATCTTCACCCGAGGATTACGACCCTCTGTGCAGCGATATACAGGTGAGTGGTTTTCGTACCATATACCCATTGCCAGCCAGGACTGCCCACGCATGGGCTGAACCCCGGTAATGGGTATATGGTATTTTTCCACATATATCATGCATATGTGTGCATCTGACACATATGCAGTCAATATGCACACACAGGCATTGATATATTTGTGAAAAATACTTACCAGCGCTGCAAGATCCCCGCCTCCACACCGCCGGCCATGTGGTCAACTCGTAATACAGCAGTCTTTGGACCGCCAGCGCCGTAGGCTGCTGGCGGGGTGGACGCGGGCCTACAGCGGTTGACCGTCAAACTCGTAATAAGGCCCTTAATGTTGGCATTTTGAGAACTGTAGTTAGTGTTGGCGTTTGAATATCTTCTCAACTGTTGATGCTTTCTGTTAATGGGTTCTGTGTTGGTATTTGTTGTTGATGGGGTCAGTGTTGCTTTGGGGTTGTTAAGAGTTTGTGTTCTATGTTGTTCCGTTAAGTGTGTGGGTTTAACAGTTGTTCAGGTTTTGTATTCTGGAGTTATGTTGAGCTTAGGCCTTGGTGAAATAATATTTTTCTTTGCGGAAATAATGTGAAATGCCTAAAAAGAACTAAAAATTACCCATTTTATTCAAAATACCGCTTCTGCGTTTTGCACTATTTTTTTAGCAATAAATGCATCATCAGATCCAATTTTGGCACGAGGACACATTTCTCGGTGAAAAAATGAGCGCAGGTGACGCAAACAGCCAGTTGCATTTGGTTTGTTCGCGTTTATCCTATGCTTCTTAGATAAGATGTTTACCCACACAAAGTCTCAATTACGTACCGTAACATAATGGCCCAATCTCGGGTATTTTGCGTAAGAACTGTAATGTGAAATGCCAAAGTACATAAGATCACGCCAGCATAAACAAAATTTCGCCTGGGCCTAGTTAAGTGTTGGTATTTTGTGGTTATTTTCATTGCAGGGGTGTTAGAGACCTCAAGTTCACTACTGTTGTTTATGGGCTGTTGCAATCACTGTGTGTGTTTATTAGTTTGAAGGATAGCAATTGTGTCTTGTTCTTGAATGTAGAGGTCACAGTACGAGTGTGTGACAGAGTACAATAACACCATCTTTCATTCATTCATTCCAGAGACTCAGCACGTCAAACTTTAAAAAAAATTACATTCCTCCTTTGCCTCAGGAATGCAACAAACCCAGGAAAAAGGATCCAACCTGCAGTGTTTGTTTTTGGTCTGGTGACAGACTTAAGTGGTTTGTATTTTTGCTTTTATTTGAGGACTTTTGGTATAACACCTGCTTAGCTGGAATGCAGACGGGTGAGGCCAACTTAAACACTCGCTAAATTGTTTGTGAACCAGAAATACTCAAGAACGTGCCATGTAGATCAATATGTGAATTTTCTTTTTTGGCAAAAACTGTGAGTTGAAATGACTCCATGTGCGTCAGTGAATTTAGACTATAGAGTCGGTGTAAGTGAATGGTGCCTGAGCGAGTGCGTTGTAACTTGAAACAGAATAACTATAATTTTTACACTAACACACTCCATAATTTCAAATAAGAATTTTGATTTTCAGTAGGGGCACACACTTGTGCCATTCCCCACTCCCGGCAACAACCCGTTGTTAAAAGCTTTCTACTCTTGTTTAAATGAAGACCTCCTTAATGCTAATAAATGTGTTTTATTAAATGTAATTACATACAATTTTCTTTATGTTCAACACTTGTCAACAAAATGATTTTACACCCTCCTCTTCAGTGAATTTTTTCAAATGTTTTCATCCACAAATATGTTTTTGCTCAACATATTTTGGGATCAGTAATTATCCCTTCATCAAAAGATATATTTATGCTACAAATATGTAAACAACGTGTACATATCCATTATTCACTCATACTTCAAGTCTTCTAGTCAAGATCATTTGATAAGCCAGTCAAACACATCAACAAACCATACCTGATGATTCAACTAAAAATGCATGTTTATCGTTATATTATGTTCTCACTAAGCAGTTACCCAAAGGAGTAACAATATAATACTTACCCCTCGATTTGTACCATTAGCTGAATAGTTTCCAGAATTTTTTTTATTTCATACTTTTTCTTCCCTCTTCCCTACTTTCCATCCCTCAAGCTTTCTTTGATCTTTATTACAGTTAACAATGTTTGCATACATGGAATGCACTTTCCTGGTTTTATAGAAAACATGAAAAGTCTAACCTCTCATTAAGGCCATCCGACTATAGTTTACCAACCGTCTCTTTGCAGTAATTTTGAAGAGGCATAACCAAAGCTGGTAAAATTACTTTGCACATCAGAAATCTGGATTGTGAAATATTCCGACAAGTCTCAATAAAATGTTTCTAAACTGTTGAGCTGAAGTCTTTATACCTTGTATTTGATTTATATTCATTAATGATCAATTTTATGCATATCTGTTTGTAGTACATACGTTTTTTCACAAGGATATTTCATTATGTAAATTGCATTCCCTTTATTGCCATACTTCTCCATATTTGCAATCAGAAGTTACTTTCAGTGGCGGTCGGTGCAGGTAAGCGCGGTGAGGCGGGGGGGATGTCGACAGACAACGGAATAGGATTTATTTATTTATTTTTCCCTATTCCGTCATCTGTCGACTTGTCCACCTCCCACCCCGCCCCACTTACCTGCACCAGCTGCCGCTGGTTTCTCTACACTTTCACCCCTTGAGCTAATCAGCTGCTCTTGATGAAGTGGTAGTCTAGAAGTTGCCTTTTAGTGGATATACTGCTTGCCTGATTCTAGTGCTACTCAAAAATACCCCATACAACACTATCTGAAATGCACATACTCCTGTTTCTTTCCTCAGTTTGGCATCCTCAGAAACTGACCTAAACTTAAAACTTCCAATTGTTGGCTCTCTTTTTCTTTCAAATGAACTTTACTTTCAATTCTCTGCATTACCCTCTCACTTTGTGCACCGCCTACTCTAAGTCACATGCATTTATTCTTAATACCCATTATTATATTTCTGCCTCTCCTTTAAAAGTCATACGTATGCAACCTAACAATTTCTAATGTCGGGGGCGTGGCTTGCCTGGCTCTAAGATGGCCGCAGCCTGAGGGAGCTCCGGCAGCTGCCCACAACAATCCTACAATTATCAGCGCCATCTGGTAAACTGACGGCACAAAAAGTGGTGGATTCTACGTTGCAAGAAGAAAAGTACGAACCCTGAAAGTTTCGTGATTCTACCTGGCTCGGCGAGTGAGAACTGATATATGACGCGGCGACCGCCCTGCTGAGGCCTAAGGAGCAAATCGTGAGCCGGGGGTCACCTTGTGGAGGTTCGCGCATCGGCCCGGCAGCTGCTTCCATGAAGGCGGGGAGCGGAGGCCTCTGATCCATGCCCCTGGCTGTGGACTCTGCATCGGATCGTGACGCGGAGGCCCCGGTATTCAGGGATAAGCTGCAGTAAGACGCTATGGGGCCGGCGGGGCGACTGAGTGGGCCTGAGCGGCGGAGCCTCAGCAGAGGAGGTGCGGAAGTGCTGACTGCCCGACCGGGCTTTAGTTGGTCTCGTGCCCCCCCTGCATAAAAATAGACTGGCCCTGACGGACGTGTGGACATTTTTGGAATCAACAAGGGGCGGAGGGCACACAGAAATTATCCCTGGCGGCGCCCCTGCTTGGTCCCCGACCTGACGCGTACGCCGTGTGCCCTAGCCTGGACTGTTTGACCGCCTTGGCTGCTCGGGGCCAGACGTGCTGCCGGGGGGGCCTGCAGCGACCGCTTCCTCTGTGCGCGAATGTGGGGCCTCCGGGAGCGAACCGGGCTGATCGATTGCGCTGGTGTCCTCCTGCGTCAGGCGTGGAGAGGATTTCCTCCCCTTATCATCCCGCGCTATTCCAGCCTCGAAGAGGACGGTCATAAGCGAACACCTCCTCTGCCACCGGCTGACATTACACAGTGGGATTCAGGACTGTCTGCAACAGCCCCTATCTATACAACACTGCTCTGGACACTGCTGCGGTGGGGATTTGTCTGGGTCCGGGCCGGGCCTCATAGTGTGGCTGCTGCTGTGTAACCGACTGTTGCGCAGTACATCACCGACAGGCCTGTCGTGCAGCTCCACGCAATCGGATGGGGGCAGGCCCTGGTCAGACCACTTCCACACAATCTGTTGCGCCATAGGCAGTGGCCGTGATACACAGAACTGATCTGTGCTGGCTTGTCTCTCGCCATGGGCGGAAATCATGGGTAAAGGCGAAAAAACACAGACGGAGATCCAATTTGAACAGCACAAGTCGTCCCGGAATAGGGACGAAGACCCCGGCCCCACAATGACGGAGCAAGATGAGGACCAAGTTACACCTGATGGCGATATACGACAAATACTAGGGGCTATGCAGCGGAGCCTGTCATCTATCGATGGCAAGATAGACTCTTTGGCTTTCCGCATGGATCGAATGTCGGAGAGGGTGGACAAGCACGCCGAAAGGCTAGATATGGTGGAACGCAGGATTTCGGAAACAGAAGACGCACAAACTGAAATGGGGTCCGCACAAAAGCAAATGGTGAAGTTATTGTCAGTAATGAGGGATAAGGCCGAAGATCTCGAAGGGCGCTCTCGGCGCAATAATGTGCGCATACTGGGTCTGCCGGAGGCCACAGCCACTGGTAATATGGAAACCTTTGTGGAACAACTGCTGGTGCAATTGATGTGCCGCCAACCTTTTCTGAGGTGTTCGTTGTCGGACGGGCACACAGCACATTGGGCCCCAGGCCCCCTTTGGGCGCTGCACCTTGCCCTCTGATTGCCAGAATTTTAAACTATAGGGACAGATACGCTGCCTTGAGACGTGCCAGAGAATTAAAAGTGCTTAAGTATGAAGGTTCAGATTTGGCTCTTTTCCCGGACTTCACCCCGCAGGTACAAGAGGCACGCAAGAAATTTGGGCCTGTCAAGCGCAAATGAAGGGGACTCCAATTAGAGTATGCTATGCTTTACCCGGCCAGACTCCGGGTGAACTTTGAAGGCAGATCCAAAATATATGGCGATCCCAGCCATTTGCTGCAAGATCTCAAAAAGTATCACGCAGAAAAAGCGAAAAAATCAGCACAAATGGGGTCGGCGGAGAGTGGGGCCACGTCGGGGGACGCTGAACAAGAGAGTCGGCTCAAGTAGGGCACGCCGGCCTCGTAAGTGTAATGGAGACACTAGCTTGGGTTACTAATTATGCTGGACTATGTCCGTTCCATTTCGCCTGTGTAGTAGACACGCTGGACCTACACTGTAATGTTTAATATCGTGTACAGCCATTACATAGAAATATGGTACAACTACTTAGATGCCTGGATGGCAACGAAATGGGTGGGCAGCAGTAGACTATCCAATAACAGCACAGGTCTGGCTGCTACCGCCCTTGCGTGTATTACACCTGGGTAATGTTTGTGAGGGTATTGTTCTTGAGAGGGAGGGTTTACCTTTGGGTGGGGGGAGGCTAGTTGGGGGACTATAGCCTTACCATGTCTCATTGTTTTGATGTGGTGTGGGTGGGTTTGGGGGTGTTATGTTCACTTTGCATCCCAGTTGGCATGCTTAATATGTCAGAAGGAAGAGTACACAGCAAAATGCAATGTTGCATGTATATTACAGTATATGCCAGTTTGGATAAATAAGATAACGCATGTCGCAGCCTCATAAGGCCAAAGCTAATGTCAGATTTTTGTCCTGGAACGTTAGAGGTCTTAAGGACCATAGAAAGATACGTAAAGTGGTGTCCTATTTATATAGACACAAGATAGATGTTGCTATTCTGCAAGAAACGCATCTCACCCCAAAAACCGGGCTTCTAACTCACAGAAGAATGAAAGGCACTTGTATATCATCCGGGTTCACCTCGCACGCCAGGGGGTCCTAGTCTGGGTATGTAGAAATTCAGGTCCAGGCTGTGGAGGTTGATGTAGGCGGCAGGTATGTGTTAGCCAAATGCTGCAAAGGAAAATTCAGCGTACTGCTAATGGGAGTCTATGGGCCAAATTACTACGACCCTAATTTTTATCATACCTTACAATACAAGATGATGAGTTACTCGCACATGCCTATACTTGGGGGGGGCGACTTTAATTGCATACAGAACCCTGAATTGGATAGGTCAAAAGGGACACCTAGGCCTCCATCTCGCGCTGCTAGAGCAATAGCCGGTATTGCTGAGGCAGAGGGGCTATATGACGTGTGGCGGCATTGTGTTCCACTGGACAGGGAGTACACGCACTACGCATCGGTTTATGATACACACACCAGAATAGACTATTGGTACGCCTCACGTGCTTTACTCCCCTTAATATCAGATTTCAGGCACCTGGCTCGGACCCTTTCGGACCATTCTCCGGTGCTTTTACAGATAGCGCAAAATAACTTTAATAATAATATGTATGCCTGGCGTTTTCCTCAATACTCATTATTAGACTCGGTTTTACGTGCAGAACTCGGCACGGCGATTGAGGATTTCTTTATCACAAACCTGGGCAGCGTCTCCACCATGGGCTCCATCTGGGAAGCTTTCAAACTGTACATAAGGGGAATCACGATATCCAAGCATGCAGGGTTCCTCAAATCAATTCGCACCCAATTGCAAAAAGAAGAAAATATGCTTAAAACACTGGAGTGTGGCCTTCAAGAAAAAGGAGATCCACAGATACTTGCGCAAATTAGAACACAAATTGACAAATACAATGAGTTGGCAGAAGCTGAAGTCAAGCATTTAGGTAAATACGCTATAGCCAGGGTTTACTCGGAGGGTGACAGGCCTAGTGCAACATTGGCCGCGACGGTTAGGCCCGCCAGAGGTGACAGTTATGTCTCAAAAATTTACAATGACGAGAACGAACTGGTGGAAGGTACACCGGATATTTTGGAGGCTTTTGCTGATTATTACACAGGTTTATATACCTCCAAGGGGGCCACCGCCTTGGAATCAGATGAGGAATACCTTGCACATATAACAATGACATGGCTGGAAAACGTTGATAGGGAGAGGCTTATTGCCCCTTGAGACCCACTGAAATTTTAGCAGCATTAAAAGAAATGCCCAATGAAAAAGCCCCTGGTTCAGATGGACTAACAGTCGCTTTCTACAAGGCGTACCAAGATAAATTAATTCCACACATGGTAAACTTATTCGAAGAGATGGCTAAAGTGGGCATGATGCCGCCATCTATAAGAGAAGCTACGTTGGTTACCTTACTTAAGCCTGGGAAGCCTCCAGAACATTGCTCGTCAAATAGACCCCTGTCCTTGCTTAATACGGATACAAAATTGTTTGCAAAAGTATTGGCATCCCTCTTACCTAAATTAGTGGGGCCAGAACAGACGGGGTTTGTTCCGGGGCGTTCGTTAACCAGTAATTTACGCACCCTATTCGAAACTATTGCACGAATTGACCCTCAGGTAAAAGCAGCTGCACTATTTATAGACATGGAGAAAGCATTTGACTCAGTAGAATGGAGATTTTTATATGCAGACCTAAGGAGGGTAGGTGTGGTTGTCGTCTTTCTGAAACTAGTGGAGGTTCTGTATGCGCAGCCTGTAGCACAGGTTAGGATTAATGGTGCTCTATCGCGACCAATAGAGATAGCAAGGGGGACAAGGCAGGGGTGCCCACACTCTCCCCTACTGTATGCCTTGGTGGCGGAGCCACTCGCATGTGCGATGCGCGAGTACCATGCATATCGTAGCATTCGCTCTTTACACTATAATCTCACCATTGCAGCATATGCAGACGATACCTTACTATATATACGTAATCCAGAACAGAACCTTGTACCGATGCTGCAGGAAGTGGAGAGATTCGGTCGACATTCAGGACTGTACATTAATTCGCATAAGTCAGTAATTTTCCCGTTAACAACTGCCACCACACCAATACAGACCACATACCCCTTGGAGTGGCCTACAGACCCAGTTAGATACTTGGGCATCAAAATACATACTGACCCGGAGGTCGTGTTGTCTGAGAACTACGGATGTGCGATACAAAGATTAACTGAGGTCATTGAAAAATGGATTAAGCTACCGTTGTCGTTGGTGGGACGTATTGCACCAGCGAAGGTGGTGGTGCTTCCTCCGTTTTTATTTCTCTTTGCAAACATCCCCATAAGTTTGCCCAAGTCCTTTTTCCACAGTCTGCGTGCATTATTGACACGCCTTGTCTGGGCTGGTAAGCAACCCCGAGTGAAATGGGAAAACCTAACAAAACCATATTCGGAAGGTGGACTAAACGCCCCTGATATGGAAAGATACTACAGAGCCGCACAGACACTGCATGCGTATGGCTGGATGCATGGTCCTCCTAATCTACCGCATCTTCATATAGAACATAATATGGTTTCCCCCGTACCACTGCCGAAATTCTTGAATGGTGGCTCGTTGAATAAACCGTGCATAATCGACCCAGTTAATTGTACTGGATCTCAATTACTCAAGATAGCGAACAAGCAACAGCTAAACCCAATATACTCTCCCAAGCTGCCTATAAATTGGTGCGATTGGTTTTCACTTAGTAAGGACCGAGCAGTGATGCTAACCCTTAATAAACTGAAAATAACACACATGGGAGACCTGTTTCAAGATGGAATAGTTAGAACATGGGAACAGGTGGTCTCACAGGCCGGAGGGGTAACTGCATTGGACGCGTTTCAGTATCATAGGGTCCGGGGTACGTTGCGTTCGTTATTAGGCCCAGACATGCATGAACCATTAGAAGTGAAGCCTCTGACATATTTGCTGCAGTCGAACTCTCCACAACATGGCATCACAATACTTCACGTACTTTTCAAAGAGCAGCGCATACATGTAAAACAGAAATATCAACTAGAATGGGAGGAAGAACTAGGAATAGAAATTACAATTGCATAGTGGTCTCACTGCTTCAGTAACATAAAGTCAATTTCGCAAAATGGTCGACATAGACTGCTTCATTTTAAATATCTACATAGAACTTATTACACACCAGCGAGGCTATATAAATATGGGTTGCGGGAGGATGATAGATGTCCGAGATGTGCAGCAATGAATGCCAACTTTACACACCTGGCCTGGGAGTGCCCTGGAATTCGTGCATTCTGGGGAAAGATATTCGCTGTATTGATCAAAATGCTGGAACTTGTCAATCCAGAGTCGCCGCTAGTTGCTCTGTTGGGGTTTGACAAAAATATTCCAAAAGGAGGGCGTAAGCTTGCCTCTATTGGTTTTCTGCTGGCCAAGCGCAGAGTTGCAATGAGGTGGATGCGGGGCCCTTTGCCTAAAATAATAGAATGGCACACTGACCTAGCATACTGTTCTACGCAATCTGGAAATTATAATGCATTGATGCCTGTTAAATGTCAACCTAAAGACATTTGGGAACCATACCGACAGTATCTATTGGAAAAAGCTGCAGAAGATGCTGCCCAAGCAGAATTAGATAGAACGGGAGTGGGCTGAGAAATGTGCTGATCTAAGGGGCGAATGGGAGTATGGGCTGCGAGATTAAGGCAGGTCGTGTCGCACCTAGAAGTCTGGAAATTGTCTCTGGGAAATGTAGTAAATCTTGTATGACATTGTGCTGGTGGGTTGTTAACCATGCGTTGGAAATGACATGTACATTGCATCTTAATGTTATATTGATTACCGTATATGCTGTGGCATTTTCTATGTGTACATTCCGAAAATACTGCTGTAATGCTTTTTCCTCTCTGGGTTCACTTTTCTTTCCTGTTTTCTTTTTGAAAAATCATAAATAAAGTTAAAAAAAACACAAAAAAACAATATCTAATGTCCTCTAACTCATCTACTAATATCCGCAGCCAACTGCAAAAATGTAGATACCTCTTCACGAAAGATCACACCTAACTCCGAATAATGTAATCTACAAAATAAAACCTGGAGTAAATGCACTGAATGGGTTCCTTGACATCGCAAGACTAAACCCGATAACCAATGAAAAAACACTAACCTTGTTCCGGAGCAGCGTATTGCCTGGCATAAAGTACTTCAACTCTTCGTCAATTGTAGTAAGCACTATGTAAATACAATGCAAGCTGTTTCTTCCTCTATTGAATATACTTCCCTGGATTTGGATGTGTCGAGATGGGTCCTTTGAAGAATTTGTTTCCTTTCGCACTCTTTCCGATTCGCAAACAGAAGGGAGTGTGAAAGGGGCCATCGCCCCTATTTGCAGATTGGAAAGTAATGTATTCATTGTTTGTGACTGTAACTACAGTTGCAGACCATTGATGAGTTACCAACCTGCAAGTCATTGCGGTAACCGATTTGCAAAGAGAAGTTCTAACTTTAGTAACCTTTCCCTTTGCGAATCGAGTCAGTGTCTCAGGAGACGCGGGCAAAGGACCAGCGGATCACTTCCTGCTCCCCCTGATGTCTGTCCAAACGGAAAATATTTTTTTTTTTTAAAAGAAGCACCTATCCCTTTATTGGACATGGGCTGGTTTTAAAAAAAAATATTTCCTGTTCCCTAAACCAAATGCAGTGATGGAGGTCTGCTGTCCCTTGCAGGTCTTCATCCCTGCATTGGCAGAAGTTCACAGAGGGTCACAAATTGTAACATGCCTAGTTAATATTCATTAAGCAGCTCGTTTTAAGACTTACGCAAATAGACAGTTTATAATAACATATATCAGTACATAGGTCGCATCACAAATTGCATTCCCATTCACAAACCAGTCGGTGTGCAAATTGCACAACCCTTGTTTGAAAATTGGAATGATACATGGGACCCAAGTATTATGTCACTCGCATGGGTCACCCAGCAGTTTCAAAGATAATCCTGCAAGTAATTTGTCACGTATATTTATTGTAGCGACCACAATTACCAAGAGGATCAGAGAGCTTTACATAGATCAGCATAATTCACAAATCACTTAGAGTAAATGTATGGATGAAAAGGATATAAAACATATATACATAACTTAGTGAGATAATTCTATGCAAGACATGTGAATCAACAGTAGTGTGGGTGGAAATGTATGTAAGATCACTGTCAATCTGGGAACTAGATACAGAGACAACACCCTGATATCACTCACACAATACAAGTAAGGCACAGAGTTAGATACAGAGGAAGAACATCTCTTTTTTATGTGCGTAGCGGTCTTCAGGATACTTTTAGCAGCGAGATGGAAGGATGTGGAACCTCCTACCTTCCAAATGTGGTTAGCACGCCTCTTAGGGGTTCATAATCAGGAGTCTGCACTATATTCAACCCGGGGCAGGGAGGTGAGTATGCTAGGATTGGCTATATGGGCACCTTTAGCTAGGTGGAGAGATAGCATTCAGTGCACAGTTGACAGCAGAAGAGTGGGAGTGGGGTAGACATATTGATGGGACGGACACCCTTTACGAATCACGAGCTGTATAAGTATTTTAACCTGCGGCACCCACTAGGATTTTACAACTCTTTGTAGAACGTCTTCCCTTTGTAAAATACTGTCTTTTTATCAGGTTTTTTTTAACGGTCTCTTTGTTAGTATATTTATGAATTGCCCTACCTGTCAATTGATATGAATGGTTTCTTTTATATGTATTATATTATGCATTATGGTGTGTTTTACAAGGTACGGCATGTTTATTTATATTTATGAATTGTCAATTATTATTGTAAAGTGGTTCTATGGGTATTTAAATAAAAATATATATATTTTTTTTAAAAACAAGTAAGGCATGTCCATAAAATGTTGGTCAGGTCTTGTACATACCAATAATATACAGAGCAAATACGCCCAAGAACCTACACTCAAAGATAACGCCTGATGGAGCTGGTCCCGTAAAACCGCGATCAGTCTGCATTTCCAAAATCTAAACTGAATAACGTGAAAGGAAGTTTTATACACATGCCTTAAAAAACAAGTTTTAGATCTAGCGTCGAAAGCAGAGATTAGGGAGACGAGAAAATGTATCATGGACAAGGTAGTTGTTTCAACTCGGTTTGAAGGTGGAGAAAGAGGGAATCATGTGAATGGAGGGGAATAAAAAGGCTGTCATAGGTACACATGGAAGAAAATAGAAGATCTCAGATGGATACCACCTACATTGTAGGTGGTATCCATCTGAGATCTTCTATTTTCTTCCCACGGTGCCCAGATACTAGACCTGCAGTGATAGGATTGTCCTTTGTAGTTTCTTCATCTCTATAGTGGTAACTGTGGGTGAGTATTCGGAGCGCACCTCATGGAAACAAGAGATTTTTAGCTTATATGGTTCACAGTAATATTTATTTATGATTAGGGCTCCCGGTTTTATGGTATTTATTTTTTTAACATTTCCGTCTGTATTTATCCATATTTATTTTTTGACCGTCTCATTGGTATTTATCCATATTTATTTTGTGTTTTGAGAATAAAGAGAGTCGCAAATCGGTATATTGCCACATTTATTTAACCCGTTCCGTGCTTATGACGGAACCACGCCGTCATGAGCCACGGGCGCCGTGTGCTCATGACGGCGTGGTTCCGTCATGCGGCTGCCGCTCCGCCCACGCGGTATTAATTCCCCGCCTGTGCGGGCGAATTAATGAGCGGGCGGGGCCGTGACGGAACCACTCCGTCATGAGCACACGCCGCCCGTGGCTCATGACGGCGTGGTTCCGTCACAAGCATGGCGGCGCCGCGCTCACCCCCCACCACCCCAGCGGAATTACCGCCGCAGCCAAGGGGTTAACTGATAAACATGCACATACTTTGCTACTTTTTGCGTTTTAGCAAATTAAGCAGCCAAATATAGTGAAACATTACACCCACAGGTAAATATATAATATTCATATATGTTAACATATGCCTGCATTCAGGGAAACCTGGACCTGTTTTGTAACTTCCCATTCTGTGCATCTGCTCAGCTGTTGTCTTGGAAAGCAGAAATACAGCATAGAGAGTCACCCACAAGAAACCTAATTTTCCGTATTTTTCCACTTTTAAAAATAAATAGAGACAGGAAACACATTGTTTTCTGTCTGTATTGATCTGTAAAAACGGAAAACTGGGAGCCTTATTTATGATTAAAAGAAAACTTGGAGAGATGATCTCCGGTGAAAACTAGAGGTTTTCAGCTTATACAGTTCACAAGTCCTGATCTTAAACAGCTCTTCCTAACCTGGAGTGATATAGCATAGAGTTGGCTGTTGCCTCTTTAATGAATGCAAGCAATGCTAGCCCTCAGACTGGCTTCGGAAACTGCTCTGGGCCTGCCAGAATTCTGCTAAATCTAAGGTTGCAATGCAGGGATAAAGAGACTCAGTCAATATAGCAAGAAATGAAAAAGTTACTTAAAATATAGCACTGGTTGTAATGGCAATCCGTTGAAGAAATAGCAAATGGGCAGCCAATGGTTTCTAGGAAGATTGGAGTTTGCTGCCGTGCGTGAGGTTTTCCAGTGTCTGGGTAGTACCAGGGATCTTTATACCTTATAGTTAGTGATATGGGGCAGTGGTAAACTGAAACAGATCAAAACGCCTGTACATACCAATCATGGAAGGTTTGATCTGCTTCGACAAGTGTGACAAAAGAACTTAGAAACACCTAGGAAGATTTAATAGAACTGGCGGTGCTTAATTTGTTCCGGTGGTTGTAGGTGGTCACCAATGGTGCTCATTTTGAGGGACGTGGACTTATTCTACATCATCAGACTTGGCCAGGGTACAATAGAAATGCTGAAAAGGCATAATTCAGAAGAAAGACACGAAAACAGTGATAATGGTTGAAGGCAGGGGTGGACAAAAAATCTGCCAGAGTGCGATGAAGACAAGAAGCGTTATAGTAGTGGTGGAGAGGTATGTAGAGGATTCAAGACAAGATACGATTGGTATTTGGCACTTCCGGCATTCAGCAGCCCCGGTGGAAGGCTCCTAAGAGAAACTCTGTGCACCTGCACTTATATATATTTTTTTGTTTTATTGAGTTTTCAGTAAACAATATAGACATACACAGTATTTAACACATTTTATGTCAGCCATCAGGTTGGTATCGTAGTTGACAACGAGCATTAGTTCAGATGTAATCGTTCATGTGCATGCTTCTAGCTGTAGCCAGCACGTGCTTCCACTACACGTATATACGCTGTGCATATTGAGCCGTACAACCTTCTGTAGACACTTTGTGCCTGTGTACACCGTGTGTGTCAACCCGGTAATTACTGACTCTGTAATGTTCTGTTAACAGAGGTGGGTATTAAGTAAACGGGACAACATAAAACATAAGAGGTAGTTGTGTGTAAAACTGGAGCTCTTCCTGGTCCCCCACATCAGTGTGTCCCCATTTTTCACTATTGTAAGTAGAGTCACGGCGAGCTGTGCGCGATCGTGTGTGCCAGCTTTGAACCCTCAACTACATCGTCGTCTGAACCCGCTTTCCTCCCCTAGTGCGTGGTCCGGGGAGTTGCTGTCAGCTGGAGGCAGCGTGCCTATCTCAGCGCTGTACATGTTTTGCAGCCCAATCAGTATCGCATCCCAGCTTGTAGCGATTGGAGTCGTACGGATACCCAGTGTGTCCTCCCGACGCAGCACAACGCTTTCTGCTTTTGCCCATGTCAGCATGGATCGCCTCTAGGCCAGTATGCGAGGGGGCGCAGAGCCATCCACCTTCTGGTTATCAGCCTCTTAGCTACTGCAAATCCTAGGTCTAAGAAGCGGGATGTCACCTTATGTTTCTTGCTTCTACGGTAAAGGTGTAGGATATAGGTCTCCCACTCAAAGGGAGATTGCGCTTTGTGCATTGAGAAAGGGCGTCCGCTACTGCCTTCCGGTGTTCCAGCAGGCTGGGGCATTCCCACAGCATGTGTAACAGGTCTGCGTTTGTGAGGTGGCAGCGAGGGAAGGCGGCGTCATTGCGACCAAAATATCTGTTAATTTTAGCTGGGGTGAGGTATACCCTCTGTGTGATATATAATTGTATCTGGCGGAAGCGCATATACCTTGAGATATGCGTAGGACCCTCCAATACCGAGGCCCATTCAGGATCTGCAAGTGTGCAGTTCAGGTCCCCTTCCCAGTGGAGCTGCAATGGTGTCAGTCTGATTGCTGTATGTTGCCTGAGGGAAGCAGCAAACCACCGAATGAGGAGTCCGCCGCGCCCCATCACGTGCCGGTACTGGATTGTAAGATGTGTTGTTGGCTCGCCGGTCATGTCCCCCCATGTAGTGGCTAGGGAGGTCAAGAGTGATCTGTGCAGCAGCAACTGGCCTGGGTGTAACCCGTCTTCTTCAACTAGCGTAGCATAGGGTCTTAGGGCGCCCTCCCAGTATAAATCTCCCATATCTCGAATCCCTTCTTCCCGCCAACCTCGTAATACGACTGCCGTGGTTATGGTGCCCCCCCCCTGGGTGCGCCCTCCAGTGGTAAGACAGGTGCGTATGGTCTCACATTACCTGCACTTATATATTTTAATCATTACTCACTGGCCAAGTGCAGAGACTGTCCACAATTGATTAAAACAGTGAGTGCATGCATTTCGCTGAATAATGCAGAATGAGTGGCAACATTTTTTTTTTTATGTGGTCAAGGTCTTAATGAGATGTGAAGGATTTATTTCTTGTGGTAGAAGAAACTAATAAATATCCCTATGACATAGTAAGCGTAAGAAGAGGGTGTTAAAAATTCATGAATTCAGGCTCCATGATTACTATTTTAGGATATGATTTTTTTTTTAAAGTATTTAAAAACAGAGTGATGAGACATTAGGACTGGGGTCATTAGTGGGACAAAGTGGTGTATAAGGATTTCTTTGTCAGGAAGAAACAATTTAGAGAGATGAAACTTCTACAATAATCAAAATGTAATCCCTAGAATTTCCTACCAAAGATTCTTGTGATTTGTCAGACCTGGTGGATAATACACTCTTCCATCTTTATAAATAGAATTTTGTTAATCAGAGGGACATAAAAATAATTATTTTAATTTAAAAGAAACCTCTGCATGATTTGCTAATGGGATATTTACTCATAGATGGTAGCAGTGTTTCAACAAGCCATGTATAACCTGTTCAGGAAACTCCCAGCTGTGCAACAATTCCAAAACAATATCCCGGTGTGTGGCAACCATGTTGTCAAGCAAGAATGAGATTGCAAAATATTTTAAGGATTAAAGATTGTTAAAAAAGAAAATGTAAATCATATGGAGTTGAGCACTTGCGGCAATAGGAAAGATATCAAGCGAAAGAGGGCACTCAATGGTGCTTCTGAACCTGAGAACATGGGTCACTTGTCTTGTTTTTAGAGATGGTTGTTTCTTAATTTCTTGCAGAGATTTTTGTTAATCACAATCAACACCAGAAAGTTGCTAAGGAGGGTGCTGGTCATAAATTATGGCAGGATTATGTCAATAAACACAAAGAACTGAAAAGGCATGGCGAAGCTCCAACACAGTCATGTTTTTATCAAAAAGAACAGTGTATGGCTGACGCTTGGAAGATCTGTGTAACGAGGATTACCTAGCTTTAAGAGGCAGGAGCATATAAATTCCTTGCTCTGTTGTGTGATGCTTGGTCCTTTAAAAGCAATGCAGACTAGAGCCAAACCCTATAGGTCCTTATAATTTAAGGAGTAACTCCACTCTTTAAGATTTCAGTCTGCCATTTCAGTTCATCCTAAATTGTAGTTCTTTTGCCTAAGACCTGAATCTCTCTGGTAGCTCTGCTACTGCCCACAAGCTCTGCGTCACCTGAACGATAGCTTTGCTGAAACCATACCATTTGGAGTATTCTGAGAGATAAATAGATGCATCTGCGGTCATTTGCAGTAGCTAGAACGTATGGGTCTTTTGAGCATGGCTCTAGTTGCTTTTTGTGTTTTGAGATTTAAGTGTAGTTGCCCGTCTGGATCAGATGATGAAAGAGTTTTGGGTTATTTGCTGCTTTTAGATCCTTCTCAGAACTCTCTACCCACTCTTTACTTAAGGATTATCCACTGTCCCTTCTTCCGAACAGGATAACAGCAAAGGCCCATGACCCTAAGTTGGAACTTGCAACTGCATTTGCCAATCAGAATGCATTGCATTTACTTCATGACGTGAGCTATGCTGAGGACAAGTAAAGATACGGCTCCGTTTCATCACCTACCAGAGCGTCCTCTCATAAGCCCTTTCTTCATGTGAAAAGGCTAGCTACAATAACTTTTTTGATTCAATGTCTTGTCATAGATAAATGCCTGCTATCACATCTATGCGTCTAGATAAAAAGTCATTGTTTTCACTGTTTGCATGGTTCCTGCCAAACGGTACGAAATATAGCAAACGTTATTAGACAAAATACCTTTTTAATTGACTTTGCCAAGACTGTGCCTTTATGAGAAGATAAGAAGACAAACTTGGAGACTAGGGCAAATCGGAGGGATATGTGACAGGGTCTCTTTCAAATGGCATAGTCAAAAATACCAAAAGCGGTAGTTAAAAGTGTAGAGCTAAACATAATGTGGGAATAAAGGAAAGAAAAATATTTGTGGCTAGATGCTTTCCCAGCTGTACTAACTACTTCTAAGTTTAAAGAAGGAACCGTCCATTCTAAATTAAATAGGAATCATCATGTATCACTGAAGCACCCGCGTCTTGCATCAAATGGGCCAAGAAAAATTCTGGGAGGGCATGACATTGGTAATATTAGAGTATAAACCCATATGGCAGAGCAGGGAGGGCAGCAACATAGACTAGGGAGGGGACCTATCAAAGCATCATGTGTTGCCTTACAATTTCGGGATCAAAGGGCGTAAGTTAGCAGGACAGAGCATTAGTGGAGGGTACTAATAAAATGTTCTGGAAGGGACATAGCCAAAGATAAGAAAGGAAAAAGTCAAAGTTAGTGGGTGTAAAACAAGAGAGCCTTTATCTAAATGTAATAATGGAAGGAGAAACCAGTGGACGTCAGTGAGGGTGAGCTCATGATACAAATGGTCAACGCAGTCCAAAGTATGGATGGAAAACCCACTAGGGGATTAAAATGTTCCTCTAGATCTATTTTTTGCCATTCCTTTGGCTGAGGTTGTATCTTCTATGAATTTCCTAGCAAGAGCCGGGAGCCTCCCTTGGAGCCCAGCATCCACTATGAGTGCAAGTGATGTATGGACACCGTGGCGCCATTGCAGATGGGCTTGGACCTCGATTTTAACACTTCCGTGGTGAAGAATCTTCTCTCACGTATTTAGAAGTGTGTAACTTCATACTCCAGACAGGACTTAAAGGGTGGGCAGTGGGTTCAGTTGTGGATAAGCAATGATAATAGGGGAGGGCAGTACCAAGGAGAAGGCTTGTGGCCCCACACCGTGGCCCAGCTTCTCCTAAAACCTCACAGGAATAACACACTCTCCGTCTTCCAATATACAAAGGTGCAACACTATAGAATACACTCCTTTCCAGCCTAGGTAACCTGAAAGGAAGGAGGAACGCATGACATGGAGCTGCAAGCTATTGCAACACATAATCATGTCCGGGATGGCTGCTTAAAGTGCAGAACTAAATCTACTTTTTTAATTTTTATGTGACTATTTTCAATTTACCTTTATTAAAGTGACACAGATGTCCGAAGTACAGCTGATCGCTAAGGACCACCTTCAACAGCCTCTGGGTTGAATCGGCTGAGCTTTAATCATTGGAACAAAACGAATAATACAGGTAGGCCTAGGCTTAAAAGGCCACAATAAATTCACACCAGGGTACTCCGAGTGAGTTCCATATGTAACATCACCACCACTTTCCTTCCAATAATGCACCACCAACTTCTAACATCTACTTCATCTCCTGACACCTATTACCCCGCCTACACTTCCTAGTCCCAAGAAACAACACCTCGATCCTTAGTTGCATCTCATAACTTTCAGCATGCACTGAGGGTGACCCCTTTCCCTTCCATTCACGAGGTACCATCAACAAGGTCACATTCAATGTCAAAAAACCCCACAACAGTTGGTGTAACAAATCCAATAATAGCATCAGTCCCGGGCAAGGAAAACATTTTTCAAGATGGGAAAGTTGTCAGGCTGTCTGTTGTCTCAGCAAGGGTAATATCAGAGACTTTTAACCTGGCAGAAGCTCAACGAGTAGAAAGTTTTTGTCACCCTAATGAGTTAGAACCAGAAATCACATAACCAACAGTGGTCTCTGGTAGCCTGCAACCAGGTAACTATTGTCATATGTCTCACACTGAAGCACCACAAAGAAAAGAAAATCCTAATCTACAAATATAAATACTCCTGTTTTGATAACTTTCAAAGCTCAAATTAAAAAGAAGGAGTTATTGTTCATTGCCTGTGGTTCCCAGACCCACAGGCTCCTTCCAACCCCACTGGTGCAATGTAGAGAAAACAAAGCTGGTCTGGAACATCATTTCTTTACAAGACAGGAGGGGCGGTGCCAAGAGCAGGTCTTCCGAGTGACTGCTTGAAAACTTTCTTTGTTCGAAGAAATAGTCCACCGCCTCCAATAGTTCAGTTCAAACAAACTTAATTCAGCAAATTGCCATCAAAGTAACAATCTCAGGCTCCATAATGTAACAGAAAACCTGAAGATTACTCAGGAAGCAGTAATGAAGGTGGAAGGAAAAAAGAGACCAGAAAAAACCTCCCAGCCACTTCAGGCCAACCAGCAAGATAAGAAGCAGAGCAATAAACTGGAACACAAGAAGGAGAACTAAACGAGTCCAATGAGCGAGCAACAAGCTGCAAGAGTAGTTGCAACACATCGTGAACCCAAGTCAGCCTCCTTACATACATGTTTTACAGGAAGTTATTCCACAAAAACAAAAAAAAAGGAATTAGAAGTCCTGCATTACGCTTTGGGTGGAAATATGCAGGACAAAGGAAAAAAATAACGAATAGCCCGAAGAGTAAAATATGGAACGGACTTCCTGAAAAGACATGTATTGGTTAAACCGTGACGTTTCAGAGAAGCCGCAGATATTAAATTATGTCTTCCTCTGCATGTGACGCAACAGAGATAAAGCATGAGGAAGGACTTCAGGCTCAAACCATGATCTCTAACCTGGCAAGTCACACTCCACTGGAAATGAGAAGAGAAAGCACAAACAACTCAGCGACAGCCAGTGACTACCCGAGAACCTTTTTGGCCGCGCCCTAAAGAATGCGGGAAGGACTGGTACGCCCCAGCAGACACCCATGATCGGGGATGAGTGCTCTTGTCATTTTTTTCCCAGGCTTAAGAGATGCAGAATTTAGCAACGTTGACTACTGGGGAAAGGCAGCTGTTACCAGGAGAAATACACTTAACTTCAATTATAATATTAATAATGTTATTCTAAGTTAGATAGATTTGAATAGCACCTGTTCTACCATTAGTATGGCTGAAGTAGAAATTTTGTTTCTCATTTGGCACATTATCAACTGCTATAATTAAATAAATTCCATTAATATTGTGCAATTATTAGGTGGTATACTGTGCTTACTTTGTAATAATAATGTTATCTTGAGGTTGAGGTATATTTTACTGCTCTAATTTATTGTTAGTTTTAGTAACAATGATCTATAAGTGAGTGTGCTGAGAAACTCCTTTTGACAACTAACCCATGCGTCTTACATTTTGGTAAATACACAACAAATACATTTGGGATTTGCGTGACGGAATCAAGGCTAAAATGTATCACTTTTTTCTTTTTTTAAAAAAGAAAATGTAGGGATTGACTCCTGGCCATTTGTGAGTGAGTATTCCCAGGGGCACGATCGTGCAAACTCCAAAATATCTTGGACCTAACACGGAAGTGGATTCCTCCTAACATTTCTCTTCAGCAACAAGAAAACATGGGCTGATGGAGAACAGCATCCTTCAATGATCCCTTGAAGGCGGGAGCCTTCGGAAATTTAAGGTCCTCAACCTTGCATCCTTAGTGTAGGAATAGGCTGAGTAGATCCAAAGGAGCATACGGCTGTAAGGTTACTCATCCCAGGATCTGACTTTATCAGTAACAAAGAGCAAGGAGTACAACACACGCTCTCCATCCTAATCCACATTACTTTTGAATATGTTTAATTCATTGTTGCTGACATATGCTCTTGTATTTTGCATTGTACACATTTGGAATGATTTAATCCTCAAAGAAATCCAGAGGTGGTTGATTTTGTAATTTACAATGGGCCTGGCATAAAAAGGAGAAGATCCACTACAAAGCAACATTGGATGTTTCAAGACAATCCATAGTGGGACTGGAGACATGGGAAAGGTTTGATTTCAGATGTAGCTGTATTTGTGGAAAATGAAAAAGACAAATAAAACCCCCAAAAAACTCAAATTGTGACAGCTAGTCACACAACAATTATCTGGCATTCCGTAAGGCCACCAAGACTCATCTTTTCCCTCCACTGTAGGTTTTTTGCCTCTTGGTGGTCCTCTCCTCTTGACTGTTTTAGCGCCGGGACGCCCCTTTGCTGGAGCAGCTGTGCGCTCTATAAGCTATATAACATAACAACATAACATAACAAAGGCACTTCAGAAATATTTGTCTCTCAGTGTGATGGTAGCTTGATATAATTGTAATGTGTTTTTTTTATAGCATATACCTCCTCGCTAAACATCCGGCCCAAGTACCTGAAAAACACCCTTTGATCGACCAACTAAGTAGATCACGGAAACTATAGCAGGCTCAGAACTGTTTTAAGTACTTCTAGTTTTAGGAATCATGTTAGAAAAGACCTTGTCATTTTGCTAAAAAATTATGTAGAATATACTTTCAGGGGCTTTTAGCCAGCCGTCTACATCCCTTGGACTGTTATTGTGCCATTCACATATTTTCCCACAAGTAACCGCATACAGAATGGGGCAGTGGGTCAGGACACTTCAGTCATTGGCTAACTTTACTGTTGTGGAAACATGTTGTGTTTTTAGAACAAAAATATGTTTTTGCTTTCAGCCAATTTTTGTTGTAGATTGGTGAAGATCTGGCAGCTTCCTCAGAAATAAAGTTTTGCAAAAACCATGACAAAACAAAACAAGCATTAACAAAATCAAAAGACAGTCAGCCATTCCCAGGCCTATTAACTTTGCTAATTATCATTTCTTTTTTCAGCGCCAATGTTCTGGCAGGAATGTCCCTAGCATGGTGTACAATTGTGTTCTCCAGCAAGTGTCTGAGTGTGTGTATCTGGCATCCAGGTTTTCGATTTATGGCCCTGGACTCATGCTAATATAGTGCACAGAGGTCTAAGCCAGTCCCTTGATATGAGTAGGCCCTGAAGTTGCTTGGTGGCCTGACGTGGCACACCACACATACCCTTATTCCCTGACGAAGGATTATTGTCTGAAGTGAGGGGAGTGAAGACAGGGCTCGTTTGGTGGATGATAGCGATGAGGGTGGGCGTGCAAATGTTGTTCAAGGTGAGAAACCTTTTACGTAAGGGGCGTTTTTTTTGGATTTCCCCGATTGCTCCTTCAGTGAGCTGACGCCAGCCTGGTGCAGAAATCTCACACCTCTTTGAAGACTACACTGCTGGGAGAAGTGTCACTCTACACAAAGCTGTGTCTGGAGAACGGCATGACAAGGACGTATGAAAAAAGAGCCATTCTTAAAGTGTTTTACAGTTTCAGACTGTGAATCCACATCTCCTGTCAAACATTTCTGTATAAAGGGGAGGCCCTGCTATCCTAATTGGGGGTTGAGCTCCAAGACTTCTATAGCCAAGGAAAGAATGCTTTGCAGCTTAAAGCCCTGCTGTGCAGCGAGGGCTGGTGTCTGTCTGATGGTCAGTCTCACAGAGGTGATGCAACATCACCTGAAGTCTTTATCTCTGGCTGAAGGAGCTGCCCAGAAGCCTGCCTGTCTGCTCAGAAGGAGATGGCACCTACCTACCGTATGGGGGAGTGTCTGACCAGGAAAAGTGAGGTGTAGCTTACCCCAGATGTCTGTGGAGTGCCCAGAAGAGAGGGAGACTAACAAGAGCTATATCAGGACCCCAGGGTGTGTTTCCCTGCAGTCTCTGTGCTGGATCCTGATGGAATATGCAAAAGAAACAATTGACGGACGGAATGCTGGACAATGCAAACATTCACCCCCAGTCACAAGGATCTGGGTTAAATCCATCATTCTTTTGCTCACCACCCCACCCCAGTTTGGACCCAGCCATATGCAAATCAGTCTTGACTCTGTTCCTTGTGGGAACAGTCCAGCCCGAACTGCCAAGCCAGGTCCTCCTTGGACCAGAAACAAGCATCCTGGGACTGGTTTCGGGGCATCACCCTTCATCAGCCAGGCTAGCTTGAATCCAGTGGTGTAGTGAGCACGGGATCCCGATGGAAAGCATTAATATTGTGACCCCAATGCTAAAGCCTGGTCAGGGCTGTGATTGCATGTCAAAGTGACCGGCGTGTTTGTGGCTGCAAGTGCCCAGAATGATTGGCATGTGCGTAGCAGCAACTGCCCCAGAGTGATAGGCCTGTGCGGGGCGGCTACTGCAACGAGTGACTGGCCTGTGTGTGACTGCAACTTCTGGCCTCACCAGATTTCTGCTTTTGTCAGACGCACTGCACAAATGTGGGGCCAACAGATGAAGCAAGGCTCGCAGACAATGCTGCCGGATGGTGCGTAACCGCTTATGTGAGAAGGTGCGAGGGTGCTTCAGAGCCGAGTGGCTGCACCCATCCTACAGGGACTGATCCACTTAGTGTGGTGATGTGGCCTAGCGGCTCGAGCAGGTTGACCTTTGAAGCTGGGGAACAGGGTTCGAGTTTCATCAGGGACGCTCAACATCCTGTGATTCTTGGCAAATCAATTAATCTCCCGGTGCCTAACAAAACAAATTAATGTGTCCATCTGTAACGCAACTGGTGCTAATGTAAAGCGCTCTGATACCTTCGGATCTAGTTCACGTTGTATAAAACTCTAAAAAAAAAAAGGTTTTTTAAAACACTGAGAACTAAAAACTGAGCACACTGATTTCAGGAGAGAAATAACTGCACATGAGCCATAAGCATGCTACTTCCTTATACCCCATAGAATGGGAGGCCACCTGTCTCTGGGGTAACAGGGCCTGCATCAGGGGAAAAGGTTGGAGGGATAGCGGATAGATACTTACGTTCTTGATAGCTCCAAGTACACTAAATTGCATCTTGTTACCATAGTGTAAAGTATTCCGCTTTAGTGGCATTGAAGTACTTCTCTTTCTTGAAAAGATGAACACTGAGACATTCTTTTATTGTGTTAAGTGATTGTTGTGCTCTGAGCTCGAGCATCCTCACCGTCCATCTCTGAGAAGCCTGTCACTGCTCACAATCATTACCACTGAGAATCAAGTGTTGAAGGAGTTGTCCCAGTTTGCAGAGACAAACGTGGCTCAGTTTACAGAGCCACAGTAAGGCAGACCTGGGACAGAAGAAGTAGTTAATTTGTAAAAACATAAGTGCTCGGGCTCTTGTCAGGAGGCAGCTTGCACCAGCCCATTTCTCGTGTTAGCGCCGCCTAAAACAGAACCAACTACTAACCATGAAAGTGGGGAAGGTGTGTGGCATAATGGCCAGAGCTGCCGACTTCGTAGCTGAGGAACCAGGTTTGAGTCTCGGCATTGGCTCAACATACTGTGATTTTGGGCAAATCACTTAATCTCCCCATGCCTACCATAAATGAATGTGTCCTTAACTAGTGCTCATGAAAAGCGCCGGTGTTGATGATTAAGTGCCAGTGCTGAGCACCAGTAACCACTGGCTCAAATTAAGCACTGGACATAAGAGGCAAATGACCTCAACCCCCACGGTAGAGGCCCAGTAGCTCCTTTCTGCCCAGGGCCTCCCCAAACGGAGTCCGACAGCCATTCACTTTCATCAAATTTTTGTATGTTCATTTCTGAAACCCATGGTTGTTTTTTCGTATGTAAAGACAAATCACAATCACACTATTTCTGGACAAATCAAAGTGGAAATCTGACCCTGCAGTAGTTTATAATGTTAATGAACACAGATGATGTATACGTTGTCAAAACAGTGTAAAAAAAAGTAAATATATTCCATATGAAATATTACCTGAGTAATGCTATCCTTCTGCTATCCTCACGAATCCAAATAACTGACTAACCTATCCACCACTTAAAATGTACTTGCATGTTTCACTATACTAATTCAACACTAATCCTCTATGGGTCCCGGAGTAGCGTGCTACTCGCCGAAAAAGTGCTTCGACGCCTCGTCAGGGGCAGTAAGCGCTATACAAATGCAATTACAATACAATACAATACATTTCTAATTTACAAATGTTCATTACAATGTTACGTTTATATTATTATTTAAACTGTGGACTGACAATTTAAATAAAAAATAATTACATTGTTGAATTATTAACTTTTGGGGTGTAGAAACCCACATAATAGAAAGACGCGGGCCCACATTTTTAACAAACATATATATTTTATTATTAAGGCACTTATAAATCGGAAGACATAAATCTGATATACAGACCACTTCTTGTAACGCCCACAACCCACATAAACAAAAATCTTAAAAAACTGAAGTACAACTCAGAACATCAGGAATGAATGCGTCACTCTGTGTTGTTATCCCCTAAAACATCTGGCCTAGGAGGAGTTCGGTGTGGCTGATTAGATTACTCTGTCTAGCAGCATCCTATATTGCTGAAAACCTGTGCATGGCGTGTTAGATCTCGAAGCAAAGTTCATGGGCAAGGTAAGCAATCGATTGCTGCCAGAGAGCTTTCATGGCTGAGGAGGAGTCGCTCTGCGCATCTAAACATCGCGTTAAGGTGTTACCTGTTGAAAGATTGTGCGATTACCCACACATTTTAGAATTAGGCTCTGAGCGACCTACTGACAGAAGTGCCCCACTACACATATTAGTGCATTAAGAACAGCCTCGGAGGGGCTCTATTACACATAATGGAGGATTGCGGCCTACCTGGCGAGAGAGCGGCCCCTGAGAGACATTTATTTATTATGTCAATGTTTGCTTGCTGAGATGTGGGTGCGGCTGTATCACGTGTATTAAGGCAAGAGACAGCGCTGGTGAATCTATTAAGCACTACATTAATTCCTGCTCTGGGAGGGACACTCTTCTGCATGTTAGCCCATTAAAGCCTTCTACTTGAGAGAGCGGCACTCTTAATGTCTTACATGCTTCAAGAGCGCAGTCGCTAGACATATTAATGACTTGTGCTATGGGCGGCTATTAGATATATCCGTGCATTCAGTTAGGCCCTGGCAGATTTGTATGTTGGTGCCTCTCCGTCTAATTCTGCAGCCTTGCATGTTCTGTCATCCATCCAGCTCAGATCTGGAGATAGTTGGACTTTAGAAAGGTGCTTCGTGCCCCATTGCTGTTGTGATGTTGCAGAAGTCACCCCAAAACTGCTCTTTGATGACCAGGGCTAAATTCATCCTCTGCATAGGTATCTGCAAGTCCTAAAACCGTCCTTACAACATGTGGGGTGCTACGCAGAGGAGGAAGTATGGCAGTCACTGACCAATCCTAGAGGAAAGCTCTGCCACTCCCTGCCTTCTGAGCATCAGGCTAAACAAACATGAGGTCACCTCATGATACTGTACAGTACTTTTAATCGGCAGCTTCATTTGTTGCAGGCAGTACCCAGGTCGCTGGATGTGCACAAGCATAACAACATTGCTTGCATTGCATGTGCCCAAGTACTGGTGCAAGACAATGGTAGGGCAAATTTATCACTTTCAACAACCTGTGCATTTAACAAATTAACTGGGGTTGCAACTATCTGTGTACAATTACAGAGTCTGCAACTCCATGCACACATGTACCAGTGCTTGTAATGGGTGGGCACACGTACCGATTCGTAGAAACATGCAAGCTGGCACTGCTGCATACTTCATGGCTCGAAAATGTAATCAGGGGCAGATAGACGTAGATGCCATTGGTCATGCCCTGAGATGGGTGGCAAGCCCATGGTATAACCCTAGAAACAGTATGTACATGGAGTGGAACATGGAGAAACCCTAGTACAAAAACAGCATTAACATACATTAGATCTGGTGAGTCACTGTTATGCCCGGGCGTAATTTTAATTACAGTGGCTTAATCGGAATAATTTCTGTAATTCCGCTGTACTCTTTGACGCGTAATTACCAATAATTAGGCCTGCTCACGTAATTAGAAGTAATTTTGGGAAAAACCAACCTATTGCGAGAGCACATTTAGCAACCGCAAGCAGCCGCTTGCGCTCGCTATGAGTGTTCTGCAGCGTGTAGCACTATTTCTTAACGCAAAATGCATCCTCGCATCCATTTTGAATGCGAGGCGCATTTTCCCCTAAGAAAATGGTGCTATATGGGAAATACCCCAACAGCACATTTAGCGCCACTGCTTAGCGCAAAATGCCTTCTTGCGCTCGTTTTGGACACAATGGGGCATTTTGCGATAAGAAAATAGGACTAAACGTCAGGAGTAAGTTGGGTGAAAATCCTACCCCAAAAGTACATTTAGCGAGCACGAGCGGCTGCTTGCGCTTGCTATTCATGTTCTGTCACACTTAGCACTATTTCTTAGCACAGAATGCATTTTGACACGTAGGGGCATTCTTGAATTAAAGAAGCAGAATTACTCTTACGTAATTATGTGTACTGACGCAGAATTTTTAGGTAATTCTGCGTGATTATACAACAGTTACGCCCACCCCAGTCACTATGCAGTAACTGCACATCCCCAGTGGAAGATCACTCTGCAGGTCAGCGTCGCCCCTCTCGAGTACACAGACTGACTCCCTTCTGCCCACTGGGACCATCTACTGAGTCTCTGCCCTTAGCTTGAAGATAGTGCCACCCATGCACTATTTGAACAGGATGCAGGGGTCAGCAGGCAGCCCTGACCCGTTTGCTGCTTTTCCCGTACCTTGGGTCCCCGCGTGGGGCTGATGTTTGCATAGCTGGCTGCAGGAGTTCCCTCACTTCCCCTACTGTTTCCTGGCCATGGCTCAGGAGTGGGATCCTCAGCAGAATCATCCACAGTGTCTCCGTTTCCTCTGAGAACAAAACAGTAACATTGCCAACAGCCTGCCTCAGCGGCTGGACTGATGTGTCAGAATGTTACATCCCTACTTGACAGACAGGGGGCTTGTTCCTGCTAATATTTTTTGGGGAGCTTTATCCCTGGCCTCCAAGTTACAAGCTCCACGCTCTAAAGAGAGCGGCTCTTGGGCCCAGACCTCGATGTACAGCTGGCAGGTAGAATTCATCCTAAAATAAGAATTACCCATGCAAAATTGTCCTCTTTCACCTCTTCTCCAAGATTTCCTTTCTAATTTGTGTGATCCTCTGCAGCACCATTGTGCAAACAGTGGAGGCACCTTCTGGAAGCCATTCCAGATAATCTCCCTTTATTCCCGGGCTATCGATGGGAAAAGGCCAACAGATGAATCTGGGCATTGCCTGTTCTTGGGCTTCTCTGAGGAGTCAGGCACATGTCTAAGATGAGACTTACACCCTCCGGACTCTAATAACCTCCACGGGTGGTCTCCATAGCCAGGGATAGGCCAATCCGACTCCCGGCCAAGACGATTTACTGGTTATCCTGAGTCCACGCTAACCCTACCTAGAGGCCAGTCTGCAAAATGTTATTTCACATTATTCATTCCACTGACATACCAGCTTTGGGAAAAGGAATGCTCTCAAATGTCCAACACCAAGACTTTAGAAGTACAAAATACTACACTATGTTCAAAACGACAAACAAGGCAACATTCAACTGGTAACCTCAGCTGGCTACTAATTAAACAAATTTTCTTTGGTAGTTCTAACTGTTGTGAACAAACTCACAAGGAGAACATTGCATAAGTGCGGAGTGAAAATCCAGGGAAAAAGTGGGGATCGAAAGAAGATACTGGCAAGTGACTCCGTTTTTTTAAAAAGTAGATAAAGTTGGCGGAATGTTGCATCTGGCAAGAAAAGTTGTGTCTACATTGCATCATATGTTAGGTTTCAAGAGCGGTAGTTAGGAGGACAATGGATAGTAACGAGGAGATAACACAGTCAAGACAATAACATTTATGTCCAAATTTCTGTACTGAGGAGGCGTCATCTCACAAACACTGACATACCTGGTCTGTGCCTATTGCTAAAAGTACAGACGGCCACAACCCCTCCACCACAGTCACAGACGCACTGTCACATCTCCTGACATCAGTTCACCATCCCTCACTATGCACTTGTGCACCCATACTAGCCTGTAGGGAAACTGGGACGCTTTCTGCCTCGAGAAGGTAGAGAGGACTAGCCGCAGACTAGTGGTCTATCAAGCTACTGACTGCTCCCACCCTCCTCGCGTTTTGGAAGTTCAACGTTATAAGACAACTTTCGATTTCCCTATGGGCTAGCCATCTCTGAGAACCTACTCGCTTGCCATTGTCGCCTTACAACTGTCCCAGGCCTAATGCTTTTTGGAGTAAATCAGAATCTACCAGAATATTGTGTTTTAAATATTGTCCCACATTAATGCCGTAGCCAGGACGTCGGCTAACTCAATAATGTGAAAGTAAGCATACATAGGTAAGCATAAATTAAGTATTCTAAACTCCACATCCGTATACCTTAATTATTCATATAACTTCAAGGTACATAATATGGACTTAAAAATAGTAAATTCATACGTACCTTAATTTTAGCTACAATATTTTTGTACTCAATATTCTGACACAGAACCACATAACTGCACCACACTGCAGATGTCACAGCCTCCACTCCCAACTAGTCCACCACCTCGTTCTTCACAAACCAGTTCCTTTTGCATTGAGTACCACACACAAATTATGGTTTTGCTGCCAGTCACAGAAAGCACACAGAAGCCCTACATGGAAGTGCTACACATTGCAGTCACAGCGTAAACTTGCACTTGACTTTTCTGTCCTTCATCTTTGGCATTTTGAACCGCATTAAAGGGAGGGTCGAACCACCACCTTCACTAACCCCAATGATGGGGTGCTATTCACAGCCCTCCAAGTGGCTGTGAAGAGTTGGACTCCGCGTCGCAGAGTCACTTCCGGGGATACCTCATGCCTCCATCTGCCTGTATGGGTAAGTTTCTTTTTCCGACGGATACTGCCAGAAGAGCCAGAACCGTAGAATACTCGTCAGTATTCCTGGGAAGTTGGGGACCTGCAAAAACACATGAAGGAAAAATCAGTTTTATGTAAGACAAAGCTTGAAAATCTGTAGGAACATCACAGAGTTTTGTTGACAGTACCTAACAAAATAGATACTTACAGGACAGGAGTGGCCAGAATGCTAGTGCAGTGGCACTAGGGGGGGAATAAAAAAAAAACCTGCACGCTCTTCTTCACCTCTTCGGGAAGGCACAGGCTCAGAGAATGCCCTGCAGCCAATCCTGAAGCTTCTCTCGCGCACAGAGCTGCTTCAGGCTTGGCCTGAGCGTCCTCAATTCGCGCTCCAGGACAGACTGAGTCTGTGCCTGCTCTGCCCAACCCAGCTGCGTTGCTGGGTTGGAGAGAGCGTTCACTGCGAATGAAGGTTTGGCCGGCATGAGACAGCCGGCCAAACCATCATGCGCAGTGATGGGAGTGCACTACCACTCCCATCAGTGCGTAACACTACCAGGTCCCGTCCCCAAGACTTGGCGGGAAAGGAAGAATAAAACGAGTGCCGTTTTATTTGGCCTTTCCTCCCGGTTTTGGGGGGGTGCGACGCTCCTCCACCATAGCAGAGGAGCCGCCGCTGGATGCTTACCCTGAATGAAAATATTTCTGGTGGAGCTATTATTTTTCCACAGTTTCACCACCCCATGAATTAACCTTATAGGCTACAAACTGGCCCTCAAAACCTTTGCCCAGCAGTATCTCTCACTACACTGCAGAATGCAGGTTCTGCAGCGACTCTGCCTCCAGACATGAAACCGAAGTATATAGGGCACCAACTGCCACGCTGGCGTATCATCCTGAAATATTTTGCCATGCAGTGAAGAATCTGCATGAAGATTATGTATCTACCACCTTCCCACAGTTTCCTCACCTCATGATTGAGTCCCATAGCAATACCTGTGACAGATGGCTCAAGTAGTGTTGGTTAACCAAAGTAGTCATGCAACACAGCTTGGGCAAAGTATCCATCGCTGCATGCTTAGTATGTAGGTAGGAGTGCTTTGAAAAGTATGCAAGGGTGATCATGTGGCCGTTCAGCAGATGTCAAAAACATGTATGCCTCATGAAAAAGCTGTGGAAGCAGCCATGGCCCTGAAGGATAGAGATGGGCTTCGTTGGACAAAGCAAAGCAGATTTTGATGTGGTGAATGACCCAACGCAAAATTGTGCATTTAGTCACTGCGTTGCCCTTTTAGCTCAGAATAAGCTCACATCATCCAATATGTCCTTTTGTGTGCGGTCAATGTAGTATGGCCCAGCACGTCTTGGGCCTAGTCTTTACAGCTGCTTTCCCTCTGTGGTTGACCCTCCTCTGTGGTTCGGTGAAAAGGGCCGAAAGATGGGAGGGTGATAGCTGGGTTTGGTGGCTCATTGGACTAATGCGTCCACTTTAGTGGTCTGTGTTCAACCTCATGGTCATAGGATCAAATTTAGGCAGGTTCACTCAGTCTTTCATCCTTCTGAGGTCGATAAAATGAGGACCATTGAGTTGGTTAACAATAAACACCTGTTATTCTGCACCAGGATACCCTCCCTTCAGGGTGAACGTGCACTTTGCAAATATTTATGTTCATGGTATGTTATGTTATCAAAAGGCTCTCATTAAATGCCGATACAACCTTGGGAAGAAGGATGGGCAGGTGCAAAAAGGATACCTTATCTAGGTGGAAAACTGTGAAACACAGAGTGCCTGAATTTCTCCGATTCTATAAGCTAAAGTTACTGCCACCTACAAAACTGTCTTCAAGACAGTTACCGAACTGGAAAATGTACATTGGTTTAAGTGGGGATGCTATCAAGAAAGTTAACACAGGATTCAAATAATCAGAGTGGGGAAAAAACAATCAAATTAAACCTTTCAGGAAAAGGAGACCAAAATATGGATGGTTGACCAGGAAGACACATGAAGGCAGACAGCAGCCAGATTGCATGTAGCCACTGCAAAACCCAGCTGTGTCCGGGACAACACGAGTCGCAGGACGTCAGAGACGCAAAATTTAGTGGGATCTAAACCTTCTGACTCGCACCAATTAGAGGTTTTGATCCACAAACCTCTTAGATGGGTTTTATATTGTTTCCTGGTCACCAAGTTGAGGTCCACATCTTCATCCCTAAGGAAAAAGGACTGGCTGACACTGGTCAATCTCCATCCTTGCACCTGCATTTCGGGAATAGGATGGAGGACCTGAGCATCCTGATGTGAGAGCAGTTTTACCCTGTGAGGGAGAGCAAAGATGACAGAATTCAGATGAGGCCAGCAGTTCAGCTTACCAGTTCCTCCTTGCCCAATCAGGGGCAATCAGGATCAGCTGTGCTCGACAACTTTTCTGGGATCGAGATAAGCAGAGTCAGTGGAAACAGGTACAGTAGGCCCTCTGAACCCCAAGGCATCCCCAAGGGAACTTGTAAAAGAGAATTGTATGGCCCAAAACAGAGGACACTTTCTGTTTTAGAAACCCCCAACTGGAGAAGGGGACCGTAACACTTTGGGGTACAGTTCCCACTCATTAGCCATCAGTGAGAGATGACCAAAAGCATCTGCCCCTACACTGAGATGAGTTGCTACTGGGACAGCTCTCCATTGCTGCACCGACTCCAAGAAGAAAATTGGCACACAATAAAGGGTCAAGAACCCCAGGCTGCCTGCCTGCTGAAGTAATGGATGGTGGTGGTTGTCCACTCAGATGTAAGAGGGAATGTCTTCATGGAAATGCGGACCAAAGGCCCCAAGGTGTCAGGTCCCCTGGATGATCACTGAACCCCAGCGAGGAGGTGGCCATGAATATCATGGCATGAGCCTGCAGAGGGCTGAATAGGCGACAACCTAAAGGGTGATATGGTCCATGCACCAGTAGAATGCCGGCTGAAAATAGTTGTAGATCTGCACTAGACCCAGTGTTCAATTTGAGCTTGTGGTTTCCGGTGCTCTGCATTCCAGACACGGGATAGAATTACACATGGGACGGACAAGACTCAAATCATGTCTTTCTTTGTGCTCACCTCTAAAACAATCTCTCACCAGATACTACCGTCACACCTTGCATTTAGAAGCTGGGTCCAAACCTCTTCGAGGGTCAAATCCTCCACTGTGCTTGTGTCTAGTCAGTGATTAGATTCCCCGCTTGGGCCCGAGCGTTTGACAAGCCTAGACCTGACTGAAAGATATAGGCATTTGTCAAAGGGCTCCTTCTGCCCACATCCATAAACCAAGCAAAGCACCTTTAAAAGCCTAAGCTCCCAGCAAGCCATAAAGATTCTCCAATCGACCATTAATCCCCCTTGGATTTTGTAATCCATAATCAGACGGAAAACCGGATTCCTACAGCCTGTTGAAGTATATACTGTACCCCTAAGTCTCCAACTCTGTAACCCCCAGTTTCCGAAGATAGCACTCCGATACAGCATTCTAGAAAAAGCCAAGTTTGTCTCTTTGCCTTGTAACTATGGATCCACATACACAACATGAGTCTAACAAGGGACATCTAACAGAGGTCCAGGAGAGCCAGACGAGACAGATTTTCAGATAAACACGGAGTATTTAAATAGGGTTCCATCTGGAATCACGGAGTGATTTATATCTTGAATATCTGGCATGGATCCATTCCTCCTGCATATAAATTGGATACCCCCTACTATACTTCCCCTTGAATTCCCTTCCAGTACTGTGAGAGAGCGCCAAATTTGCTCTACATTGTTAAGAGGCAGACAAGTAGGGCCAATACAGTTAAGGTTCCTGTGACCTCCACTCTGCTAACGTCTTATCGTGTGTTCGTTTGATATGGCTGCGCAGCACTGAGTTTGAACAATAGCACAATAAAATATTCCGGAAAATGCAATCATTTCAATTTTTCAGCCTGCCAACTATGTCTGATAGCAAAAGAAGTACAACATTGCCCTTGCATTCTTTGGTGAGCTGCATTCCAGGCATGGGAACAAATCCATTATTTTCCCTAATCATAGTATACTGTGCATTGAATGGCAAACTGTAACATTTCTTTGGGCGCGTTTATTACACCTGAAAGCCCATTTCAACCTCAGATATTCTGATCTTATCAAGCAGAAAAAGAACTGCTATTGATTTAAGGGTCACATTTCACCTCTATTTCTGCATATACACAAAATTAACGAACAAAAAAAGAGTGGCAGAAATAGAGGATGTTAAGAGAAACACTCCAAGGGAATAAGAAACAGCTTTATTATTATTCGAGAGACCTCCATCTTCCCTATGAAGAGGGGTGAGTTCCAAAGCCCCAAAGTCAACATGTCATTGGCAAGGGATTATCTCACACAGACCAAATATTTGCTGCTTCTACACTGCTACATCAGGTACTCAGAGGAATCAAGTATTGTCACACAAATATAAGTCAGATATAAATACAACAAAAAGCGATTACATCCCTCACTTTTCTTCTTTTAAATACACAATTGGCAAGAAAGTATCAAAGTTTCACAAATCTATAAGTCATTTTTTCTAATAACCTGGGGAAGGACATGCTTGGCCGAAGCTACCTTCTCCATTGAATGTAGCCACCCCCTGTCTTGTAGAGCCTATTGCTTGAATGGAGGAACATCATTCTAACATGGAGCACCTACAAGGGATTCACACTGTTGAGTCCACCCGGGGGAAACAACAGGGCAAACAATAAAAAGTCCACAGTGACACAGTCTTTCTTGCCATGTAAGAACTCGTTTGCCTCCAGTGGTGCGTTCCTTTTCTAGGCCAGAGTCAACAGAGAAGCTATCTCAAATGCAAGTCACAGAGCTAACATCTTCATCAAGACAGAATTCCTATGTGAAATATCTTCTTAATTGTTACCCACAAGGTTCTCCTCTCTATGTCCATACTGGTAGCATTTGTACGTAACGAAACCCATGTTTTTCTCCTAATTAATATTCGTCTTATTTCTGTATGATTGCAAAGGTCTCCCCTTGTAATAGTTTGTAACTGCAGCTTGTCCCTGTGTATAACCCTCTTTCAGCTTTTAGGCGTGGTTCACGCAACATAAAAATATTAATAAACAAATAAACAAGTGCTTCACCCCATTTGTAGGAGGCTGTTTTAATATCTGTGCTCTGCTGCTAAATCCTTCACTTAGGTCTGACTGCGTATTTATTTATGTTCTTATTCTTGTGTGTTTGATAGGCCATCCATACAGATAACATAAATTGAGTGTTTGACGTGAAAAGTTTTCCGCTTCGAACTGCACACTATTATGTACCTGCTATCTTCTAAACAGTTTTCACCCCATGAAATTAGGGTGGCGTGGCTTTCTGCCAACTGCTGCTATAATACGTAAAATTTTACTATTGATATAATCTCAATCATTGTGCTGGGTAACCAATATTTCTTATAAATCCAATTCTTCAACCCTTTTGGAAAACGACAGTTTGGAAAACGATAGGTCAGTTTCATACAGACAGGTCAGCTTCAAATTTCCCACTGGATCATTCTATTAAAAAATATACCTGAAGCGTAGTGCTTATTTTTAATTCCATTTAATGCAGGCATTGAGATAAAAGACTCATATAATAAGTTGTGAAAGATCTGCACGTATACGCCTCTGTCGCAGAATGATTTGTTTCTGGTCCATCAATTTTTCTTTGCCCAACTGATGTATGGATAAACCTATATCGAGTTTGCAGAGACCCTCAATCAATACCCAAGGCCAGGGAAGGAAAGGTTCATTAAATCCATCTTTGTCCCGCCTCTAATATCTAACTTGGAGCAAAGTCCTAGGACCTGAAGCCTTTAGAATGTACTACAGAGGACTAAATAGATTTCAAAGTACCACTGACCAAATGTCTACCGAGTACAGTTGCAAAATCTTTGACTTGCAGAGAAAGAGCTCTCGCAAACCTGTAAAACTTGAATCTTCTATTTGTAGCACAACTATATACACAGAACAATGCACTAAAATGCTTCGTTTTGATGCAACTTCACTTATAACATCAGGACCAAAAACAACTGGGACTTGTCTAATCCATCTGAAACTCTCAGTTCTGTAAATATCCTACTTGTGCTCCCATACAACAACTATTCTGCTAAAATGCTGTGCTTAAGATGAAGGGTTTGTAAAAACAAGTTATAATTTTGGGGAAAATAAACGTTGACTGCACAACTTAATCTTTTTGAAGTAAAATTGAAGAGCAATTTGTCAACTGACAAAGCATTGATCTGACAATCTTTTCTCAAAATTGATCAAAGTTGATACCAAACATTTCACCTTAACATACAACACATGCAAACGTATCCAAACTACAGGAAGGTGTACGGGGTAAGCACAGAGATGTGGTCAGGGAGTCATGATCTCTGGCAGCAGACGCATCGAAGATACAAACAAAATGGAGTGGGATCTGCTCTGGATACGTCATACTGCACATATAATGAATCTTCGGTTAAAATGGCTTGGCTTATGGATGATGATGTGGCAGACATAAGCAGCACAGCCTTAGCCAAGAGGTGCCATCTAAGTTAGATTTGGCATAGGGAAGTAATAGGGTCCAGTGAAATGTGTCTCAGGTGAGGTTGGAAACATGACTGAGGATGGGTGAGAGATGCGTTACCTGAGAAAGAAGCATTATCTATGGAAGGAAGCATGGTCCAATGAGGGCGTGTGGCCTACGAAAGTAGTATGACCTATATGTTGATGTGCAATAGGTAGTAAGTGCAGCCTATGCAAAACCTATAGGAAAACATGCGATCCTAATAAGGAAATCTTAAGAAAACTTAGCAATGTTTGGCCCACTTATTGCAAGTTTCTCACGTGACACTGCTGTAGAAGGGATGCAGAGTTTCATTAAAAAAAGTTGAAAGAGCCTAGCAGCACTGGCACAGTCAGATCTTTTAAACTGTGTATGTCTTCAACACACATCCTCCAGGCAGAACTGTAACAAGATTTCATCCCCCCTGAACATGTGGAGAACAAACATCTCTTAGATTTATAAAGGCGGCGGCAGTGAATGGCTCACTCACCATGATGTAGGGGTCGTTGAGCTGCAGTCCGTACAGGACCCAGGAGGTTGAGGTCAAGAAGGTTGCCACGGTCAGGGGAAAAGACAGGCACTTGGTGGACCTGGTCTTGATGATCTTAGCCTGTGCAGAACACAAGAACATGGATGCATTAATCAGAGCTCATAAAAGGAAACATATCTGGTAAATGTTCTTGCAGAAGAATGTGTGCTAGGAGCTTTTATCACTGAAACCATCACCGAAAGCCATATTTATCACAAGATAAGTACATACGCTATAACAATTACTTGTAAAGTGCTATCCTGCCTGAAACAGCACATTCAGAATGTGAAGCCCACTGAATTGTAGATCTACGATGCAGCATCGAACCTGCAACACCATTCTGTCGTTTCGAAGGCTCCTGCTACAGAGGTGGAGACACTGGGTGAGTGATGGTGATGGTGCTAATTTGTAGAGCGCATGGATTCTTCTAATGATATATCCGAACAGTAGGATTTTGATTATCTGAGGGTACCCTAAATTCAGCAAGCTAGATGAAAAGACTGGAATTAATTAAAAAGCCAATTTTGTAATGTCCTTCTAAAGGCTGCTTCTGAGGGGATTTCCCGCAAACTCAATAGTATGCTATTCCAGATTTACAGAGCAAAAGAGCGCGCTTCCATCTGACCCCTGAACCAGAGTTCGATGTATGGCTACACTATCAGTGTACCCGAGGGGAGAAGGAAAAGGTGTGATATATACAGGTGTCCGCGCATAGGGCCTACTCACAACTATCCAGGCAGTAAAGGAGTAACTTCTCTCACAGCAGGATTAACTGGAAAAACCTAACTTAAAAATGTGCAGAAGGTCACCCACCACTGCAGAAAGCTCAAAGTCACATCAAGCAGGCTTAAATGAAAACAATGAATCTGTATCTTCTACAAGAGGCAATTTCTCAAATTCCACCAGCTACAGGTTGGTCTTGACAAGTGTAAACAGTTCTAACTCAACTATGTCCTCAGACAATGCTGGATGTTTATGTTGTTCATACCAGAAAATGTAGGTAATAGGGCGTACAGTGGTGGTAGAGGGAGCCATTAGTCCCGCCTGTCAATCATTCGTGACCTACCAGGTCTATGAGTGGGGACATGTACATGCCAATAGTCAAGATGCTGAAGAACAGCCCCAGCCGGCTCAAGCGCGTTGGCACATCAGGGATTTGGATGTAGAAATAACAATAACCCAGGATAAGCACCGCCAGCGAACCCAGGCACTTCATCAGGATGGAGAACTAGAAAACAACAGAAAACATGCAGAAATAATCAAACACTAGAAAACAGCAGAAGACCTAATCGCACACTAAATAGCAGTAGAAATAACGGAAGAAGCAGACATGGGCAAAAAAAGAGCAGGAAGTAAATAAAAACACACAACTCAGCAGAATAATAAAATAGACATCCACCCGCTAGAAACAAGCAAAAAATAACAATAAATAATCCCACACTAGAGGAAAGCAGAAATAATGTATAAACAGTCACAGAAATAACTGGAAGAAACAAAATCACATAACAAAACACAGCATAACACAAAAACATTATGAGACTGGAAAACATCAGGACAACAAAAAAAACAGTTACACACCAGAATGCAGCAGATCAAAGCAAGCAAAATAGCTCCTCCAGCTGTGTAATAGTCTAAAAAATCTATTCTTCGTTGTCTCTCTTGTTTGTTATGTTCACAAATGTCATATTGTGTCAGCAATCACGTTTTTGTTATAGCCCAATATCCCTTGTATGAAACTCCATTAAAGTGAATAGGATATTCAGAATATTTATAAAAGAACAACAGCAATAACCCCAAAAAAGCAACCATACACTAGAATATATATATAAAAAACAACAACAAATCAATAGGTTGGAGCTGGACTAATCCCAGTGACATACAAAAGCAAAAAAATAATTATTCTACGTCACAACAGGTTTTACGGGTCATTGAAATAACTGAGGATAGACACTTGTAAGCAGGAAGTCATGTAGCCGGTAATGTAGAAAATATGAGGAAATTTGTTGTAAAGATTAGGCTCAGGTTACAGGTAGATACGATGGTCAATGCATGGCCCCACCAGGAGTGTCCTCTGTCTCCAACTGATCTCTCAAAGCATACATGAACATTATATGACGTCACACTCACACTCTGAGCAGCAGGGAACTGGTTACCAAGGAGAGGATGCATGGCAACAAGTCAAGATACCAGAGTCATCTATCTCTCAGAGCATAACATTTAGCATAACATTTTGTAGAATGAAATGTGTGTTGATGTATCACTGACATAGGCTGTGAACTATTGTTTAATTTGTCATTTTCAAGCTTACTAACTATTAATTTCAACTGTGATTTAGATGTTGATTTTCTGAATATATGGGCATGGATTCCGAACATTGAGGAGAGGGGTGCTCGTGTGTGATCTGCACTGTTGACGCGTTGGGACCCAAGTGCAATGGTTGGTACCACTGGTGTGGGTTACTATGTGACTGGCAGGATGTGTGCATTGTCCTGGGAAGGGAATGCTCCCTACTCTGTCTGAACTAGAGGGCATCTTGTATTTTATGTTCTGTACTTACTTGGGTGCTTTCCACAGAGTACAGGCATGTTGCCATGGATCACTGACGTGTTTGTGTACGCTCAGCACTCAGGTGGGAATACCTAGAGTCGTGCTGACTTGGGTCTGGTGTACTAGATTCTTTCTTGCTCTGTACCTGACATCTTTCAGTTGGGGTGACCAGACGAGGACATGGAAATCAGTATGAGTAGATGAGCGTGCTACCCTCTTTGAAGATTACGCTCCTGTGGCTTTATCGATCTGTTGTTCGTTATTCTAAAGACTAAGGTTACTAAAAATGATTCAGTTGGGTAGTGATAAAAATTTATTGTATGCCAACGTCAAAAACTAAAATTTGTGTTTTGCATTAAAAACAACGAATTTACAGGTTGTCACAAAAAGGAGCTGCATCAGGTCCCCAAACAAGATGCACAGCCACATATACAATGAACCCAAGAGCTTGGTCTATTGTAACATATGTTTATTCCAAAATTACCCTCTAAAGCTGCTAAGAAAAGCCTGGAGTGCACTTGTGAAAATATTGTGATGAAAAATTGATGAAAATGAATTGACGGAGTATAAAAATTATCGGATTAAACATGGAGTACTTTTTGTGACACATATATGCATCGCGCACGGACTGAGCACGAATCGAGGTAGCACGGCTTTAATGCCGTTGAGCATTAAGAACATTGGATTACAACTTTGAGTGCATTCTACCATTCTTTGTGTGTGTACATTTAGGGCTGCCACCTTTCCAAGAAAAACTACCGGCCATTTGGTGTTGTTTTGAGAGTATGCAAATGCCAGGGAATGATAATAAATAGAAATTCAAACAAAGTCTTATATATTTATTTGTAACATTACTTTTCTGCTTTTTCCCCCTTTAATTATTAGTCAGGGATGATTAACGTAGCTCTAGAACACATTTAAAAAAAAATCTATTTATATTTGCTGCTTGAAGTATGTACATATAAGAGCTAAAAATACCGGTTTTAGGTGATTTTGCTTATTTTTGCACCGGCCGGGACCTGAAAATACCAGGGGTGCCGGTAAAAAAACAGTCAGATGGTAGCCCTATGTACATTGCTCCAGGAGGCCACCATCCAAGCCGTATTTTTAGGTTCACCCCACTCAGTGGCGTTGCATGGGTTGCCAGCGCCCAGGGCAAGGCAAGTATCCTTCGACTTTTCTTTTAAAATTTTGCGCCCCTATTGTATTGTATTGTAATTGCATTTATATAGCGCTTACTACCCCATACGAGGCGTCAAATCGCTTTTTCGGCGAGTAGCACGCTACTCCGGAACCCATAAAGGATTAGTGGTGAATTAGTATAGTGAAATATGAAAGTAATTTGAGTGGTGGATATTAGTCAGTTATTTGGATTGAGAAGGATAGCGTGGGGACAATATTAAAATTTTGCGCCCCTGAAAATGGCCCTAAGAATTTTGCGCCCTGGGCAACCGCCCCTGTGGCCCTGCCCACGCTACGCCACTGACCCCACTTAAATCCACTGCACGTCCATGTACCCCAGAGGCTTATGCTGAAAATCTGGCAAGGGTCCAGCCCTCTTGGAACAGTGTTGACCACCCCTCCTTTTTGGTCTCACTCCAACAAGACTCAGGCGACAAGTGTATAGAAACAGCATGAGTAGCACACACAGAGGAGAACCCGGAAGTAGACGCTGTCCTGTACCTTTTCCGGGGTGAACCTGAGGTACACCAGTATGTAGAGCGTCTGGAGGGACACGCCGATGCAGTTCACGCTCATCAGCGTCCAGTCGTCCTTCAGGTACCCGTAGTAGAACCAGCCCATGTTACTGTGGAAACACAAAACGAAGCCAGAAGAAGGTGAAACGTGCCGCACTCTCCTATGACAACCCTCTCCACTAACACTTCTGTCCCCTTTCCTTTCAAGGGTTCAAGAACTCTGTAAACCCCTTATCTGTGGTCCGCTCCACGACTTCAAGCCCTGTAAAATAGTTTGTGGGCCCACTAACGCACTTTTTACAAGGGCGAGTCCCACCGTGGGGGGCACGCAGAGCACACACACATCTGGTGAGAGGACGAATATATCCGGTTTCAATTCGAGCAGCACGAAAACGGATGCCCGCTGCGACACTAAGGGTTGTTTTTCTTTTGGATGGATAGGTCATTTCGTAGAAAAAGCACACCGTTTCGCAACACTTTTTACCTAATGTGACACAGATGTCTGCACGTGCTGCGGATGTCGGAAGTCCCGCAAGCTGACATCCAGATGGGGAGATTCTTTTAGGGTCGCATTATAAATAGCCCTGTAAATTTAAATTACGACCCGCAGTTCGCAATCATAAGCTTTGTGATGTATATAGCCAATGCCACTGGAATTATGATTTTCGCATAATTATAGATTTGCTGCATTTTCCACATAATCAATCATTTACTGCATAATCTGCAGATTTTAACAAAAAAAATGTGTTTCTAGATCAAACGGGTCAAATGTTACAAAAGACGCAGAGGCACGTGTTGCTGTGCAGCGGAAGGCCTTTCGCAATTGTTGACTGGTCACCTTTCTGTTACATATTGTTATATTTGGGTGTTAAACTGGCACTAATGAGGTGCACCCAATGCCCAGACAGAGTTAAGAAGTGCAAAAAGTACAAAATAATGAAGTAATACTATCAAAAAATGTGCTGGATTGCGTCGTATAATTGACCTTTTCTTGCTGCATAATTTACTCAACCCTGCTGCATAATTTGGCCCTCCCCTGCCACATAATTCCAGTGGCCCTGTATATAGCATACTGTAATTACGGGGCGTGATAAAGTCCACGCCACCATTAAAATTTGGCTGGTCAAAGCTGCCACAAATTAACGGGTGAAAAAAAGCGGGTAATGCAGAAATATTAACACGAACCAAAATCTGCATGTTATGCCCCATTTTCAGTATATTTGGGGGAAACGATGCCTTTCTTGGAGCTATGGTGAAAGCTACGTATCAATTATAGTCAGGGCCACTGTAAATATGCGGCAAGATAGGACCAAATTATGTGGCAGGGTTGATTAAATCATGCGGCAACAGAGGCAAATTATGCGGCACAATGCAGCAATTTTGTGACAGTATTACTTCATTATTCTGTCATTTTATCCATATTAATACTGTCTTAGGAAACATTTCATCTAATTAGTACATTTTAATTTTCAAATACAGCAATCAGCTACTGTCGACCTTCACGAATAGCCTTTTACTACTCAGCAACACGCCTCTGCCATTTTTTTTAGTAACTTTTGATCGGTCCGAGCTACAAAATTTTTTGTTAACATTTGTATATAATGCAGCAGATGATGGGAAATGTGGCAAATTCAGCAAATCCTTTATTCTGCGAAAAACACAGCGGCCGCAGAATCGCATAATTCCAGTGTCTTTGATTATAGTTTGCCAGTAATTCCCTCACTCCCTTTTGTCAGGCAAAATTGCAATGGGCAGCAATTATAACAATCCCTTAACTACCATCACTTTGGTGTTGGATTTTACTCTGTCTAATAATTATTGTATCTGGGACAGGACGCTCCTAATCAGGGCTTAAGTCCGAGAAAGGGCTGCCTAGTGGTTTCCATGCCCTAGGTGAAGTGACTCGCCACTCGCAGCAGGGGACCCCCACCCAAGCAATATCTACAATTTGAACCTCAAAACAGCACAAAAAATGCAGAAACAAGTAAACATAAGACTAATAACAAATTATGAAATATTTTAATTAATTCACATAAAAAAATGCAAAAATCCAAGATTTTATTTTAACTGGTAGTTTAGAGCTATACAAAATTAAGTTCCATTTCTAAAAGAGGAAGCGATATGCTGAGCTCAAGCACAACACTTTGTCATTTTTTGCTACTAGTACATGCTCTTTCTTAGTCGCTGCATACCAGTGCTTCCAGTGAGGTCACCAATCGTCCATACTAGTTTCTGTTTGCTGTACTTGCGCTACTCCCACAAACCAAAAATTGGCATACTAACTTAATTTTTAGTCTCCAAGTTTAAATTCTTAAACATTTACAGAGCATTTTAACGAATTTCAAAATTTGCTTTTGCAATCGTGAACCTCCTGAGTGGGCTTTGCGGACCCACGCCGGTCCACAGACCACTGGGTAAGAACCGCAGCCATAAGAGGTCGCCTTGTATTGCTTTGGCTAGAACTGTGGAGAATGATTGTCACTTCTAGCCTAGACTTATGTTTTCTCACCAAGAACTTTGAGATAAAACCAGTGCTTAATTTGTAAATAAATAGTTGCCAGTGCCTTATTCAAGAGGCCACTGCAGCTTGTACCAACCATTGCCCCCGCCAGTGCAGCCAGTACCAGTGACGATGCAACTATTAACCATCACCATCTGGGAGAGGAAGTGGCCTAACAGCTAGGGCGATCAACCTCGAAGCTGGGGAACCGGGTTCGATTCTTGGCAGGGACGCTCAATATCCTGTGATTCTGGGCAAATCACTTAATGTCCCCGTGCCTAACAAAAAATGAATGTGTCCATCTGTAACGCAACTGGTGCTCATGTTAACAGCTCTGATACCTTCCGGTCTAGTTCGTGCTATATAAAACTCCCCTCAAAAAAAAAAAATCACACTCCTACAAGTGTGAGAATTCAGACTATTCCAGGCCTCCAAAGCTAAATGAACAGCTTGGGTGGCATGTATTAATCGATTTTAATGTACATTGAACTAATAAACAACCGTTGTTGTTCTCATCTCCAAATTACGCAAACAGCGCCACCATGTGGCAGGCTGTCATAAGTGTTGGTGTTGACAATTAAGTGCCGGAAACCACCGGCTCAAATTAAGCACTGGATATAACTAAACAGGAATGTCAAAGGCCATGGCTATCATAGGCGCAACAGGAGCAGTGGCACAGAGAACCAGGCAAGTGATGGCTATACCGCACTCCAATGACAGAAGCAAGGAAGAATAATTTACTTACATGCATTAGGACCCATCACACCCTTACTACACTATGATCATGCATGCATACATTCATAATGCCCGATATTGTCACTTTTGTCACAGCCTTTAGTGCGTAGGTTTGTTCAACTACTGTTTGATGTCACAGCGCTAACCCAGAAGGCCCTGGGCAGAGGGGACATTGAGTTGAAGTGTGGAGTGGTCTGAGACCGGTGAGGCCTGGCTCTTCATCGAGAAGGCTCAGGGGCACCAAGCTCAACCTGCTAGGGGGCGAAGGCTGCGCTTCCTTTATCTTGGGTATAAAAGCTAGAAGTGGTGAGGAGTAGACTATTAGAAGTAAACATTAAAATAAACTAAGCAATTTCCTACTTTCAACAGATGAATAGAAAGCAAGTCAGACTTTTCCTTTCCTAAGTCCAACAATGCCCAGAATGTGGCTGTTACCCCCATTGTGCAGAAATCAATTTGGGGAGCACTCTAGTGGGATAGGGCATCAGCACACACCCAAGCCTCCCATTCCTGGAGGACGTAGATGCAACAATGTAATCGCATGTCACTGCCACAGGGTATAAAACGGGCTTGCGTGGGTTCCACGCCAACCGTGAGCAGCAGGCCCCATCAAGTGCAGTTCTACTGCAAGCAGTGCAGCTGCCAGACGTCACACTCCACTTGGCTGTGAATAGTTCACCTTTCCAGGGTTGGTAAACGGCGTACTTCCTTGGTGGTTCTCCAAGTGCTGTTCCTAACCAGGTGATGGAAAGATTCAGCACCCACACCCCTCTCAAGATGGGGACACCTACAGCATGATTACCCTAAATCCAACAGTGTTTAAAGAGCCATCAAAGCAATTTATAATTACTTCCTCATCACTCCTAATTCACTCATCTACAGCAGCATCTTGGGACGCAGTGAGCCAGGAGCCTCCGGTGGCCCTTTTTATAGTGGAAAAAAGGAGATACAGCTCCTGGCATGCAACAGGAAAACATCATGAAAGTGTGACCTTCGATTTCCAATTGTTTGAATCTTTATGTGAGACTGATAAAGAAATATACTGCAAAATCTAGTGGTTCATGTGTTTCAGGTCATATGTGCATCATGTAAGGAATGTACTTACCATACAGGAGGCCCCTTTAGGTTGATCACACTAAATTGCCAGAGCTTGGGACACACTGGTCGGCAACAGAGAGCATTAGAGAATTTCACCATCTGCAATTTTCACCCTGGGTTTTCAGGCAGGTGTGTTTTTGCCTCTGTTGGGCTTGCCCTTCGTGCTTCAACAACAGGTAGGTGATGCATATTCCCAGCCTGGGTACCCACCAATGAGTACGCCAAACACACAGCTTAATATTACACATCATTATTCTGCTGCGTGTAATTGCGAACCCAACTTTCTAAAACAAGCTTTCATGGCATTGTGCTCTGACACGTACGTCATAGCTCTACGGAGTCTGTTAGGAGCTAAAAGGGTTCTGTCATAAAATAACGCACTACACTACATCTCTGCTTCTGTTAAATAATTTTTTTTATTTGTTTTGTAAATCAACCGATATATATATTTATTTATATATACAATTAAATTTCTTCAATCAACCTCCTTGTTGCTTTAATTATTCGACCCGATCGGGTTACTGGAATCTGGGAGCAGTCATCTTCACTGTCAGAGATTTTCAAAGATGGTGAAGAAGTAACAGCAGTCACTGAGTTTTCAGGTTCAGTCTTTCTTTCACCATCTTGATCAGAAGACCGATGAGTTAAATACCAAAAGTGAGAAGAGTATTTGGTAACAGACTTCCCAGGACGCTGGGCAACCACCATACGTCCCTTGGTGAACACAAAGTGGAACGGTGCACCATCATATAGACCATCAGATTTTCTCATTCACAGTTGGCGGGCGATCACCAGATCTTCTGTCTTAAACTAAATGTTCTTGGCATGTTGCCTCATTTCAGCATAGGCTTTTATCTTTTCCTTATTAACCAAGTCCTTCATCCGAGCTGTATTCTCACTTCCTTCTCTTTTGCTGGTCCATTGAGGTAACTTGGTTGTCATTGCTCTCCCGACCATCAAAGTTGCAGGACTTTCGCCTGTGGTCGAGTGAGGTGTTGAACGATAGGCTTGTAGGGTGTAATTCAAAACAGTTTTTAAACTGAGCATCGCAAGAGTTGCATGCTGTACTGCTTTCTTTAGCATGCTCATTAAACCTCAACAAGTCAGTTGGCCTGCGGCCACAAAGGTGTACTCTTCTGATGCTCCAAGGAAACCTTGAATTCTTGACAGTTGACCGGCGGGCCATTATCAGACTTCAAAATGGTTGGAACGCTTCACGTTGCAAAAATGTCATTGAGTCTCTCAATGACTCGCTCAGTAGTTGTGGATGAGAGATCCTCTATTAACAGAAAACGGGAGTACTCATCCACAATTACCATCAGATGACGTCCATTATCGAGTGGACCAAAGCAATCGATGGCTATTCTTTCCCATCCATGCTTAGGGAGATCTGACTTGGTAAGAGTATGTTGAGAAATGTTTGTAGAAAGGCAGCTAAAGATGACAGGCCTTGAGTTCCTTTTCAACCCTCTCATCTAAATATGGAAACCAAACTCAATCTCGGAGAGCGCTCTTAGTGGCAACAATACCACAATGTCCTTCGTTAGCCACTTCAATTATTTTCTGTCTCAAACTCTCCGGAATTAGGATTTTTCACCCTCGCAGTATAACTCCTTCCTGAGTTATAGACAGTTCATCCTTAATTGTTTTGTACTTTTAGTAGTCACCATCATCGGTGAGAGGTTGAGCGTGTGGGTTCCACGACCGATGTGCAATGATATCTTTCAACTTCAGCATGTCACTATCATGGCTCATGGCAGTGATGATATGGGCTAACGATATGGCAGCTGGCGTATTTGACTTTACAATTAAATTGATGTAGGCTTCAGCTGTCTTGGATGGAGTACCTTGGCCTTGTATAGGCACTATGGGAAAGTAGTCAGCAGGGTTTTGATCCTTGCCTGGACTATCAACAATGGTATAATCATACTCATGTAATCTTAGTCCCTACTGTTCAATGCGAGGAGGCGTCTTGGCTTTTGGATTTCCAAAGATAGTCAATAAAGCTTGATGATCAGTTATCAGCTTAAAAGGAATATATGGAAATGTTCAAAAGCCCATACCACGGCCAAACTTTCTTTCTCAGATTGTAAGCACGTTCTGTCTGGGACAAACTGCTACTGGCATATGCCACAATATGCCTTTGAGCATGTGGGTGTCCTCTGTGATGTGCCAGGATAGTGCCTAACACGATTGGGCTAGCGTCAACAACAACCTCTGTATGAAGCTTTGGGCTGAAATACACCATTTCAGTAGCAGTTTCAATGGCTTGTTTGATTTTCTTGAAACTTCTCTCAGATTCATGTGACCAATTGAATGAAACATCTTTCTTTATTAACTCTTGCAAGGTAGCACTTATGGTAGCAAAGTTTCGTATATATCTTGAGCAGTGACTGCTAATGCCACGAAAGGAACATATCGCAGAAACATCTTGTGGAGGATCAGCATTTGACAGGGCTTGTACTTTGGCAGGATCCAGTGTCATACCCCCATCTGAAAAGATATGGCCAAAGAATGTTAACTTTGTCTTGGGGAACTCACACTTGTCTGCATTCAAAGTCAAGCCTGCATCTGTCAGTAAATGGCATACTTGGGTGAGAGCTTTATCATGCTCCTTCTGTGTAGTTCTGAAAATTAGTGCCATTGCTATAATTGAATGCATTCACAACTGGATGTATGACATGCTGATGGCGTCTTGGAAAAGTTCTGCAGTCGATGACACACCAAAACTCTTCTTTCAAAACAGACCGACGTATAGAAAATTTTGTGATATAATTGCAATCTTCTTCGAGTTCCAACTGATGATAACCTTTATTTAAATCAAGGCGAGGGAGGACCTTTGCACCAATTAATTGCGTTATCATGTCAGCAATCTATGGACCTGGATGTTTTTCACGTTCAATTTCCTTGTTTGCTTGCCGCATATCAACGCATATGCGTACAGCTCCTTCAGTGTCCTTTTTGGGCACTACCACTATGGGAGATACCCACGGCATCGGACCAGTTGAACGCTCAATAACGTCATGCTTAAGTAACGATTCAAGCTATTTTTCAACAGCTTCTTGTAAATGGAAAGCAACTTGTCTATGTCTCTGAGCAACAGGAATGATATCGTCAGGTTAAGTCAAGTTAAAGAACTTTGTTTTGCTTCGTTTCCACAGAATAAAAAGTACATATATCATCAAGTACAAAAATATCACAGCGTACTTAATAGCAAAACAACCTTAAAAACTGTACTAAAACTGAATAAAAATAGAAGAATGTAATACATTGTCATCTACTCATAAAAAGCTACAAATTGTGCAAAATAATACTTCACTTAAAAGTAGTGATGTACCAGTGCATAAAATTAAAACGTCACAAGGGTCTATTCAAATATCTCATTAGGCCCTTGCATCTTAAATTTTTAAAAACATTCTAAGTTAAATACATGGTCCACTCAGAGCTAATCATAGACATTGAAATTCATCGTCCAAAATGCAGGTCAAACTATCAATGCATATTCTTGCACACAATCCAAATGAGATTGCCTGCTCTTCAAAGAAGCTCATAGGAATGACGCTACAGAGTGACACACCAGAAGATCGTCCATCTGTTGAATGTGGATAACCAAGCATCAAAGGGATTTAATTTAGGGAAAACCTTATCAGGATAAACCAATGAGGTAAATTCTGCACAGAGGGTAATACAATTGTACACCGTGAGTGATTGATGGGGAGGACATTTGGTATAATCTGACGAGGGATTTATCTCTGTTTGACTCCCTTCTAACTAGAGCAGCCTTTGCCACAAAGTTCTCCTTAAGCCTTGCCTTAGTAATATGTGAACAGGTGAGTGGGGCCTAAAATAATTCATGTAAACCCACATCTATCAAAGAGCGCTTCACATACTGCAGCCATGGGATTTTGTATACAAAATCCATTTTTAAACAGTTCCTCAATATGGCTTGATTCAAGGTTACGGTCTACCTTCTCCATATCGAATGCTACAGTAAAATTGGCGCAAGCCGAATAGTATCAGAAATATAAAATACAAACAATTCGCTATGGCATATGAAGTTTGAGCAACTACAGTGCAGAGATTAAAAAAAATTAATAAACAAGTCCTTGATACGCTGAAGACAGTCAATATCGGCCATTCCCCATACCCCCGTCCTATACGTGGCACTAGCGATGGCTTTAGCTGCTTATACACTTAGTATTTCCAAGATGGATTTTGATCCCAACTTTTGAATTTAAAGATGGCCACTATACTTTTTCTAGTAAGAGGGCTATATTTGACACCATATTTTTCCATGTATACTTTCCGTCAAAAAAGATCCCCAAATATGAGAATGTTTCCGCCACCTCGACCCTGCGTGTGTCTATGTGGAAAGCTGGAAGTTTCTTTGATCGTTCACCAGCAACAAGTACATAGGACTTTGCTTCGTTTAAGCGGAGATCCAAACTATTCATGAAGCTAGTATACTCCTCTATGAGTCTCTGCAGGGCTTGACCAGTTCTAGCTATAAGCACTGAATCGTGAGCATTGGGAGGAGTATCGGGAGAGGGGCTGAATCAATGTAGGTTTCATCTTTAACAGACCCCGTCTGAACTGCTTCCACCCTGTTTTTATAAAGATAAAACAGGAATGGTGCAAAGACGCAGCATTGTCTAATGCCCCGCTCAATCTCAAAAGGTCTGGTACACTCCCCCTCCCTGTTATAGCAGACACATGCAGTTGCCTGTGAGTACATCTGCCTTATAAAATCGTCAATAATATGTAACTTTACTTTCATAGTCCTAAGATTTCCTAAACCATGCAACAAAGAATGTAACTGACACTATTTTGTGGAGAGCATTTATATTGTACTTCACAGAAATCAGTCCCATATTAGCAGCTGTACTGAAACTGAGCAGACAGGCACTTGCTGATGTACCCTGAAGAACATGGATGGGTGCTTGCACTTTCATTTTCTTATGTTTCAGTGTAGCCACAAATGAACCTTGACTTTTTATGGGCTTCAATGCAGCCCAGGTATGCACTTTGGTTTTCGATGGCTTAAGTCAAGGCAATGGATATAATTAATTGAATTTCTCTTCGGGCATTATGTTTATCGATGCACCACTGTCGATGATGAAAGGTATTGAGCAATCATTTATTTTCAATGTAATTTTCAGACAATGTATGACTTTGGTACGTCAACTTTTCTTTGACGGACATTTTTCTTCACATGCAACCAGTACTACATGCGCACGTTTCTCTGAGGTAAACATCAACATGGCTCAAACATCTTCCTCACTTTCATTTGATATTGAGGTGGACAAACTGTTTGACGATGATTTAGATGACAATCGACTTTTGTTCAGTGTCAATTTGCCTCAATTGATGTCGCCGCTGAGCCTGGTGGGTGTGCATCAAACGTTGCCTCTGGAATGTTGTGGCGGCCATTTTGTCTTTGCACCATGACACACTTACTTTTTCCTTCGCTTTACAAACCGTCACACAATGGTTCTCTTTCCCACAGCCTTTACATATCATTTCAATGGCGGGACATTTACCTTCATGTGGAAAGGAAAATACACATAAAACATAACTTCTTTCTATTTGTAGACATCACTTTGTGTCCTTCAGTCTTTTGCTTTGGCTTCCTTTTTATACTCCTGACCGATTCACTTTGGGCACCTACGGCCTCCATGTCAGCAGCTTGTATTTCAGCAAGCTCCTCAGCTCTGGCAACCATCAACACTCTCTCCAGAATAAGGGTTTCTCTCAGCATTCGTCATCTGAATGAATCGGAAAAGCATCCATCAATAACTCTAAGTCGCATACCTTCCTCATCATTACATTAATTGAACTTGCAGTGTTTGATGAGCGCATCAAGTCTCTCCACAAATTCATCAATGGTTTCACCGGCTTTTTGGCGTTCTTGACTGAAAATGTATCTTTCGTAATAAACATTTGGTACTGGATTAAACTTGAGATTCAGCGCTTCTTTAATCTGACAATATGTAATTTCTTCATCAGTTTGCGGCATATTCTTTATAACTTCATCCACACCATCACAAGTAAGATTTTTGAGACACTTGATAATCTTTTTGTTATCAGTCTCTTCAAATGCATCAATAAAATCATCAAATGTCTCTATCCACACAGTCCATCTATCGCCAATATTTTGCTTTTTGGCAGTATCGTAAGGTAGTGGTGGTTTGAAAAAACGCAGCAACGTTGTAGACCAGTGTGAAACTTACTTACACCTTGGGTGGATCCCTGTGACTTTGTGTCTGCAACTCGTCTGTGAGACCCTGCAACATGCTGGCCTCTCACTCATCCTTAATGAGAGCTGGAAACGTGACTTTCTCTGCCGCCATCTGAAAATGTTCACTACTCCGAGAGTCGTTCTTGTCTCCTTATTTTCTGAAGACCTGTGAAGTTGTTCTGAGCCCCACTGGGCAACTTTGTGAATGAACCACTTCAGGTATTGACGGCTCCGTAAGCACAACACCAAACACTTCTCCTTGAGCTAACTTCACCGAAAGCTCTAATATGATGACTCTCTTTAGTGTATTCAATAAGTCATTTATTTATTTTCTTCTAAATGTCAATTTGCATTTTCTAACACCTGGCTGAGCTCCACCTTGCAGCGCTTTTTTTCGCAGCGTTATTTTGCAAGTTATGATTATCACCGCGTGCGCTTCATAAACCAGGTTGAATCTGCTTTCAGCGTTAACACTCCGTATAATGTACACTTTTATCTTGCTTGACAGTGCGGCACCATCCACGTATAACTTGACCAACAGGTTCTTGACCATCAATGTGTAGATTCTTTACAGCGCTTCCGTTGTCTTCACTTGCTTTACAGTGACTGCAGTTGAGCTTTGCCTCCACGCGCATGAAGAGTTGATTCTGTTCTTCGACAGCGACGCACATGGCACGCATGAGCAGTCTGCTTGGACCTCGGCAAACTCTCTAGGAGAGCACGGTCGTTCTTCGGGTTACTTATCCCTTATCTTGCCGCCTTTTGTAGTGTCTTCCCAGCCTGAGTACACGCCAACGACTACGCCACACACGGAGCTTAATATTACACTTCTTTATTCTGCTGCATGTAACTGCGAATCCAACATTCTAAAACAAGCTTTCATGGCATTGCGCTCTGACACCTACGTCACAGTTCTACGGTGTCCGTTAGGAGACAAAAGCGCTCTGTCATAAAATATTGCAAGGCACTACAGTAGGGTAGTTGTGAGAGATGGTCAAAAGCCAGAAATAGATGAAAGTAGGTTCAACTTTCCTCAACCCTTCAAAGTTAAGTAGATTTGTGGCTAATTGCATAATATAGCCTTATAGCCTGCGGTAGCGGGCTATACCGGCTATTAAAGGCCCGCTCCAGCGTTAAAGGCCCGAGCCGAAGGCAAGAGCCTTTAACAAGAGAGCGGGACTTTAATAGCCGGTATAGCCCAGATACGAAGGGCTATAAGGCTATTAGAACGTTCTCCCACTAGATGGCAAAATGTTCTAACAAATAAAACAAAGGCCTCTCGGAGCCCGAGGGGGTTTAAATCCCCTCGAGCTCTGAGAGGCCTTTGTTCACAGCAATATCTGTGAACAAAAGCAACATTGGACTGTTGCTCTGCGGGCCTTTACCGGCCCGTAGAAGCTCGGAGCACTCCATTGTATTCAATGGAGTACTCCACATTCCAATGTTCTAATATGAGATAAGCTGTCTCTCCTCAAACCTATCAAATATAGTTGGGGTAAAATACAAAAATGAAGAACAGATTGCAAATAAGTCAAGGTCTCTCAAAGCAGAATGTTGTATGTATGTGTAGACAGGTTTGTACTAAAAGATCAGTGGTTGGCTGAGCTGTTCTGGGGGGCATTAGGGCTGTTGTGTTGCGAGATACTAGGGAATTTTCTGATTCCACCATCTTGCCCGAAATATTGGAGGAACGTGGGTAGGAACATTGGCAGGTTAAACTGTAGAAGTGTAAAAGGTGTTGTCCTTTGGCTTCATGCGTTTTGGTGTTGGCAACACTACAGAAATGAGTCTGTGGAGGAGTATGGCCTGTAGTGGGATAAACTTCAAGCTAGTCAAAAGTGGGCAGTGAGGGAACAATAGGGGCAAAAACACTCCAAGCCAAATATTTGCCATTCACCACACATGGTGTTGGCGCATTTGGTTCGGGGGTTATTTACCCGGTTATACTAATGTGCGAGTATGCCAAAATGTAGGCCAGTTTTAAATCTGAACCAAACAGGTGGTGTCTTTGTTATCTCTTGAGCCCAGTTATTTTGTGTCTCCAAAAATGTATGCCATATGTATGATAAAATGTCTCAGTGGCAAAGGAATGAAGGTAGTCTATAATCCTCACCATGCCCACTAAACCCAATTATGTAACAGGTGTGAATCTTTATCCCAGGCTTGGCCCATCATAGGCCTTCTATTTGCTGCTCAAGGGTACAGTATTGTATTGTATTGTAATTGCATTTGTATAGCGCTTACTACCAGGAAAGAACAACAACAGCCTTGAGAATCACATTTGTTTTCTTCTTGCCACTGACTTCATGACTTACAAGTACAGGGCTGGCTTAAGGTGCAAAAGTGCATTCCAGAGGGGTAGCCGTCAGTGCAAAATTGACGTACAGGTCCAGAAGGGGGTTCTATGCATCCCAACTTCCTAGCCCGCAAAGCCAATGTGCACACAGGTTCTGTAATTATAACTGCACCTGGGCTAACAATTACTGCATCTATTTATGTACTGTATTCTATGTACAGCTCATCGATTTTGACATTGAAATTGAAAAGTTTGTATAGTGCGCGAATGCTGAGGGCGTCTTGGCGCTTATATCTGCTACATTGAGATAAGGTGCATCTTGAGCTAAGGATTACTGCCAAAAATGGTCTATAACTAATCACAGCAACAGAAGGTCAAGTTTATTAATAGCCTTATAGCTGCTCACACCGGGCAGGAGAATAACCAGGTTTTAAGATGTTTCCTGAAACTGAATAGATTAGACTGATCCCTGAGGTGTTCAGGTAGGTTATTCCAAAGTTGTTCTGTAGTGTGGATAAGCTCCTACCTCCCCTGTCCTTCTTCTGATTTTGCAGATATTGACTGTCAGAGTTATTCGAGTGCAAGGTTCTTCTGGGGCTATACCAAGAAAGTTTTTTTTACAGATACACTGGGCCTTCACCATAAAGAGTCCTATGTGCCAGGCCTAAGGCCTTGAACATGACTCTTTTCTTCACTGAGAACCAATGGAGCTCTCGTAATGCCCCGGAAATTGGCTTGAACTTGGGAATTTTCTTTAGAAGTCGAGTCACTGCATTCAGTAGGCTTTAAAGTTTCTTCTGAGTGCGCCGGTGGATGCCTAGATATAGGGCATTGCAATATTCCAGCCTTGACAACACTAAGGCAGTAACCACTGATTTTTTAAGTTAATATGGGATGAAAGGGAGAATTTTCCTTATTGTGCGCAACAGAAAAAAAACATGAAGATGTCAGTTTGCTAATCTGTGCGTTGAAGAACAAATCCGGGTCAAAAATATTTCCCAGATCATAACCGAGGGTACCGGAGTTGGAAGAGAACCAAGCATCTGAGGCCACCAGGATTGATCCCAGAAGGCGGGGTCCTTACCAAAGAGGAAAACCTCAGTTTTGTCTGAATTAAACATAGCGCTATCATTGCTCATCCATTCTCCCATAGCACCCGTCAGGGTCGGATTGGGACCAAAAATAGACCAGGGCAGCCTCAAAAAAGTGGCCCACATTTGAGGAGCGCGACCTTTCCTAAAACATTGCTTGGTTAGCATCAGGAGGCTCAAAAAACGTGGCGACACGTGTTCCTGCGCATTGGAAGTCCCTTCTCAAATGTTGACTGGTCATCTTCCAGTTGTTATGGTTGCATTTGATTGTTAAAGTGATACTATTGAGGTGAAATGGTTTCCCAGACTGGGATGACTATGTTATAAAGTGGTTAAATAATGAAACAATACAATCAGAAAAGTTGCATAATTTGTCTTTTCTTGCCCCAAAATCTAGTCAATTGCAGCATAATTTGGTCCTCCCTACCGCATAATTCCAATGGCATTGATTATAATTTATAAGCTGCAAGTAACAAAAGGACGTCTGAGCAGTAACCCATTGACCTTTGTACATAAAATACAAATCTTTGATTTGCAAGCTACAGGTTGTGTTTGCAGCAGATATATAAACCCTCTCTGCTAAATTATTGATGACTTAAACCTGACTAGACAAAACACAGATCTCACCAGCAAGTACATGCTACAAGTACAGAAAATAAACTTTGGTATGTGCTTGGCAGATTACTTAATAAAATGTGAACCGGCCAGGTCGAGGTGAAAATGACCACAACATCTGACCAGCCTGGCCTTCCAGGACTTTCAGCCTTTGTGCACTCTTATTAATATTCATGAAGCGGGAAGATTTTCGATCTCCTGCGAAAATACATTTTCATACGGGACTGACGAGTACAAATAGCTGGGCAGGTCACAAACAGTTGGTTTGCAATTTCCCCACACAGGTTTGAGACCTGCCCAATGATACATCCTTCATTCGGAGCTCGCGCCAGGAATGACAGATCTCATGGGACTGACTTCCCAGCATACTGCAAGCCACTGACCAAGCGCTGCATGTGTTAATACAAGGCGGAGAGCTTACACCAAGCCCACCTTTAGCATCTGACGGAGGCATCCCGTCACGTAATACAAGTGCTCTTCCCAGTTCAGTCCTGATGAAGACCCCACCGTAAGGACACCGACTTTTCCTACAAACAGGGGTCGAAACGTCGACAACCTACAGACACAAACTCTGGCGACATTGTTTAAAATATACTTGTCCCATAAAGTTATGTGTATATTCAGGAACATTTGACCTACCTCAGACTGGAAAAGTTTTGTCTTCATGCAACATTGATGTATATATGTCACAAACACCTTTTCCCTGTCCTCCACTTCAACACCCACTCCCTTCCTTCCTTTCCAACCGCACCAAGAGCACTGTAAATCTATTGCATTTTAATGAGCAGTGTTATTGCCATTAGTAACCAATGCTTTGAATATAAATTGCATTTGTTTGGTCCAATGAAGTAAATAAATAGGACCCATGTTTAGAACCATCTGTGTTTGCTACTATATATTGTTTTACTACAAAGTTTGTTCCTACCTCGACCACTTTTGTCCGTACTGCACTATTGACCCAGGTTGGGTAGTATGTAGGGTTGACCCCATTAATACTTAATACAATGATACATCAGGCCCAAAGTATTTTCCAGAAGTACTATTAGAATCTAAACATTGAGTATTTGCTCAATATTTCGACACAATGTGAAAAGGCTGGTTTCTGAAGATAATTCATCCTGATCTATAATCCCCCAAAACATCTCCCTGGTAGTCTGATGCCGGCAGAGCTGACTGGGCGCTTTTCCTTCACTGCTTCCTTTGCAGCTGTTGTGGTCATCACCTTCAGGCCTCAGTGTGGTGATCCTTCAGCTATTGTTGTCCAGAGCCTACAGGCGATCTCCCTGCTCGGTACTTTACACTCTGTGCTGCAAATGTGAAGTCCCAGTGAAGGAGGGGGTGGGTGAAATGTGAATGGCATTGCTTCACTTCTGAGACAGGCTGGCCCCATGGGGGTCAGAGGTGAAAACTGACAACTAGGTGAGAATGGCCCAAAGGCCACAACACCACCTGGCCTTCTCGCACACTGTGGGCAGTTCACAGAGGCCCAAAAAAAAGCAGCCCCCTGCTGGCACTTTAGCACCGGCCAATGCCCGATTGCCCGCATTGGCAATCCGACGCTGGCACCCGTGAAGTTGTTAAAGCGGTGTGCAGTCTCATCAACATCATTCGAGATGGACACAACAATTTGTGTTTCATCTGCACACGCCACTGGGGCAAAACCAAAAGAGTGGATCAGTCCTGTCAAGGGCATCGCATAAATATTAAAAAGAGTAGGACTCAACGATGAGTCCTGAGGGACCCAACGTGGCAGTGAAAAGGATTTGGATACAAAGTCTACCAGGGCAACCTACTGGTCTCTTTCCAAGAGAAAAGAGCGGAACAGCTCAAGAGCTGAGCCTCCGATCCCAATTTCTACCAAGCGTTCCAAAATGGCCGCATGGTTTACAGTGTGAAAGGCTGCCGATAGATCCAACAGGATCATCGCCGCTTTCCCACGGTTATCCAAGACACTTCTGTTGTTACAACCAGAGCACACTCAGTGCTGTGATTTGGCCTGAACCCAAATTGCGCCGAATCCAAGATCTCATTCTCCTCTAAAAATTTAGAGTTCAATATTCCTGTGTTTTTCAAGTACTTTTGCCCCGAAGGGTAAGCGAGATACGGGACGATAGTTCTTTACCTCTTTGGATCTAATGAGGGATTCTTGAACAATGGGAGGATAGAGGCCTTTTCCACTCTCAGGGAAAAAGATCGGAGTCAATGATGGTGTTCAGTAGCATAGTGGGGGGGGGCAACCAGCCCTGATATATCGTGGACAGTTTTCAGGGGGCAGAAGGGGCCCCTGATTTTTTGGGCAAATAAGTTAAACTACTCTTTCCTTCGTGAGAGGGGAAAACCTGCAGAAGGTGTTTTTTACGGGAACTATACTTGTTGGACTGGATTAAGGGCCTGCCCGTAGCATTAAATTTGCCATGAATTTCCTCCACTTTATTTAAAAAAAATTCTGCTTGTTGTTCACAGAAAAGTTGACAGGGAGCCGTGGTACAACTCGATGAAAGCCTGGAAAGAATCTGAACCGTTTTAAAAAGTTCCCTTGTGGAGTTCTTTGCTAAGTAAATTTTCTCCGAGACATTTTTAGTTTTCTCAATACCAATCAGTTTTTTGTAGTCTTGAATATATTAATTGTATCTGGCCTTCTCTTCCCTCAGATAATTTTTACTCCATACTTTCTCCTGCTTTCTACATTTTTGTTTTAATTCCTTGAGCTGAGGCGAGAACCAGGTGGCAGAGGGCCTTTTTCTGTGGTTCTGAATCGTTTTGACAGGGGCAAATTTGGTGACTGCAACTCTTATCCACTCAGAATATGTCCCTACTCGGCCTACTGTTAAGTTTGAATCTTTCATAATTGAGGGGCGAGATCTGTCTAGGCCATCTGCCAGGTCGGTTTTATTAATTTTGTTCCAAGCTTGGACTTTCTTAATTTGCACACTATTTTAAGTAGCATTGGAGGGCGGGACAGTTTCTAGGCTAAAATGTACGGCTTTATGATCTGAGCATGTAATAGGTAGGATATTATCAACCTTTAAGTCTGGGTTGTTGGAGAAAATGTCGTCCAGGGTGACCTGCAACATGGGTAGTGGAATTCACCCGGTGAGAAAGACTAAAACCACTTAAAATATCAATGAGTTTCTCTGAGTCTTTATTGTTGTCAGTTTCTAAATTAAAATTATAATCACCTAAAACAGAAAAAATTAGAAAACTGCATACATGATTCTAAAATATCTCCTAAGCTTTCTAAAAAGCTTGCTTTCGGTCCAGGTGACCTGTACGTCAGGAGGCCATTGAAGATAGGCTTATTAGATAGCTTGCAGCGAGATAACATTGCTTACCAAACCAAATAAACATTTTTTAACTAAAAAAAATAGTCTGGTTGCTTGTAAAGTGTCCACAACGCTTGAATTGTCACTCTCTGCTTTTCCCTCCACTCTCTCAAATGAGACCTAGAGACGAAGTGGCTCACAAGAAAGTGGAGAGACAGCCTGACAGGGTGGTACACCCAAAACATTGGCAGATCTTGAGAAGAATCCCTTCCAAGCCCCATGACCCTTTCTTTAAGTTCCAAACATGGCTTCAAATGGACAATAAGGAAAGAAACGAGTTACATAGTGGCGTTACGAGTGGAGTCAGGAAAGGGAGAGAGCAGAAGAGAATTCAAAAAGAACATAATGCAACTTATCAAAGCAACCTTGGTCTTGAGATAGTAAGACTTTAATGTCTGACTGATCAGCGTCAATGAAAGAGTAGAAAGGCAGCGAAGAGAGAAAGGGAGTTAAACATAAATAAGAGGTTCTACAAATCACCTTTACCAACACAATGCTCAAATAACCCATGCAAGTAGGCTCCTGATCATTAAACCCCTCACTGTGCACCAATTAATTGTGCACTTGCATTGTGGCTTCTACCTACTTCAGATCTGTAGTAAGGAAGGGCAGGAACTGAATGTTGTCCACGCTCCTGGCAGAAAACATCTTTCGCAGGTCCGTCCTTGAAGAAAGCAAAAAGAAAAAGCAGTGAGAAGCCTTAGATTTTCTAGGACCAAAAGATCCGAGTAATAAACTGGTGCCCGTGAGCACCGATCGAGGTAGCAGGTCCTACGGTTGCAACATGCAAGACACTCATACACCTGAGGTAATTTGTCTTGGAATTAGAATTTAGATACGAGTAAGATCCAGACATAAAGTCTCATTATAATTTCTATTTTAATCCAGATGGGGCCAGTAACAAGAATTACCGGCTTGACTGGTATCACAAAATCCATGATAACCTACCTGGGGTATGTCACACATACAAAGTGTCTGGATAAACTCCCAGTACAAATGAGTAATTACCAGCCACATCATATATGATACTCCAGATTCAACCTGTAATTCTTCACATTTGAGGGTACTTTTAGACTACATCTTGTAATCTTGCTTAATTCCTCCTTACCCACAGATTTACTGATACTCCAGGGGTGATGGCGGGGAGGGGGGCAAATACCATGACCGAGATAATGAGGGACATAGAGTTCTTTTTTATAGTTATAATTCTTGAGGACCATGGACTGGACCATTCAGTGTTCAGAGCACTGTACATTAGTAAGTATGATCAACAGAACTGGTAATCAACATGTGAGCTGGCTAAATACACAATACTAGATGGCCCTAGAGTTTTTCGAATGATCACAGTTCTAACACACAAGTCTAAGGTATACAGTAAAATAAGCTATGCAGTCATTTGATGGACTATCTGAGGGTTTTGAACTATAAAGTTATCCCGCTAGGATATAAGCATATACTATGTTATTAGCATTTATATAGTGCACAATATGCAATTGGTACAGCAGTACAGCTCATAATGTGATCAGGGGGTGACTTTTCAAACAATTTTAAGAATAATGTAGAGTTGTGAATGAGTTTTATCATGAATGCGTTCTTATGTTAGGAGAATCAATAAACTTCAATAATTAGTGGGTGATTGATGTTGCAAGATTTAATGCTGGACCGTATCCCTTTCCCGTCATCCAGTAAAGTTGACATGCCTGTTGTTTGGCAGACAAATAAGAGTGTAAAGTCACTGATGGTAACTAATGCTGCTATAGGGTTCCAAAACCTATATAATCACAACAATACATGGCCTAAAGAAGCTCAAACAATACACTAAAATCAGTTTTGATTACCTCTTAAGCATTCTCCCGTCACAAATCTCTCTGAACCTAGAAATCAGTTGTTCCTGCATGCTTTTGGACCTTAAGAAAAACCCGAAGCCTCATTTGTTTGGCAAAGCAGCTCTTAAGACCAATACCAAGAGATCCCCCGGGTGGTAGGTGCTTCAAAAACACTGTCACTTATTAGATCAGAAAACGTCAAACAAGGCATTAACAAACTTACGCAGGACCTTGTTCGGCTAAACTGACTTCATCATTTTAGAAGTAGGAAAATTCCTTCATCCTGCGGGACTGTCCCAAGTGTTATGCTGGCAGAGCACTCATGATGTGTGAAGATGCAGCAGCACACTTACATTTTTTGCAAGCTTGTTGCACATCACTGCACAATTTCTGCAAAATGAGTAGTATGTAGCCTCTCTTCTCTTTAGGGAGTGGGAAAGATAACATATGTCAACCTAATAATCACCCATGTGCTCTCTTCACAGACAAATGAATAGAATCAAACATACTCTACTCTAATGCCCTACAGTAATTAAAAAGAAGAAAGGGTGGTTTAAGCCTATCTGTATAAAATACCACCCACAGATTTAAACAGATGCTTATTTTTAGGTCTTACCTACAGACATCTTTTAACAGTCTATTATAGAACAGATCTATTGTGGACAATACCAATATTTACAGTGGGCTTTTGGACAGCACATTCCTTACCACTGGTTGGCTTTATTAACAATTTCATTTGCTTGCTTTTTCCACTTATGTGTTTCCCATTCCAGGAGCTTAGCTTCTCTTATGTGCTTTTCATTCGATTACTAGTTTTGTTACACAGCTCACATTCAATGACTGAAGACGGCTGGCTGAAGGCCCCAACCTGTAAGTCAGGGCATTACACATATAATAAAATCAAAAGATCTTGGCTAGCGCCAGACCTAAAGAAGTGTGGTATGGGGAGGTTAATACCAATCCATGTTGAATGGCACACTAACAAAAATAAGGTTCATAAGTGGGAGATAGATACCTTTTACATTTATAACTTTTATTGGCGCGGAAGACGAGGAAGGAGCAGACCATGAACAGCACAGGAAATCTCATTCTCTGCCATTAACGAGTGTCTTGTGTTCTGCATCTAATGAAAGACTTAATTCCTAAAAGGTAGTCAGAGTTCATTTGTGGTACTATATCACAGTGTTTTTAAAGTAGAGTTTTTTAAGTACTTTCTATGCCAAATGTTGCTTCTAGTCCTCACAAAATTGTTTTAAATCTATATCAACACGTATTGCTTAGTTGTTTATTTTACTAAATATATTTTAATGTGCATTTCTTTATCAGTCAGTGTTAAATTCGAAGCACTTTGACTGATGAGGAGAACAGTCATCTAATTTATGTGTGGCTTAGTCTCAGGGTGTTTGTTTTGTTGTGAGCATGCCCCAAGACAAAGGTTTTTCGTGAGTAATTCAGTCGGACAGATTTTTTGTGAAGTCAGGTGTGTGTTCTGGCATCTTCCTGTGAGTGAGTTACTATCTATAAGTAAACAGGATTAAAGATGTTTCACGTGGTAGGTAGAATTCATTACTTGAGTGCTGGAACAGATTGCACCGTGGAAGATGAAAGGGAAAGAGTTGTTGGCTGGAAGCTAATTAAAAGGTAGGCATATGTATGTGACCTGTTCAAGATACTAACTTAAAATAAACCGATTTGGATGAGAGCTGAAGTTGTGCTATTGATCTTGAAATGTACACGTCAAGAGGGCATGCACATGGCATACTGCAAGCTTCAACTAAGATGTGTCCAAATGCTAATAACCGGTCTAACCATTAACAAGCTAGATCGTACCCACATTGATGAATTCAGTAAGGAGAAGGACTGAGTAAATTGTCAAAGATGTAAACCTGTAATCTATAGGTTGTACACAGAGATCACCTAAGCAGGCAAATAAACCTGTCGAGATACATCAGCTTTTAAATGTAATAATAATTTTTGAATGGTAGTTTACTCGAGTCAGTTCATTGTTGCTTCCACCGACCTCAGCTATGCAATTAATAAAACTTTTACATACAATTGTTGAGTATAAAATTGCAACCATGTATATTTTCAAGTTGTGTGTTCAACTTTTTAAGGCACCAAACCTTTCCATTTGTTCTGTTATAATACTTTTCTGGATCTTATCTCATTCATACATGTATGTCAACATTTGCACCAGTGTACCTGAAACAGCAGTTGTACCGAGTGAGATACAAACGTTCTGTTTATGAGCTAATGTTCTGATTGTGTGGGAAGGTTTACAATGTGACATTACGAAATGAATGACACACAAACCTATGAACCCATACTGTGAGAATTCAAAACCACATATGATGGTCCCGAGATGTAGAAGTGAATCCGAATGTTAAGATGGCTGAATATACAGAATTAAAGATGGTAACTGTGAATAATGAGGATCATTTTCACAGAGAGTTTGTAACTGTGAATATTGGAGATGGTTTTCACCAAGAGTTTCTGAGGAACACCAAACAGACAGCAAGAGCGAAGCACGAGCAGGGTATCATGTCACTAAGAACCAATATGGTTACCCACCATTGTGAGGTCACTGTAGTGAATAACCAAAGTTCGATACAGTTAATCCAAATAAGGGCTTCCTGCTGAAGCTATTTGTAATAAAAATGCAATTACATTTTTTTTTTTTTAAACTACTCTAACATGTGTACTGTTGTTGTGGTTAAATGTCGGCTCAGTATTTAAGGATCTCAGCTACATACTCAATGCCAACATGTTGGGAACTGCAAAGAGAGGTACTTGAGTAATATCCATTGTCTGTCTATCATAGCTAAATTGTAGGCAGAACACCCCTAACATGCAGTTCTGGTGACACTGCCAACAACCTGAAATTAAATACTTTGATACACAGTCCAAGAGCACTACCACACTTCCTAATCCGTCCTGCTGTGGTCTTGTCAACCATTTGCCATCTGGCGGTCTCAAAAGTCCTACTATCAGACAAACTGGCATTTGTGAATCAGGGGGTCGGAAGAAATGGAACGGTTTAGGGACTATACAGGTTAACATGAATGAGAGCATGGTATTGAGAAATGGGAAAACAGAGACAGTCAACTGGCCTGATATCAAAGCACCGACTTCTACCTTCAAGAAACAAACAATAGTATATAGTCTTCTCTCCTAACCTACCGCTCCAAATTAACCTCCTCCTACACCATGCCTAGGCCAGTGGTGAACTCTCCCCTCTTCACCTTACATTTAGTCACCTCACAATAAGTCATTTCATGTATAAAGTGCACAATGGCTATTCGATCAAACATGTGCACCTCATATCAGCTTAGAGAGAGATTCATTCGAGCACCTCTAGAGGCTAGCATAAGATCTTCAGCAGCCCTGCCACCTTTACGAGGTTCCATGCGTGATGTGGTGCTCTGGTCCAGGGTTTTTCTTTAAATGCTGGGACTTCAGGTCTTGTTTATTCCACTATAACACATGACTACAAGTCCCAGAATTTAAAGGAAAGCACTTGGACTAAAGCAGCCCATCACACAAGGACCTGAAAACCTTGACAACTATGCCTCATTCCGTTTCCCACCCTGTAGCACTTGTCATGTCTGAGTGGATCACATGGCCTTTGAAAGGTTCTTCACAAGACTGACACACATGTTTGGAGAACATATCCAGCCTCCTCAACAACATGGGAAGCAAATGGAAGATTGAAATATACAATCTTGAAGCAATTCCCATGGACCTTCCTTGGAGTTCAATTCACATATTTTAAAAAATGGAGTGACTATTTAGACATCTTAAAATGGCAGACCAACCTTTAAGCAACCTCTTTGGAGATGAAGATCCTTCCATTCAGTTTTCCCCATTATAGCCCCCCGCTTCCCCCCCCCCCCATCTCCAATTAATAAAAAACGATAAACACTATTACCATTGGTAAAAAATGTGTCTATTTACCTTATTTTCATTAAATCTGTCTGAAGCAGCTAACCAAACGCATTACTAACAGTTTACAGTAAAATGTTAAGCATTCGTCTGTTAGCTGTGTCACAACTTTTGAACTAAAACCTACTTCCTTATGTCGTCATTTCACTCGAAGTATATCAGTATGAATATCGTATGTTTTTTCCACTTAAACGTGTCTTGTTTATTTTGAAATGCTGCCTTGTTTTTTTAGTATGACTTCTTTAAATCTTCCTCACATCTGACAAGCTTTCCATTTGGCTGCACTTGACCCATTCGTTGCTGTACTTACAATTGCCTACATGCTTAATAAACAAAAACATAACGTGCACCAGAAAAAGTCCAGCGCACTTAATTGGGGCATCGATTGCTATGTATGGCAGGTGTGAGCAGGAACTAGGGGGAAGTGCATTTCAACTTAAAATAACGACGCAATAGTTAAGCAGAGCATTTTCCCATCCAATTGTACTTTTGTGGTGAAAACTTTGAAAGGAATCCGAAAACTAAATTGATTACAAATTTAGGTCACACTCGGGTCTGCACTCAAGCCTCGTCACCGGTGAGAGGCTTGTTACTGGGCTGGGCACACCCCTCGCATCCTCCGGCTGCAAGCGCCACGCGAGCACGGTGCTGAGGGGGGCGGCGCGGGCCCGGACACGTCAACGCAAGAGGCGGGAACCGAGCGCGCGCCGGGGCCTCGAGGGTGAGGGGAGCCGGGGTGACACTCACAGGCCTGTGCTGAACATGCCGACCGTGAAGATGACGCAGAGGCCCGAGAGGACCGCCATGAAGTCCGGCATCTTGGCGATGGGGGCGGGCACGGTCCTCGAGACTCCACTGCTGCTCCGGCGACAGGAAGCTCGAGAGCCGAGGAGGAGAGCTGCCGCCTCCCGGGCCTGGCCCTCCCCGCCCCGCCTCCTGGGCCTCGACGTGCCGCTCTCCAGGCGGGCTTGGCCTGGAGGCAGTGTAGAATACAGGAAAAAAGCCAAAACTACAAAAAAGATACAGAAGGTGGCCGAATATGCACCAACTATCTGGCTAAAACCATCACAGCGCTATGCAAACTACAAGCCCTGGAATACACAAAACGGCTCATTAGAACATATAAAAATTAACTGAGCAGCGATAGTGAACAAACTCCAAAACCACCTAAACCTGTCGGTAATGGCGGAAAACGGGGACCACAAAAAACGTGCATACAGTGAAAACCAGCAAAAATATTAAACCAGAAGGTAAACTCTAAAGAACTGCAATTGTAGGGCATAACGAAAACATTAAACAAAAATTGGCAAAGCCATTAGGTCTAATGTTGGCTGTTTGTCATGTTTTTTTTTGTAAAACATAGGAGGTGCTGGTGGGCCCTTACAAAAATTAATTACATTGACTAAAAGACAATAATTCCACCTCCACCTCCCCCCCCCAAAAAAGGCACACGCAGTAGTTAGTCCCTAGCACTGAAGTGAACTACTTTAGTTTGTTATGTGCTTCTTGTGAAAGAGAATGTCATCGTCGTCAGTAAATTAGACCAGTGGCAGAAGTGGGCTGGCCTATTACCCCACGTTGTATGTTGCAGTGATTTGGAGAACCAGCTTTGGCAAAATCAGTAGGTCTTTCCTTTGGGACCTATTGGCTTTGCCAGTGGTTTGTAGCCATGTTGCACAGCATTGGAGATGCTGTGTAGCATGGCTAAAGAATTATAAACAAAGCCTTCAAAGTGACTGGCCACGTCAATTTGTAGGCACATACACAAAATGCATGTATCTACAAAATTATGAAGCTGCTTTTTTTTCCTTGCTTTATAGTTTCTGCTAATCCGAGCTGGATTGGTAACTAAAAAGGAAAGAAAAAAGTACAAAAGCTTATTTTTTTTGCGAGGTGAAAGCGACACGTGCAGTTCGGTGGGTGAAAGCAGATGGCAGCGCAAAGTGAAGCTCTAGGGAAGCAAATGGGCGAAAGAGCAACATGGAGCAGGTGGAGGAGAACCAGTGAGAAAGTGACTGGTGGAAGTACATCAGTGTGATCGGAACATGGAGGGCCAGAAGATGGGCACGGGGGACAGAGAGTAACATGGAGTGCTGGGGAAGAGAAGTACACTTGCACTTCCATGGAGTGCTTAATCTGAAAGAAAAAGTAGTGCTTGAAAAGCAAGCATTGGAAGCATAGAAGTCAGCGAATTAAAAGAGATAGTAAAGAGGCTGTGCTGCTTCGGAGGGACAAACACTAGTTTGACAAGCTGGCACAAAAATAGGCAAATGAGATTGATTGGAAAGACACCCAATGGTAAACAGTGGGTGGGTACCACGCCCCTCCATGTTCTTGGCAAGCCCACAGTATGTCTCACAGAAGACGGTGCATGCACAGTCCAGTAGGCAAGACCTAAATATGAATGACAACAACAGATGGACTACTTAAGTGGTCTGTCTGCAAGAATCAGTAAGAATATTATATGTGTAAGAATATTATATGTGTAATTTTACCGAAATAAATAGGTCTTGGCCAATGTCACACCTAAAAAGAATAAAATGCTATCATGCTAAACAGCATCTAGATGTGAAAACTGCCACAGTTTTTCAAATAACCTATCTCTAGATCTAAAACAGTAGGGAGCAAAACCACTTATTAAACCTTCAACAAAAGTGCTGCTTGGATTGTAGATTTTTTGTGGCAGGTGTGGGCACTAAGGGACTGTCCCACGTCATTGCCATGTTACATCGAGTTCATGACCAAATTCACACTCCAGCACATATGTCTCCATTTCAGTTCAAGCTAAATGTGTGATATGCACTAGCATTTTTCCTTTCCCTGGTTTACTAAGCCTATGGTGGAAATGTCACAGAAAGTGTTAGGTGTTGGCAAAGAGGCATGACAACTGCCACAGGACTCCGTCTGAGCTGCCTGAGCTCAGGATTTATTACAGATGGGAGCCAAGTATGATTTATAAACATCAATTACTATGCTAAGTTGTGAGCATGATACGCTTGGAGACGTGGTCGAACATAATTGTGATTAAGGAGCAGATATCCAGAGGACTGTGGTTTTATTGCAAGGGAGTAAACTACGTTCAGAGAGAGAGTGAGAGCAGTATGTACTTTAGTATCCTGTCCATGAAAGAGTGCAAGAGTGACAGGAGCGGAGAGGTGGTCCTGGCGTGGAGCTGTAGAGGATAGCATAGGCGATGTGGTATCAGACAAGAACTGTGTATTTTGAGCTCCACTACACAACAGATCCCCACTGTTACATTTGTGGTAATCGATCATTCCATACAGCAGGGCTCCCCAACCTTTGGGAGGCAGTAAGCAACATTTAAGTGTAAAATTAAATGGTGAGCAACAGCTGAACTACAACAAATTACACTGATATAGATGTGCTTGTAAAATGATTAAAACAAGGGGGGAAAACTATTGGAACTTACTACATAGACCTACTACTGAACTTTTTCCATAGATGTACACAGCAAAATACATGTTTTGAAAACACGCTGTAAAGTTGCAGTTTAAATGCCAGTAACAATGATTGAAATTTAACTCAAAGACTGAACTTCAAGGGGTAATGTTATTTCTAAAGCGGTGCTTGAAAAATAATGGCAATTAGTAATTTACTAGCTTGATAAACCTGTTGTGCAAAATGCAGCAGCTGAGTTTGAGGTACAACACATGTCAAGTTGAAAGAAAGGCAGGCTAATTTCCTTTCAAGAGGTCACATCAATGAGGGACATGAGGTGGAAGTAGCTGATGATGTAGAATGTTTGTTGGATGGGGTAGTAGCGTAAAGTGGTCGATCACACTTAAATTAAAAGTGCAATAAGGTATCCAAAGCTGATGTTGTGTTGGAATAGGTTAGATGCGACTTTACCAAAGGATGGCCACAAGAACAAATATTTGCAAAGGGTGTTTCAAGCGTATGCCAAAGTTCAAGATGAAATGAGTCTAGTGTGTGCGCTGATGGTTAAATGCAACTATATTGTCTCTCCACCTTCTATGGAGGTGCTGCAAATAAAGCTCTCCAATAAGAAATATGTTAGTACAATTGACACCCAGAGAAGGATACATCTATACTAAATGTAGACTGGAAGACACCAGGAAATTGAGAAGCTTGTGGGTCACGCACCATGTAACAAAAGATGATTAAAGGCTTGACTCAACAATCTGTTGTGGCTGTTGGCCTTTCTCAACAAGGGTTGGGAAAAGGTGGTTATTGATTTTATTGGCCTGCTATGTAACCTAGCTGCGGATATGCAGTATATCATTTTCTTGTTGATTACCACTCCAAGATGGCGTATTAGGCATTTGTGAATGAACTAACTAATCAACATGTCACTGAGGTTTTGGATGGTGTGTTTGTTAGATGGATGACGCAAAACATTGGTGTTGGACAGTGGTATTCAATTCCTCACAGGATGTAGGAGTTTTAAAAGGTGGAGGAATCTTTTTTGTGCAATGGTTGCCTTATATAATCCTCAGGATTATAGTATGGTTGAGAGAGCCAACCGAATGATAAAGGAAACTATACAGCTGGCCATAATTACAGGTTCTGACGTGCAGGAGGCAGTTAAGAGGGTTTGATGTTATAATACACTCATACCACCTTAGGGCTCTGTTCAGTTATGCTGCAGACACATGCCAGTAAGCTAGTTAACACTTTTTTTGGGGTTCAGCATAGATGTGGCAAGGCGCACATGATGGGTGATGTAAAATTTGTTGAACGAAAGAGTGGAAAGAATTCATGGAACAAAGCTTGGTCAGGTATGATGCCTTACATTGTGACAGGCATGGTGATTTTTGTGAATTGGATCGAGGTAATGTCAAGAGGCCCATGTAAGGTAGATGGAATAGTTCAAAATTTTAACCAGCAGCTATAGTTACAAAAGTTTCCATGACGTCCCTAAAGGTGAAAGACTGTAGGTGGTTGAGCAAGCATAATGTTTCTAAAGTGTAATGTAAGGGGACTTGGTAAGTACCTGAGGAAAGTGTGTTGGATAAAGGTGGGAAGTTGGCTGAAGGACAACAGATGAATGATATGAGAAAGTGGATAGCTGCCCTTAAACCCTGCGGTGGCACTACTGCATTAGCGTGTGCACCTGATATAAATACGGATCATGCTGGCAGTGGCACTTCAGATACATATTAGTGGGATGCCGGATGATGGTTAGTGTGTTGATAATGGGATGTTTAGACTATATGCAAGTATTCCTCCCATCACCTTTTGTGTGTTTTATGTAATGTCCTAGGTGGCCATGGGTATGCCCTTACATGAATCCTTTGCTTGCTGTGCCACTGCAACCAAGATCTATCTGACTCAAAAGGCCCAACTAGGCTGAAACCAGTAATGTATTGCTTGAGTTCTGGTCCAGAAAGGGCATGGCTTGGCCGTTGGGGCTCAGCTGATCTTATTGGAGCAGGTCCAAGGTTGATTTGCATATGTCTAGGTGTAATCTGACGTGTCAATATTGAGAAAAAACATTGATGGGTTGGAATACTACCCTCAACAATTCCTAGTGGTTAGGCTGTTTGAAAGCATTAGTCCCATCTTCATTTGGGTGTATGATGATTTAGATACAGACTATGCTGAATGTGGGGCTTCAGATATCAGTGGGGGGCTTGATGATTGTCAGTGTGTTCATAATGGGGCATTTGTTGATAAGGGCCAGAAAAGGGGAGCGAGAGGAATAAGGAAACCTCCAAGTACCTGGAAGATTGTGTGTCGAGTTGTTGAAAGTAGGGGCACACTTATACATACTTGTTAATGAGCTCTACATACTTGCATAAGTGCTTTTCTGTTTTAACTTTTTGGGAGGGGATATGTTGAAAGAGCATACTCTGTTGTGGATTGTAAGAGGCAGGAGCTCTGTTACATCCATATTGTAACATGAATTGGTAATGTAGAATGCTTACTTTGAGAATGTTGGCTAATTCATCTGCTGGGTTCTGTGCCCGATGCTCCAGGTGGTGTCAGTTGGTCTGGCGAGCCTCAGCTGTAGCACCATATGTAGGTTTGTCAAGTTTTTTTATATCTTAAATAGGAGAACTTGTCTCTTTCAATATGTAGAAAGCAACCAATTTCTATGCTGGTCAGCTTATTATTTGCAAAGAAAACGTTTTGTGTGGTGAGAGTGGGAGAATAGCCAGAGGTTTAACGTGCTGTAGCAGAGCTCCTACAGCCTCAAACCAGATTTGCCCTATTCGCTTACAAATGGTAGCGCAGTGTTTCAGGGTAACTTAAAAATAAAGAAAAAGACAGACTCCTCTTGGCAAGGTAAAAACAGCTCTTTACTGTCGCGGCAGGGAGAGCAACTGTCTCCACACAGGTAAACAGCCAGTCTCAATTTGCTGCTTCACAGGCATCTACTATTATACATAGTCAGACAATGCTTATTGCAAAATGTCAAACATTAAGTTATTAGAAACTGCACATTTGTTACAGAAACATTTAGTCATTTGTGTTCCTAAACCTTTAACCTAATTCTCTACACATCCTTTATTGGAGTTCTAACAATGCTTAACAAACAAACTATTCTCTACTCTTGAATGCACGTGTATTTGTCTTAAATGCATGCGTATTTGCATGTGTGCTTTATCATTCTGCTCCCAAGACCTCTTATCAGACTTGGCTAATTCAATCTCCTGCTCCTGTTGTTTAATCATTTTTAATTTGCTGAGAACACAGAATAGGTGCCTGTTTGCTAAGGCCATAAATTCCTTCAAGCTTGCCAAACCCACGGTTTCCTTTAACTGCAACCTTGCAGGTCATTCATTCGGTTTTCAAGTGAACTCTCCACCTCTCTCTCATCAGCACGAGATTTTAGGCCTGCACTGCTTTTTCACCACGTATAGCTGTGTGACGCTGTCTACTGCTGTCTGCTGTTGCGCCACTTCATATTTAATTTCTTCTGTAACATTCCCTCCTCTAGTTGATATTTCAATGATTTGGTCTAAACCTTGGTCTACACTTGGCACTAGATTATATATATTTTGCCGGACATCTACTACTCATGTTGGTGTTCTAACTGGAAACATCCCTCCCGCCTTTGTACCAATCCTTCTACAGCTTGCTAGAACTAATTAGATAGCACAATATATTACTAATAGAGCCACAATAGCTGGCAACAAGGCTTCCAACAGTCACGACATCCAGGGTGGTAGAAAAGAAAAACAACTGTTTAGCCAATGATCTGGGGCTCCTCCTTCATCGATCATTTTCTTCTGTGGATTGTGCAAAGTTTGTATAGCCTCTGACAAAGTTCCATTGTTTGCTGGGACATAAGTACAACAAGCAGTTCCTATCTTGGAACATACCCCTCCTTCCATGGCCGTCATAAGGTCAAGTACATAATGGTGCTGCATTATCATCATTCTCATAGCACGCAGCTCTTCCTTTATGGCTTAAATCCATCCTTTGTAGTATTGATGCACTTATGGAGTTTCCATCAAGTTATCTGTAGCCATCGGGCTCTTGCCTTAGCCTGAACAAATGGCAGAATGCTTCCAAAGAACAGCTGTGCGTCATTAAACAACCGATACTCTTGAGGAATATCATTCAAAGTAGTGGTGCCATAATGCTCTGCAGTTCTTTTCCTTTGATGATGATGGAACAAAGTCGTTGGACGGTTCATGGGGTGTACATAAAGCATAGAAAGGTTAATTCCAGGAATTACCAAACAGGAGCGTGCAAGGTGACCAATGTGCAGAGGCCTCCCCAGTTCGGTGGTAACTGAGTGGACAGAGTTCTCCACACTGCCAATAATAGCCCATGAGGCTGGAGGTGCCCCCCTCCATGTCAACGTTATCTAGTGTGGCACTACAGTTAATACTGTATCCTACATTAACCTTGCCATTTCCTCTGAAACATAAAGAAACAGAAGTAGTCTCATGACTGTCCGAGGACTTACTGTATTATCTATCCAAGTGTAACGTGCAACATTATCATCTCGTATGCATGCACACTACTGTGAACTGACTAACATCAGTACCGTTCCATAAAGACATGACCCTTCAGGAAAATTTTATATCAGAATGCCATTGATCATGGGCATTCTAATATCTTCCACCATGTATAGCTATGTGATGCTCTCTACTGCTGTCTGTTGTTGCGCCACTTCTTCATATTTAATTTCTTCTATAACAGCAGGCTGACCTGTTATGTTTTAACTCTGCCAGAGTAGCTGTAGAAGCAGAAATCTAGAAGTTCAGTCAGTATCAAGTTTAAAAAAGTATGGAAAAGCTTTAAAATAGAATTAATGACAAAATAACTTTTACTACTAAAAACTCTGCAGCAGTTGTAAATAGAGAACCTGGAAAAGAAATAGTCTGAAACTTTCAAATGAAAGTAATTGAGAATGATCCCTCAGCATAACTGTCTAGGGAGTCCTGTTAAAGTCTATTGATTGTGTGGCAATATCTGCATATGGTTCTTTTCAGCAGGCCCTTATGGCCAAGGCTCACCACAAGTGGACCCATGTAGCCTTAAGAAGGAAGTTGAACCACGTTAAAAAAAGTTATGTTGTCTTTTTTTCTGGAGCTCAGTTCCGGCTTATGCCGTCTGAATGTGCAATATCGCAAGAGGAATTCTCAGGACTGGATGTGAGGAACAAGAGCTATGGGTAAAGGGGTTTTCTTCATTCTTTATCTGTCCCTTGTGATCTAGAATAATCTCCAGAATGTTTTGGCTAAGGATCAAATTTTGTGGATAGTATAGGGGGTTCCATCGTCTTTGCTATTGTTGTTCGTTGTGGGCAGAGCTTCGAAATACGACTTCTTGGTGTAAAGGCTCTTCCTTTGTTGCTCTCTTGTTACAGCCAGTTTAGCTGGCACTCTACTCCCTATCTCTTTAGAGAAGGTCGTTCATGTACACCAAGATAGCAGTCTGCCTTTTGAAATAACTCGGGTATTCCAATAATTTATGGAACGAGGTGTTGTCCTTCTCAGTCAGCAACTGTCAGCAAGCAAATATATATATTTTTTTATTATAAGGGATTCTTGAATTATGGCAGTGTTGGTATGTTTAAATGTCTGGTACTGCAGATTTGTCAGGGTCGGGCTGGCCTGTAGGAAAATCAGGCAGGCCCCGAAGCGCAGGTCTGACGGGTCAATGTGTGGGCCAATTTTCTGTCTGGTTGTGGGCCTGTTTATGCTCTGCTGGGCCATTTTTTAATGTTGATTTTTCTGATATTAAAACAAACATTGCCTGCAGCAAGCTCAAATTCATGCAGTCTTTCAAATCTTGCAAAACACTTATACAGCGTGGGCCTAATTCACAAGTTTAATTTTACTAATAGTAATTTTAGGACAGGCCTGTCGTTTTATGTGTGGGGTCGCCACAGTCGTAAAATTACTATTTGCTCTTTGTGAATACCCAAAAAAATAGTAAACTCGCACAAAGTTGTAAGTTTATCTTTTTGAATCAGGGTCCAGACTTTTACAAGTTCAAAACTGCCCCAGTTTGCAAACATGGGCTACTTTTTTGTCTATCGAATTCACTAATGGGGTCCACTTTCATTTTGGTGCCTGGGCCTATTTTAAGTCCCTTTCCAACCCCAACACTTGTTGTATTTGTTTGACAATAATGATGAGCACTACCAGTGCAGCTGGGATGCCACATTTAAGCCAGCTTGTCTGGATGTTAGGCATCCGCACCCTATGCTGTTGTTACCCTATTCCCTTCCCCTTATAATCCTTCATCATTCTTTGCTAACAAAACCCCCATATCCTCCTCAGTTTCCTTTATCATTATGTCAGACTATAATAACACATATGTTGTTGGTCTCTCACTTGAGTATGTTCCTGTGTCTACCAACAGGCATCACTTCCACGCCTATAGCAAAGCCTGACATGCCCACTAACACTGATGCCCTCTAATACGCATTGGCAACCAAAAATGTCAGCACAATAGTGAGAAGCTCTTTGTCAAGTATAATGTCCAGTGGGTAATGGCACCAAGTGTTAGAGCAAGCTTGACATGCTGCAGTTTAGTACACACCTTCATGTATGTATAGAGCAGTGTCGAGTTAGCATTTATGGTTACTAACAGCTTCTTTAAAACCATTTATTTAATTGGTGTCCAGCCATTGTTTGTAGCTTAAGACTGTAAGAAGGCCAGTTCCTGAATTTAAGGATTTGTCAAACTGTTCTTGCACGTTCCATGAAATTTTGGGTGGAGGCTCTTTATTAATCGCCTAGTTATATTGCCCCATTAAATTGTGATTCCCTGCGCTAAAACACTTTTTGTGCAGGGATTGCAGTTTAAGTGGTGAGATATTTTCTCACTAGTAATAACTGGGTGCAAAAACATTCACATCTATTGTTAAATTTCAGCAGGTCAAACCCGCAGGACATTATTGGTATGAAAAACGCATGCTAGTTAGTGGGAAATGTTATTCTTCATTACAGAGAAAAAACTCAAAATAGGTGCTATGTATCGCCCTGCAAAAATTCCAAACCATAGGGTTAGATTTTATTGGGTACAATAAATACTGCCTACCCACCAGGGCACTCATAATCAAGCCCATGGTAGATTGGGGAGGTCTAAATTCCTTATTATCTTATCCCAGAAAATGACTCGCTTATTATGATGATTCTTTCCAGGAGCTAGTCCTGTATCTGCCAAAGGATTAAGAAGTCTTCTATAACTCTTCTTCTTGTAGAAAGACCCCAAAGAAAAATAAGCAGCAGACTGAGACGCTTGCAATTTTTCATTGGTAACGGGTTATGATGATCAGTCATAACTGTTTTAATGTAGCTAGTGACTCATAAGTTTTCGTACCATCAAGAAAAGCCTCTGAATGTCTTGGACCTTCTAATCAGTATTAATCTTATCCCTTACTTTCCTCTTTCTTCCTTAATTTTTTTCCATCTTTCCTGTCCCTCTGCAGCACTTTATGGCAGTGGTAGGAAAGCAGAAAGCGCTGTACAAATAACTGTTATAAGGTATTGCTCATATCTCTGGTGTTGGTACAGGCAAGCTGTAGGCTAAAGGATTTCTCATACTTCTTGGCTTTTATGAGAATTCACTCAATGTTCCCGGAGCATTCCACTTCACTGTGCCTGTATGCCGAGGAAGAGAGTGTTGCTGATGAAAAGGGGGTGTGAATGCTAGCATCATAGACCAAAGAATATGGAACATTGAATCAAAAGGGTCTAATTGAAGGTGAACGTCTGAGGGTGTGGCAATAAAGTAGCATTAAAGAATGTGTAGTGTAGTTCCTATTTCCCTAATAGGCTCTGCGCATTGGAATAATATAACCTATAGGTTTGACATAGGACTAAGGTCGGTATGTCCCTATCGATTATATTAAACTTAATTACTTGTGCCAGCTAGCTCAGAGGCCACTAGAAACTCCTTGAGAACAAGAAGGGAGTAGTTTCTGGCAACCGAAAAACATGACAACTTTTGTTTCCCTTTAGAAGCGGAACACGTCTCAGAATCGTGGAAACAATAGATAACAGTTTCACTCATTCAATCGTGCATGCTTAGTTTCTGCAGAGTTACACAGAAAGGAAAGACGGGCGTTTCAATAAAAAGGGTTTTATTGAACAGTCTTGTTTCTCGTGTAAGAGATATGTGCTGTTATGATCACAAGACAGTATGCAAGATAAATAATGTACAGCGTAAGCAGTAGAAATAAATAATACTGCACTAGCATTATCTTTTAGCATATATTCACGTACATAAATAACATGAGCTAAGAATGCGAGTACTCATACGATGCGTCTCTAAGCTAGTTCTACCCCAATGTACCTAACCTAGTCTAGGTGTAGGGAAGAGTAGAAGTAGGTGGAGTATTCTCTAGTATGGTAGACTAAGAGTATGTTAAGTCTAGTATGCCAAGTCTAGTATGCCAAGAGTCCCTCTAGGTTCTAGTCAGCTCCATACCTTGAGAATGAGAGAGGTGGGAATCTCCTGCCGGATCTGGAACTCTAACACCCCGCGAAGGGAGTCAGAACACTGGAAGCTGGATTCATCTGCGTGCAGGCAATGACAGCGTCTTCTCAGTGCGTCAGGCCGGGATACGGGCTCCTCTGAAGTCGAGGTCTCCTCTAACTTGCTTGGGCAAGGGAAGGTATATTTATACCTGGTAGCTGTCGTGGAATGTTAGCATTGACGTGAAGTTGGACAGAGGAAGACGTCCGGAATGAACCCTTAAGGTATAACGGTTCATACATAATAGATGAGTTCTTGGAGAAATCAATAGTCCTGTGCTAGGGGAACTCCCGAAGCTTAAGGGTCTGGTTTCTAAGAACTTGTTGTGACGTTAGGGTGGACGGATGTCGGTGACCATGCCTGTATTTGGAGTGCACGGTTAATGCCTAAATAAGGACAGGGATTCTATGCCTATATAAGGGCAAGGCGAATTGTGCCTATATAAGGACATGATTCAGGAAAACCTATATACGGACCCCTAAAGCGGAATACAACACCCACTCCATCTTCGATTGAACGATAATACTAAATGCTAAACATAAAATTGAGTACCACATATTGCTAAAAACATTTCTAAAAGCATTTTAAAAGAAGCTCAAAACTGTTGAAATGCTATAGGTACTGTACATTTAAAGCATTGTTTTCATTCTAAGCATATAACGGAAGTAGAATGCAACGTGAATGAAACAGTAATATATACATATGATGAAATGGTCGATAAGTTCTTAAAATCAAAGCCATTGCATATCATGGAAGTAAATGAAATGTTAGACAAATAAGGTGATAATGTGTCCCTGGAAGTATTCAAAGAAGTCCGTTTTATAAGACTAGTTCTACTGTAAGCAGATTGTTCATTTGCCATGTCATTTCAAAAATTTTAAAAGAAAAAAGTTCAATTCTGGGAAAAGTTCCAAGTTTGAAAAATAGGAAGGCCAAATTTCATTGTTGCCCTGGTACACTGTGAGCCGAATCAAAGTCAGTGTATGGGTCTGGCGTAAACATTAGATCATCTATTTCCGTAGCCAAAATATCGTCCAACGAAGTTGGCGACATTTGGAACACCTCGTTCAGAAGGTTAATTACACAGAGATGAGAAACATCGCCTTCAGCAGAAGATGCAATGTTCGCGTCCGTTGTTACCTGTGTGCCCGTTGATCCATCTCGTACCTCAGCAGCAGCCGGAAGCGTCTGTGAGATCTCAATGAATGCCGCCATCAGGATTGGAAGCCTCTGGGGACAACACACAGCAGGGGCCGTTATCGGGTCCATATCGATATCCGTTGGCATGACTGATGGGAGTGTTAGACAGGTGTCTAGCACGCATTCTTCACCGCAAAACAGGCAGCGTAGAACAGGTAAGATGCAATCTTGCCAGATTGGTCTGAATGACAGGAACCACGTTGTATTAAGTTCCCATAGGCGAGGCATGCCCAAAAGCTGTACTATTCGCTCACGGCATTTCCGTTCAAGGAGGGCTCTCTCCACATCGTTCGGAGTGATGTTGGCGAAGAGGCTTGCCATAGCGTAGTAGGAGGAATAGAAACAGAATTCCAGCAAAAAGTGCTAGAATTAATGGCACACCACCAAACACCGAATGTGCGAAGTTTGGGATGATTCCGAGGACAGCCTGGAAAGGTGCTAATAGTCCGGAACAGTTGGTCTTAAATACATGTACAATTCCGCTTGTATCTGACATGTTAAAGATACGTCCTATCATTTCTACGAAATGTATAGGGCAGTTTGTACGAATTAAAGCTTGTATCTCAGCCGAAGTCCTTGCAACTTGTATATCATAGGTTTCTTTGGCCGAGGTCAAAGGCACTGATTGTTGTATAAGCATGACTTTCATTCTGCTTAAAGTATCAAATCGTATAAAAGAGACATTCAACGAAGGCCATAGAGGCGACTCCCTGACTGTGTCTATTGGGGCAAACAATACTTGCATACAGCAAGTGACCCTGGAGTTGACCGTTACTAGATATGGGATGCCTGGCAACATGCCACAGCGACTCTGATCATTCAACATGAGGTAACTCCCATTAGAAAGTTGTCCAAACGTTGGATTAATCACAGCAGCTGGTGTACCCTGCTGGTGGCAGGACAAGTTTGCCACAGAACCATTACAAGCCCCGTGTAAAGAAATGTCCTGACAAATCAGTGAACCGCTCAGTGCACTTTCACAGTTTGTACCGCTTAGAAACGCTTCACGATCCCCACTCCAACATCTATAGGTGTAAGGTAAATTCCAGGATGTCTTAATGTATTCTTTACCCAACCTTTCATATTTGCCTGCTTGCATCTGTTTAAGGCAATACTGAAACTGGAAAGTAGTCACAGGTAGACTAATTTTGCCATGAAGAAGCCATTCTGTAGCTGGTTTTTCTGCCACTGTGAATGGTAATTTTTCAAGTTTTTCAATGCTCAGTACTGTATACTTTGCTCCCCTTTGTGCCAGTTCGATCTGTTTATCAGTTAGATTATATTCTGCAAACAGTCGTTGTGTTGATAAAACGCCAAGGCACATAGCCCGCACGCAGAGATTGCAGCGTCCAGCTTAATAACATAATAGAACGTAACTGAGACTGGCCTTGCTGTAACATGGCTAAATCTTGTTCCAGTATGTCGATAGCAGAGGATACAATACTGTCCAATGAATAAATTCTGGAGGGCAAAGTTGTTAACCCATTGTCGACCACAGTGAGAGTTTTCTCTAAGTTAATACAATCAAGTTCACGTATTCGTTCTGCGGCCTCCATCTGTGACACCTTCCATGCTTCATTATAAGCAGCATAGATGCCGGCATATATGAAACTTTTTTTGACGCGGTTTTCTTGGTCCAAGCAAGAATTCCCTAAGGTCTGCGTCTTCTTTAAGTAAAGATAAGTGTTGTTTCACATCCTTAAGTGTAGATTTTTGCAGCCAATCGAGGCATAATTTTCCTACACTGTATGTTGTTACTACCCCCGGATGCTGTCTTTGGACATATCGTGGGTCTGGCCTATGAATAGTAAAGCCCTGTGTTTTATTCAGGAATCTCCCTTGACAGTTGTTTGTGTCTGTGGGCCAGATCAACCATTTTCTCCTATCAGAATTTGTTCTGTTGAGTTGTAGTATTGTGTCAACTGTAACTGCTGCCTGTGTATTGTTATCACTTGCAGGTGTTGGTACAGAAGGAGTTTTCATGACTTTGATCTTGGCTAAACCAAGGCAAGACGTTTGTTGCACAGTGTCATTCAAAAACATTATTTGCTGAGGGACGATACAGGCTCTAAATAAAGCTTCTATCCCCTGCACTTGCCAATCTTTAGTACCCCAGACAGATTTTGTGTCTATTGTGTCTTTCCATAAGTCGAAACCCTGTCTAGACAATTGGGCAATAAAAGCTGCAGAGTAAATCTGTTTTGTATTCGTTAACATAATTTTCAGTCCTGTTTTGTTTACATTTCTATAGTAAAATATTTCTGGATCAGATGTATTGTATCCTGAAAAATATGGAAACTTTTTAGCAAATGTTTTTGAACTACCTTTTGGTGGTGTAGGACAATGCTCCCATTGTTTAAACATAAACACATTTCTAGGTGTTGCAGATTTATGCAAAAAATTATGACCATAGTGGTTATAGCAATACAGCTGTTCATAGTCTGATGAACCCTCTAAATATTCATTATTAGAAAATGCAGCAGATTTTTCTAGGTCAAACATCATGTCATTTACAGTCTCAAAGTCCCAATCATCAGAAAAGGTACTGGATGAAACAAAATCACTTAGTGAAATCTTAAATAAATGTGGAATGTTCAAATGTTCCGTGGGACCGAAAATATCGAAATCAGTTTTGTCCCACACTATACCATCCTGTATAGGAACAGCTGTGATGTTCACTGCAGACAAGTCTCTTGTTTCACGATGGGATGAATTGTGAGGTTTCAAAAGTAAGTTCACTTCTTTTCTTTCAATGTCCAAATGGATGTATCGCCCATTTATAAGCACGCTCATAGTCATAACCAAAGCTAGCCAAAGCAGGAAGAAAAATATTCCAGAAATAACCCAAAGTTCAATCCATGGTGAAACTAGATAAGTCTTTTTCAAAAAATGTAAAAAGTCTTGTACTTGCTGTTTAAAAGTTTTTGATGCTGGCGACGTCTCGGGCTCACTCGGATCCTCAGAAAACGTATCAAAGTTGATGAAGTAGCCAGAAGCAGTTCTGTCAATTGTTGGAATTGCATCAGGATTTGTAGAAATCGCTGGGACCAGTTGATCACTTGTTACATTGGTGTAGACAGGTGTATTTGGACGAACTGTTACTTGTGTTTCAAGAGGGATGAGTTCCATAGCATTGTTGCTCAGTCCTTCATCTGTTACTGCTGAATTCTCGATGGTTATCAGTCTTTCAGTCTGAACCTCTTGGATAGTAGCGAGAGGAGTGTGTCTGCTACTAGGTCGGAGTCCACGAGGCCTACTATTTAGTATTGGCCACATACTGTGGTTTGATGAGGTCGATGGACACAAATCTTTTCTCCTTTTTTCCAGCAAGGTGCGGCAGAAGTACTGTTCTTGTTCCGTGTATGGCTAGGACAGGTACTGGTTGTCTGTAAGAAGGTCCAAATTCCTTCTTGTCCGCAATCTTCTCCCTGACTAAATCCCCAACTTTTGGAATCCAGACAGGCCTTGCTGGGACTGCCGTTTTTTCCCCAGTGGTGGTTGGCTGCAGGAATACGTTGCTTTGTTTCGATCTTAGTTCATTTAGGTCCTGTAAAACAGCCACACGATCTTTGATATCAAAGGGTTTATTTTCCACCACTGTGCTTCTACATTCCAGATCGGGCACCCACATTCTTGTCCCAAATAGGACCTCATATGGAGTGACCCCCCCCCCCAGAGAACTTTTTGGCAAATTGTTTAATGAGCGTTGGACCCCATACAAATGTTTGGCCCACCCATCACCCAAACCTAATACCCTAGCTGTTATAGACTGCTTTATGTCCCGGTTTTTCCTTTCCACAACAGAATTTCCCTCAGGATGAAACGGAGAGGAGTACCGCAATGCAACGCCCAGACTGGCCATGGCGTCTTTGTAAGCCCGAGAGCTAAACGCAGGGCACTGGTCAGAATGTAGCGTGGCTAATGCGTATGTGCCGATAAAGACTCGCAAATCTTTTATAACAGTTCGAGCGTCAGCCGAGCGCTGAGGCCATATCCATAGGAACCTTGACTTAGTATTTGTGGGATTGCAGTTGTCCACGAGGACCCCTGCGCATAGATAGTCTAATGCTGTCTAACAATGGTGTCTGTACTGGGCAGCTACATTCGTAGCATGGTGTCTGGTGGCTTTCTCGCTGTAATTTACAGTCTATGCAGTTATTGATGAATATGTGTATTTCTGTATTCATCCCATGCCACCAGTACATCTCTTTTAATGTCAATATTGTTTTAGAGATCCCTTGATGTGACAGACCCTTCCCCAGATGTGTTTCATAAATCAAAGCTGCTCTACGTTCCATGTTTGGAATTACTCTATCCCCCACTCCAGGGATTCGAGCAAAAGGAACGTTGTTTGCATCAATTACATAAGAGTACTTGAGTGGAAACTTTTTTGGTAACGCTGCACCACTGCCTTTGCTCGTAGCATTGACACCCAACATTATCTCACTGTCTATTTTCGTTTTTGAACGAGTGATCGCAGCTACGGAAGCCGTCTGAACAGCCCCCTTTGCGGCTTCGTCAGCCAATGAATTCCCTGCAACGTGAACGCCATCACGTTGATGACTCAGTGTGTGTATCACGTGAGCCTTTGGTAGTTCGCTTTTTAACTGAACTACTTGTTCCCAAAGCGTTTTATGCTTCATTGTGCCACCTTTTGCATCTTTGAACCCGTTTTCAAGCCAAGTTTGTATATATTCATTATATGACTGCACACAGTAGAAAGAATCGCACACTATTAGTGTGGGGAATTCTCGATCTATACTTTCAAGTGCCAGTTTGAATGCTTGTAGTTCAGCTCGCTGAGCTGTGCAATCTCCTAGAGAGTGGGTTTTTGTGACCATAGGTCTGAAGTTGCCATCTTGCATGCGACCTTTAACGATTGCGCACACTGCACTGTAAGCTTGCTTACTCCCTGTTGCGGGTTGTGCGGATCCGTCCGTGTAAATTATGAATTCGTACTGATCGAGAGGCAGAATCTCAGTAGGCAGAGGACATTCATGTTCATATTGCAGGAACGCTTGTGTTTTTAGATCGGGATCAAAAACATATTCAACATCTGTTGCAGCAAGAGAATTAACCCATTGTATCCATCTAGGATGTAATGCTTTAGCATTTGGAATGCTCGCTTTTGTTACCGCCTCTAAGGCCGGTACTGGGGTTACGACAATAATGCGTTTCCCTTGGGCTAGAGCTCTTTCTTTTGCTACAGCGGTTTGAACTGCTGTCAGAATTTTTTCTGTTGAAGTGAAGTGCATTTCTGCTTGTGTATACAAGTGTGATTTGTATGCAATTGGTACTTTTTCACCCTCATTAAATGTTAAGTAGGTGAATCCGCATTGACCCGAAATTATTCGGATCACTTAGTTGCGTTGACCTATGCGTGTTTGTAAGTGATTTGTTGCTAACATGTTAGCCTGGGGTGAACGCAAGATTTCTGTGTGTTCTTGTGTCCAATTTTTCATTGAAAAATCAGGTTTGATTAATGCGTAGAGAGGTTTAACCCTTTCTGCGTAATTTAGAATATAAGTTCTTCCAAAATCTAGGAAACCCAGGATGGATTGTAAATTTTTCAGCGTCTTTGGAGGTTGGAGCATTGCACACCTTTCTAAAAAGTTGGCTGCCAAGCTCTTGCCTTCACTTGAAAGCTCATATCCTAGAAACAGGACATTGAGATGGGCAATTCTGGACTTTTTGAAATTGAATTTGTAGCCCTCCGAGGCGAAGCCCAGTATAATGGTGCTCACCCTGTTCAAGTGTTTGTCCAGGTCATCGTCTGTCAGATAGATGTCAGCGACATATGACAATGCCTCATTATCATAAATTTGTAGTAACTCCGTTACTCTCGCTGAGAATAACCCCGGGCTGTTCTTGAACTCTTGTGGGAGTCGACAAAATTGACGCTGGGTCCCCATTATTGAGAAAGCTGCTTTTAGGTGCTATGTTTTGACAAAAGAAACCATTTGAGATATCCAATGTGGTTTTGTATTTTTTACGCACAATGTTATTCATTAATGCTCTACTATATGCATTTTGCACTGCAAATGTTTTTGAACAAGTGTTTAAGTGTCTGTAATCCAAAACTAGACGATAGGTATTGTCTGGTTTGGAGACAGGAAACAAAGGATTGTTCATTGAAGAGGTGCATGTTTCAATCACCCCTTGGTATTCAAGTTGATCTAAGATCTCCCTGACCTGTTTTTTAGCTTCTTGCTTTATTGGATACTGCCTCGGTGCAGTAGGTTCATTTTTCAGATGTATTTTATGGTGAGGTGAATCCTCATCCCATCCTACATGATTTTTGTATAATGCTGGGGCCTGGGCAACTGCCCATTTCCTGGCATAAGTATATTTTAGATGATTTGGAATATGGTTAGAGAAGGCAGGCATAATAATGTCCTCGCCATGTGGGCACTCCCTGACAAATTATAGTGGCCAGTCTTTTTCTGCTAGAAGTATGTCATAGCCCCTTGAAAGTTTTTCCTAAAAAAGTGCTTTCACCTGTCTAGGTAGGTCTCCCTCCATCCGGAGTGTTATTTCATATAACTTAAAGTTTTGTATTTAAATGTATGTTTTGTATGCTGGTGTAATGATCATATGATTGGTCGAAATAAACTATCTATCTATCTATAACTTTTGTGGAGTACTAACCCTGGTGTCTACAGTCTCAACTGTAATGTACTCATTCAAGTCCACTGTCTCCAGAAGTTCCTTCAGGTTCTGGCGAGCTATTGTGACTTCTGCTGCACTGTCCAGCATTGTCTGAGCCCATTCTCCGTTCTTGAGTTGTGTTCAGTATCCTCGGCATGTCTGATCTTCAGACCTGCTACCTTCTTCTTTGAGAATTGAGGTTTAGATTTACTTTTCAGAACGTGTTTGTCGTCTTTCGATTTCACGCGTTCTTCTCTATGTTCTGACCGTCCTCTTCTTTCCGATGTCTGTGACGAGATCTGAAAGGTACGAGAGGAACGTGTATCAGTATCTTGATACCTGTCAGGCTTTTTCAAATTATCCCTATTCCTGAGGTTATATCTCCTTTCAGAGGGCTCCTTTTGAGGAGACCTACCTCGGGATTGAGAACGTTTCTCTGAATTATGTTTATTAGTTTTCCACTTCTTTTTAGAGGATGTAGGAGTTTGTTTAATAGTCCTTCTCAGGACTTTCAGATAATTTTGGCTTCACTGGTCTTCCACCTAAACTATCTCTGCCTAATTCTGCATAAGATTGTTCTATTATTCTGGCTAGCTCAGTTTGATGTTCTGTAACATCGAATTCCCTTAATCGTTGGCGGATCGCCACTGCTGCTGCCTCCCCTTTAATATTAGATAATATTATTGTTGAGACCTGGTCGAAATTTTTCAGTAATTTCATACCTAAATTCAGAGCAGGCTCTGCCCCGTATTCGTTTTGAATTTGTTTCAGGACATCTGGTATTACTGCAATTGATGGAATACCATGTGTTTTAGTATAGATGGCAGCAAAGACTGAGCCCCAAGTGGTACAGTCTTCCAGTTGTGGTGTGATCCCCATCGGTAAACAGATTGTTAGGATTCTGTGTTTCTCATACGGGCTAGTATTTGGAAATACTGCTTCGATTTGAGTAATTTTTTTAGCTATCCAGAATGGAATTTGCTCACGTTTTGTGGGCATTTTTCCCATGACTGCGTATAGAGTCTGTGGTGTAATTTTTAGTGTATTCCCCGGTTGAGGAGTTTGATTTGGAATGGTTAATGGTGGTTGGACTGTGAAAGTCCGCATGACATATTGGACTAGTTGTCTGTAAATTTTTATTGACTCTGTAAGTTGAGTAAGTAGTTCCTCGTCTGACATTATATCGCGGTCAGGATGAGGAGTGTAGCTGGCTAGAATCGGCCATGTTGCTCCTGGTCTACCTAGTGGACCGAGCCTGGTAATGTTTCTGTGATGTTTTAGGGGGCCTTTAAACCAGAGCTGATGCTCCTGGTATGTTAGTGGAATTTCAATATCCTCGATAGGAATATATTCCTCTGGTGGATCATCTTCTTTGTAGAAGTGAAACAGTCTTGTTACTGGATTTGATTCAGGAAATATTACCCATGAATAGAATACCTCTGTCTGAAAGGATTCGTGTGCCTCTATCACGAAAACTGCTCTACCTCCTCTTGGTGGTAGGCCGTGTTTTATAAGTTTTAGAGTGATGGCTCTTCTTAAGTTTGGATTGATGTTTATGACACCCTCCTCGGTTCCTTCTGAACCTGTGATGTTATAAGCTGTTAAAGCTGGGTGACCCGCAACTTCATCGTTGTCGGAGTCAGGCATTTTGTTTTTTGAAAAATGTAGAACAAGTTTCAAGGAAACAAAAAAGATAAGGTGCACAATATTTTGGAACACTGTATCCTTCAACGTTGAACAAACCAAACAACTAATATATAGGGTGCTTCCCTATTTAGTTATGGCGGATATTTAGCCCTACCCACTCCAGACGTCTTATGGAGTATGTGAGTAGGGGTCTCTGAGAAAAGCACGAATTAGTTACTCAGTAGCTAGCGTTAAATTACTGTCTTACCAAACCGTTGGGCGCCATGTAGTGTAGTTCCTATTTCCCTAATAGGCTCTGCGCATTGGAATAATATAACCTATAGGTTTGACATAGGACTAAGGTCGGTATGTCCCTATCGATTATATTAAACTTAATTACTTGTGCCAGTTAGCTCAGAGGCCTCTAGAAACTCCTTGAGAACAAGAAGGGAGTAGTTTCTGGCAACCGAAAAACATGACAACTTTTGTTTCCCTTTAGAAGCGGAACACGTCTCAGAATCGTGGAAACAATAGATAACAGTTTCACTCATTCAATCGTGCATGCTTAGTTTCTGCAGAGTTACACAGAAAGGAAAGACCGGCGTTTCAATAAAAAGGGTTTTATTGAACAGTCTTGTTTCTCGTGTAAGAGATATGTGCTGTTATGATCACAAGACAGTATGCAAGATAAATAATGTACAGCGTAAGCAGTAGAAATAAATAATACTGCGCTAGCATTATCTTTTAGCATATATTCACGTACATAAATAACATGAGCTAAGAATGCGAGTACTCATACGATGCGTCTCTAAGCTAGTTCTACCCCAATGTACCTAACCTAGTCTAGGTGTAGGGAAGAGTAGAAGTAGGTGGAGTATTCTCTAGTATGGTAGACTAAGAGTATGTTAAGTCTAGTATGCCAAGTCTAGTATGCCAAGAGTCCCTCTAGGTTCTAGTCAGCTCCATACTTTGAGAATGAGAGAGGTGGAAATCTCCTGCCGGATCTGAAACTCTTAACACCCCGCGAAGGGAGTCAGAACACTGGAAGCTGGATTCGTCTGCGTGCAGGAATGACAGCGTCTTCTCAGTGCGTCAGGCCGGGATACGGGCTCCTCTGAAGTCGAGGTCTCCTCTAACTTGCTTGGGCAAGGGAACGCATATTTATACCTGGTAGGTGTTGTGGAATGTTAGCATTGACGTGAAGTCGGACAGAGGAAGACGTCAGGAATGAACCCTTAAGGTATAACGGTTCATACATAATAGATGAGTTCTTGGAGAAATCAATAGTCCTGTGCTAGGGGAACTCCTGAAGCTTAAGGGTCTGGTTTCTAAGAACTCGTTGTGACGTTGGGGTGGACGGATGTCGGTGACCATGCCTGTATTTGGAGTGCACGGTTAATGCCTAAATAAGGACAGGGATTCTATGCCTATATAAGGGCAAGGCGAATTGTGCCTATATAAGGACACGATTCAGGAAAACCTATATACGGACCCCTAAAGCGGAATACAACAAATGCTCAAATTTAATATAACTCTGCACTTCCTTCATGATTGTGGGTATGAGCTTTTAAAGTATAGGAAGTCCATTATGCATGTTTTGTAAACACTTTTTTTTTTAACTTGGCAGAAAGGCATTTCCCCTCAATATTTTCAGCTCCGCCTTGATGTGGCACTTCAATTCTGTTGAGATCGAGATATAAAACTATCTTTAATGTAGTAACAAGAAGAGTAAGGAGTCAATGAAACTAATGATTAGATGTTGAAAAGATGCCTAGTCAAATACATTGTGACCGGGATGAATCGTTTTTAGCTGTTGAGGAAAATCTTCAAATGGCCCCCGAGCAATAGCCACAGAATTGTCACATATGCCCTCGTCACCAGAAAACTGGAATACGGGAACTTCCTCTATGTCTGGAACAACAAACAACTCACCAGAAGACTACAAACCATCCGGAGTTTGGCAGCCAGATTCATCCTCAACATTCCATGCAGCACACACATTCCACTGCAAATCAAGGAACTCCACTGGCACTCTATACAGAAGTGTGCACAGTTTGATTCCTCACCTTCAAAGAACTTCACAATGCTGGCCCTGCCTACCTCAATAGCTGCATCTTCTTTCACAAACCATCTAGACACCTCCGCTCTGCCAGAAACCTTCGCATTGCCAGACACCTACTCGACACATCCCACACATACATAGAACTTGATCTGGAAGTCGGGCCTTCTATATCGATCCTAAAATGCCAAATGACCTACCACGTCACCACAGAGTCTCCTCCTCACTTCTTGAGTTCCTCAAGAAGCTGAAGACTTGGCTCTTCCAATAGCTACTCCGCCCTCCCAAGGCGTGGCTAGGCTCACACGTGCTAAGCGTCAGGATACCCTCTGGTTGATAGTGCGCTCTATAAATACACATGACAAGTGCCCCACAGTCAAATCAGTCCTAAAACATCCTGTCCTCTCCGGACGAAAAAAATGCTAGAAACTATGGCACCTAGCAGAAATGCAGAGGTTGCTTGGAATGACTGGTTGGAGTCGATAAAGGCACATATCGCCGAAACTAGTAGGGTTAATTGATGCAGCAAGTGGAATGGACCCTGGGTGGCCACAGAGACAGCCTGTGTGGCTGCCCTGCCTGGCAACAGCAGTGGTTGGCTGCTATGAGAGTGGTGAGAATTTACTGTGGTCCATGGTATTCTGGCCTTGGCACCATCTTGGACTCCTGAAGATCTGGGGGTTTGCATAGGCCCTGGGCATCAGCATCGTCTGGACATAACACATGCAGGAAGATTTGTGCAATAACATTCAGACCAGTAAACCATGTGCTAAATCGGTGGGTCTGAGAAGGGCTCACTGGAGTGGGAAAGAAAAGGGCCAGCGGCTGCAATCCTAGCTACCAGCAAGCGCACAAAGACCAATCAAATTGACACTGTACCCTAGTTGTGTGGGACACTGCGTTGACAGCTTAGAGGATCAAAGATGGGAGAGGAGATACTAGATTGCATAAATTAACATTTGACTTCAAGAATGAGGACCTGGAAGCAATGCTTTGCCGCACAAGATCAGTAAAATGGATCTTGAGAGACCACAGCTCTAGGGGTGTTGAAGCTTCAGTTAATAAAGTAAAGATTTATTGGACTTGAATGGTACTATTGGAGTATCCCATAAACTTAGGACAAGGCTATTATTAAAGCCTGCACATAACAACAATCTAGAGAACCATGTGGGTTTGTCGTGTAGTTCCTACTAATCCGTAGAATCTGCGCATTGTTTGGACAGCATAAACTAAGGCGTTGGTGTCTAGACTGGTTCCGGACACCCCCACAGGATATGTTGGCCTATAGACCAGCTAGATCACAGTGCCACTGCAAGCCCCCTCCCTAACTTACCAAGGAGCGAACAGTTTCCGGCAGCTACTGAACATGACAACCCTGATTCCTCAGGAATTGTGGAAACAGTACGAAACCTTTCGCTCAGTCAATGGTGCTCACTTGTTCTCAGAGAAATGTACAGAGAATACACAGTGGGACGTTTTCAATAATATTTATTGAACCAATGTTATTCTTGCATAAAATACGTGTGCTGCAATGATTAGGAGACAGAAGCAAATAAAGAAGATTACAAGCACCAAGAGAGTAAACAGTAGATACATTTCTACCATGGTGGTGAAGTAATGAATATATGCAGGCATATATGCAAAAATGGTAATCTAACATACTACTACGATGCAAACCCTACTCTAAGTGTACCTAGAGTGTGTGTAGGTGTAGAGCCAAGAATCCCCTCTAGGAACGATCCAACCCCATTACCAGATGGGAGAGAGTGAAGGACCCCGTCTTGAGTTGGACACCCCTCACGGAATGTCAGACCGGTGCATGATGATTTCTCAGCAGGCAGGGACCTTCGGTGTCCGCAGAAGTGCCTCCTCTACCAATCTAACGGGATGCCTATTATTTAGAATAAAAAGCAGCCTTTGCGATGTGCGCTCTAGGTTAGTGATGTTATGGATATGTGGATAGTGCTCTTGCCCCGCGGATGAAGATAGGACGACATTTGTACCTAGTGCGTAGAGAGGCCTAGTACATGATGTTCAGGGCATTGTGACAATGTTGTGCGAAGCTGGATGTATAAACAAAATAGTTTCAGAGAAACGAATCCAACATTGTCGTGCATGAAAATGTGTGCAAAAGATCACAGCTAAAACGTTATTTTCTAGGACAATGTAAGGAATAAGCTGCCTTGCTGTATAGGCCTAACTTGGGAACATAACAGGTTTAATCAAAAAATCGTATCCTTACAGAAAGCGAAAGTTGTTAATAAATTAAGTGAATTAGAAAGCAGACTGACATAATGTCTGTCTCCAAAGAAAAACCAAAAGAGTTCTCAGAGAAAAAGTTTGGCAGAGCAATAAATCGCAAAGAAAGGTCTCTCAGACGGTGCAAAAACCTCTGAGCAAAGGTCTTTTAGCCCATCTCTAAATAGCATGTTGTTTTATGATGTTTAAGGACAGAAGACGCATGCATTCATAGCATATTGTTACATAGAAGGGTTGAATTAAAAATGTTCATTTATGACAGCCGATTAATATATTAGTTTCCTAGGCGCCCTCAGAAACACCTACTTCATCCTATTGATTAAAGCTGTAGGTAATTAAGGAGATGAAATCATACTTCATGAAACACAGAAATAGAATAGCTTATTCAACTATAGTGGAGCTCGGCTAAGTGAACTTTAACTTGTAATACAAACATATTCTTCTTTTCGGAGAGTAGCATAACTTATTATGCATTTGTATTAGGTCAGACCATGACTGTGGCTGCATTTTTGTTGATTTTTCTGAAAGCAAGAATGGCATATGCATGTGGAACTGTAAAACTTCTTCCCTTACATTTTAGTTGCGACTGAGCACATATCTTTCTTGCGGGCTCCCGCCCACATCTTGTTTTTTTCCGATCCTGGCACGCCGTGGTGTTCCAGGCCACCATCTTGTTTTCCTCCAGCTCTCATTTGCTCATTGGACCTGCGTGGAGGATTCTGGGAGGACTTCTGCATGCGAGAGAAGTACGGCAAATTAGAGCGCCATTACATAGGAGGAATTATTATCCACTATTTTATTTCTTATTTCCTTTTAATTATCATTATGTTATACAGTGATTTGAAATTATCATCCTGATTTCCCAATCTAAGATGGTGAACAGCTTCCTGAATTGTCATGTCCTGTTTGGCACTATAAAAGGAGGGTCCATTTTGAGTCTATTTGCATCACAATTGTTCTTGCTTGATTGCTCACTCACTGGAGTCTGTGGATTTTCCATCTTCTCCATTTCCTGCTTGATTGTTCTTGCCCTTCATCTTGCTGCTTGGCCTGGACAACTGGGTGTTTTTTTCCTGGTCTTGGAGGCTTTTCCCTTCCTGCTAGATATTATTTCTGGACAATACTAGATTTCCAGTAACGTACTGGCATTATTTCTGGAGATAGTAGGCTGTTCCTACACACAAAGAAGACACTCCAAACATTTGCCAAGAAGACCTGCTCTTGACAGGAAAGGTCTTTCACCTAAAATAAACATGCACTTATATGTGGCATTTCATGAATGATTAGTCAGTGCAGCCGGAATGGCTTGGTTATGCCAACTGAGTGAGCCTCAGATCTGGAAGATGGCCATCGTCCAAGATCTGCAGTGGGAGGAGAGGCCGGAACAAGGGTCCAGCAATGCTCTGTTCAGCCGCAGCCTCTCCAATTGTTCCAACAAAATCCGCCTCTGCAGCGACGGTGTCTGGTAGGTTCAAGCTCTGTGTCTGGCAAGTTTTTTTTTTTTTCCACAACAAATTTTATTCGTTTTTAAAGGTACAAAATGGGCAATGCCCGACATGTACATTACATATAATGAATAAGACATAGAGTACCATGTTTTAGAGTTCCATAACAGTTTAGCCTGTGAAACATCAGGCCTGTCAACTAATAAACCACACCGAACACCACTAATTGCCTGCAACTGCAAGTGTTTAGATGTGTGTCTTTTAGCAATCAGTTACTTGTCCATGACGTACTGATGTGTCGCACATGTTGTGTCTGGCAAGTTTGCTTCGCAAATTCCAGTCGGGATAACTGGGGCAGTTGAAAAATATTTTACCAATGGTGATCTCAGGCTCCAAGAGCTCATCACAGAGCTCTCAAGTCTTCGGCCATCTTGAGATTAGAGTAGCAGCAGCAGCAGCTGGTGCCAGGGTGTGCTGGCCATAGCGACCTGGGCTTGCCTGCAGTGCCTATTCTTGCCATGTTCAAAATATTACATTGTTGGGGGCTAATCAGTGAGAGTCTAGGATATTGAGGATGTGTGTGGGAGCCTGGCGAGTAAGGTTTTTGTGCTGAACATGGCATATAGGTTTTGTCCTATTACGGTATCTGCACTGTCTGTGGCATACCAAACTTCAGAGTATGGTCTGGTGTGTATGAGGAGCACTGAATGTTCAGTTTACTACGTGAGGTGATCACTTGGATACTGACTTGCTCCACATTGTCAGTGTCACTGGTAGTGGTGTATGTGTGGGAATGGTGCAGGATGTTGTGAGTAGGACCAGTGCTTTAAGTGGGCCATATACCTCTGCATCTTAGACCCAGTAGTAATGAAAAAAGAACATTGAAACAGGTCCCTTACAGGCCCTCTATTCATGTCCTTAACGTTACAGGCAAAAACACTAATCGATTTCTAAACAATGAATGTGTAAACGTTAAAATAATCCCTGTCAGCGGTTTAGTTCTTGTTTAAGTTTGATGTGCGTCACTTGATCATGCATTTCCCAAGAGTGTTAGCTATTTCCAGGATGTTGTATTTCTGTATTTTTTGGTGTATGTTTCTCTTGTATGGTGCGTACCTGTTCGAGACGGGCCAGGGCCAGGAATGCTGCCCATCTTCCCATTAATTAATGTGTCTATTACTTTTCTCCTGAAAAAGCATATCTAATGCACTACCCTATTTCACATCCGCTACCTCTATCAATATTTTTAATCTGCATATACTTACCTCCTTTATGCATCTATATACTCTCAATGTACTTATGGATCTATATATTTATCACTTTCTTCTAATTTAGCATTTCCAATGCACTACCCTATTTCTCAGCCTATACTTCCCTCAATATATCTTCTAGCCCAACTTTTTGACTCATCTCAAACTTCTTTCTACTACTTTTTCCAATTCACTACCCTATCTCACCCTATACATCTATCACTATATCCTCTACACCCACTCTCTCATTTATCGCAAACGCCATACCACTACTATGTTCCCTAAAATAACCCTTTCTTGACTCTCTCCTACTCTACCCCTCCTTGTATCTTCTGACACCTCCTTTACTGTACCAATGCCCAAGACAAACCTTTCTAAACTCTTCCCTCTGACTCTTCCCCTCCAAAAACCCTTTTTACTCATCAAAAAGCCTCCTCCTACTGCTATGACCTACAAAAAGAAATCCTTCACTCTTCTATCCCACAACTATCCTTTTCAATCAAAATAACAGACTAGCATGTTCACTTCACTAATTCCATATTCCACTATACTAATTCACCACTAATCCTTTATGGGTTCCAGAGTAGCGTGCTACTCGCCAACAAAGCGCTTCAACACCCACCAGGGGTAACAGGCGCTATATGAATGCAAACCTTTCTTTCCCTTCTATCCCTCCACTATCCTTCTCACTCCAAATAACTGACTAATATCCACCACTCAAATTACTTTCATATTTCACCATACTAATTCACCACTAATCCTTTATGGGTTCCAGAGTAGCGTGCTACTCGCCAACAAAGCGCTTCAACACCCACCAGGGGTAACAGGCGCTATATGAATGCAAACCTTTCTTTCCCTTCTATCCCTCCACTATCCTTCTCACTCCAAATAACTGACTAATATCCACCACTCAAATTACTTTCATATTTCACCATACTAATTCACCACTAATCCTTTATGGGTTTCCGGAGTAGCGTGCTACTCGCCCAAAAAAAAAAAAGCAATTCAACACCCCATCAGGGGTTAGAAGCGCTATATATATGCAAACCTTTTTTCCCTCTTCTATCCCTCCGCTATCCTTCTGAATCCAAATAACTGACTAACATATCCACCACTTAAAATTTACTTGCATGTTTCACTATACTAATTCAACACTAATCCTCTATGGGTCCCGGAGTAGCGTGCTACTCGCCGAAAAAGCGCTATGACGCCTCGTCAGGGGTAGTAAGCGCTATACAAATGCAATTACAATACAATACAATACAATACAATACTTTGAGCGTAGCCGCCTCTAAGTGTTAATACCGGGCTGCGATTGAGCGCTTTGGCGTTGAGGCTGAAGGCAGTGTGAATTTCTCACAATGCCTGCCAGTGGGCCAATATTTTTCAATCCTTAGCCTCTCTGCAGAATACACTGAGAAATGGTCACGTATCCAGTAGCAATTCTGATTCTGTGCACTCGTGTGTGAAGGAGGTACATAGCGGTCATAATATTGAATAGACGAAAGTAAAAGAAAATGTAGTGCTTACAGGTGACTGGGTGCAGTGTGTGTTTGGGGGTGATGAAGTGAACGAGATGTGTGGAAGTGCTGTCGGGAGAGAGAGAAAAGAGGGAGCTGCACAGGAAAGAGATGAGGTGTAGGATCTATAGAATGAGAGATGTGGAGAGAAAATATAATGTTAACATAACTGGAATGATTTTTTTTTTAAACACATTTTATTAGTTTGAATTTGAGAATTCCAATATGGCCAACATGGCCCACATAGCCAAAGAATTGTGCAGAGAATATATAGAGTGAACAAATAAGAGAAAAGCAGGTAATGCATAAAAAAAAGAGACTGTCCCGCTCAGTTTGCTCCCCCTCCCGCCCCCACACCGGTGACACATAGACTAGCAAGACTAGTTCACCTGCATCATGAACCAAAAAGGGGGAGAGGGCCCATTCACCTCTGTGTGTTTCCCCCATTTCCTTGGAATGCCCTAATTTCATCATCTATGAATTGGCGCGTCTGACGGACGGGTGCCAGTTCTATTCCCCTGTATTCAGCCTACCTCTGCCATATTTTGGGGTGTCTTTGGAGGCAGCTCCTTGCCTTATATACTGCTATCTCTAGCCCTATGCAGTAGTCCATTCCCATTTTCTACACCGTAAGCGATGGGAAGGGAGGCTACCACCTTCCACTCTCTGACAATATCGTGTTTGGCAAGTGTCAGCCCCGAGCGGACTAGGGACAATTTACATCTATTCCCATCCACATCTTCCAGAAGGTGGAGAAGAGCTAACCTCTGAGTCCGTGGGATCTGCCAGAACAGGACCTCACCCGAATACTTGGTCGCACCCCACCAAAATGTATCTAGTGCTGGACAACTCCATACTGTATGGATGAAAGTGCCCTCCTCCACGTCACAGTGGAGGCATGCCAGGGAGGTAATCACTCCCATAAGCCAGAGTCGATGACGTGTAAGGTAAACCCTGTGTATGTATTTGAACTGAATCAAGTGAAGTCTGATTGCAATGGCGGCATTGTGTGGGGAACTCACAATCGCCGTCCAGTCCTCATTCTCCAGTCCCCCCACAAAGTCCTCCCAGGCCACACGGAGGGCTTAAAACTTGTCTGGTGGATTGGAGAGGAGCGTCTGGCAGTTTTTTGCGTTTTTATGATCCTTCAGATCCCCCAGGTCCCCCATGAAGAGCTTACCTTCTAAGGGATTATATCCAGAGAGGTCTTTTAATGCATTTATGTATGGGGCCATGCATGGCAGAGCTCAAGATACCTATAGAATTGGCTAAGATTTATTTGGGATTCTGTCTGGAGAGCTTGAAAACTTTTGAGAACCGTTCCCTGCATGACATCCCCCAGGGTGGAGATCCCATTTCTAGAACCCCGACAGCATGGTCATCTGTGGAAGCAGATTCCCATACCATAGTGGCGTCTGTTCCGTTAGTCTGCCCCACCACTTTATCTGTTGAAGCGATGACTGCCAAGATTTAAGGACAGTATTAGTCACCGGGGGAAGATTAGTGTTTTTAGTCCTTCACTCTACAGGTATGTCAACAGTGTTGCAACCATTGCCATTTATCCACTGCATATGCCGGGTCACCCTGCGTGTCATACCACCAGGTGTTTATAATCAGGAGATGAGCTGCAAGATAATAGGATTTGACATCTGCTGCCACAATACCCCCACAATAGGTGGATGAAACATTTGTTGAGGGTAACGCGAGGGGTCCTCGTGTCCCATAGGAAAGCATTAAGGATGGAGTTTAGTTTACGAAACCAATGCAGTGGGATAGCATATGGGAAATTCTGTAGTTGATGAAGGAATCTGGGGAGGGAGACCATTTTGAAGATAGCCAACCGTCCCAGCAGGTACATCGGGAGCACAGAGCGGATCTTTATGTCCTTTTTAAGGTGGGCATGTATTGGCTCGACATTGGCATGAATGGCACCTCCACTTGGGGGACAGATTAACACCCTAATATTTGAACCCATTGGAGGCAAATCACAGGTCCAGTGCCCAACTAATGTTTTGGGGCCCAGGGCCCATGGCCCATCGCATAAATTGTAGTTCTTGATGAGTTAATATATAGGCCTGAGGTCTCTCCAAATAAACGCATGATCTGCAGCAATCTGAGACCCGTCGTATCTGGTGACGTAAGAAAAGAGAACATAGTTGGTGTATGATGCAATTCTATCTGATAGTCTATCCTCCCATTCGAAACCCCATACCCTGCGCATCCGTCCTCACCCACACCGCAGGTAGCTCCATTACGAGAGCGAACAGCAGGTGGAAAAGAGGGCATCCCTGCCATGTTACCCACTGTGTAGAGAAGGGGTCTGACCGGGCCCCCACCACCCTCACCGACCCCGTCAAGTCTGTGTACAACAATCAAAGATACGAAATAAACCCTGGGCCAAAATTGAGGCGCTGGAGGAGGATAAATAATACTCCTAGCTCGCAGAGTCGAAAGCTTTGTCGATGTCGACTAGAAAGAGCATCGCTGGCTTCTCCAGTCTATCAGCCAGAGCAATCGCATTATACACACAATGGATATTGTGATGGGTCGCCTGGTGGGGCATAACACCGGACTGTTCTGGGTGGACCAGATCCGGAATGTGCTTGATGAGTCTATTCGCCAATGCCTTATCCAATATCTTAGCCTTTAGGTTTATTAGAGAGATAGGGCGATACGAGGTGAAATCGTCCGCCGGGCACCCTGGCTTGGGAAAGACCACAATCTCTGCATGGCGCCAATCCAACAGTATGACTGCCACATCCGATGTGGACAGAACCGCCTCTATAAGGTGGTCTTGAAGCTTGGGCATGTTAGCTTTGAAGAACTCGCAGGGAAACACATTTTGTCTGGAAGCTTTGCCCGAATTAATGCCAGCCACAGTGGAGGCAAGGTCCTCTTCTGTGAGCTTCGCATCTAGCAACTTGAGGCCTGTAGTGGATAGAGTCCGGAGCGGGAGAGACCCCACAAACTCCTCAATCTGCGCGCTGGACACCACCTCTCTCTGGGCATAGACCCCTTTGAAATGAGTAACAAACTATCTCTTCTGTGTCTGTAAGTAAGGCGCCCGACGCGCCTTTAATTAAAGGGAGTGGAGGTGTCTGTGGTCTGTGGAGCATCTGGTTCGATTTGTCCCCCCACTGGTAGATACAACTCTGAGCTTTCCGCCATGCTAGCCGCGCTTTGTCCATCAGGATCTGGTAGTATTGTTGTGTCATGAGGGCAAGCTACCTACGTGCCCGTTGGTCGTCATTTTGGCGGCCCGTAGGTCTAGTTAAAATTTTGCTTTCCCTGTCCATTATATTTTGCAATTTACGTTGTTTGGTACCTGTACTATAGCTTATGTCTGCCCCTCGGAGTGTGGGTTTCATGATCTCCCATAGTGTCAGGGGAGATGTAACTGAGCCTGCATTATGTGCACAATATCCATTCATGGAACCCTCCATGTGTTTCAATAGTTGGGGCACTGGAGATGCCAGGGCGACAGATGACAACAAAATGTCTGGCGCCGGGAATCCACCCGTAGGCCCTGGGCTACCGGGGAGTGATTCGATAGGCCCCTGGGAAGTACTGTAATATCTGTTACTCTGTGGAGATAATTATGAGGGATCAGGAAATAGTCTAGGTGGGAATATGAACCATGGGCCACTGAAAAAAAGGTATTGCCCCTGGGGGTAGGGTGATGCACCCTCCACACATCTGTAAGACCCAAGGCATAAATGAAGGAAGAAAGGGGTGTGTGCCTCGCCCCTAGAGTTGACCCCTGTGGGGGCGCTATCTATTCACTTCTAGGGCCACCAACCATTCCGCCATCCCCCCCACATACGAGTCCTTCTGGCAACTCACTCCAGAGTTCTGTCAGTAGTTCAATAAAAGAATGCCCCAGGGGAAGTGGGGCGCATATACTGAGTAGTGTGAGAGATTCCCCATATAGTGACCCTGTTACTGCAGTTACCTACCATGCCTGTCAGTCCCCGTCTTAATGTGCTGGTAGGGAACTGACTGTTTGATCAAGACACTAGTACCGCTGGAGCCCCGTGTGAACCCTGAATGGTAAGCATAAGTGTTTCCCCATCTAGATAGGCAAGGGATGTTATTATTCCTGATAAGATGCGTTTCTTGCAGCAATAGAATATCTTCCCCCATTCGTTTGGCCTGTCTCAGAACCGCCCCTCTCTTAACCTTGTCAAGAAGGCCATTCACATTCCATGACACCAGTCATAGGTGGTCCGTTGGACTTTTCTGCGGTGAGGGAATTCATGTTGAATTCATGTCGTGGTGTTGATAGGTAGAGCAGAGGAAAGAATGAGCAGCAGGCAGATACTGACAGAGAAGAATAATCTAAGAAAATCCTGTAAACATTAAGCATCCCCCACCCCATACTTCAAGGACTGGAAGTATCTGTCATGGGAACGGTCATCAACAAACCCCAACGGGCCATCTGCCCTGAACGGTCCCATTGAATCCCCCACCCAACCATAACAATCTGGAGAAAGGGGAAAGTACTCTTGCTCGCAGTGTTGTTCTTCCACCTATGTCTTTGTAAATGTGTGAGTTTAAGGAAAGCCAAGCTAGTGTACATATGTTAGTGTCACTTAGGAGAATCCGTACCAGATGTCTTTGAGGTTGGGGACCCCCCTCCAGCCGCTGAAGAATCGGGCGTTTGGCGGGGGCGCCGCCAGGAAGAGTGAGACGTGTGACGACGGGCAACCTGAGTCTTGGCGGTCTTGTTCTGCTTGTCGCCTTGAGAAGAATCAGACTCCAGACGTGGTGGAGCGTGAGGTTTGACCTGCATCTGTTTATCTGTCCACTGGAACACATCCTCCAGAGTGTCAAAGAAACGGGTCGGAGATCGATAAATTACTTTGTTTTGCAGTATATCTGCGTATATAACGGATGTTTAATTCGCAGAGGTGTCGTTGGCAGCTTGGTTGTTGCACAAGCCAGGTATAATTTGGGAAAATCATAATGGTATGCGACTGGTATACAATTTTCTCTTGAAGCCGGGCATGTTTAAGGATGGTGTCTCTAAACATGTAGTTCAAGACTTTAGCTATAACTGGTCGTGGACGGGCACCAGGGTTAGGGCGGCGAATCAGTGCCCTATGAGTCCGTTCAATTACGAAGCCGGGGGAAAGGGCTCCCGTGGATAATAAGTCATGTATCCAGCGATCAAGGGACCGCTCCATTGATACACCCTTGGGAAAACCAACAAAACCTAGATTATTGCAGCGCGCTCTTCCCTCGGCGTCTTCTACGTGGGTCGCAAGTTCCTTTATCAAAGAGGTAAGTTTAGATACTGTTTGCTATAGGGAGGCAATTGAATCCTCCACTCCCGATACCTAAGTCTCCGCCTCCGCGATCTGTTCCTCCGCATTGTGGCGGTCTTGTCTGAGTAGTGTGACCTCCGAGCTCACAGCTACTATCTTGGCATTGAGGGCGTTGCGAGACTGCATGATGGCTGCCAGCAGTGCTGCATTATCTGGAACCACATCTTTACGAGCGCCTGCTTCTGCTTGCTCGAAGGCCCCCCCGGTTGTGTATATCTGTTCATATTGCCTTGTTTGGCATTGGGTGGCCCTTTGTCCTTAGTCATGTTGAATGTGTGTGCGTTGGTGATGTCTTCGGTCCGTCGTACGCTTAGTTCCACCACTGACCTGTCCGACCACCACCGTATCCCTGTTGGGTGGCACGAGCAGTCAGGTTTCCAGCACCTCAGACCCACCAGATTGGAGGCCCGGACTCAGGATGTGTGTACCAGCTGAGATATGGATTGAGTAGCATGGAGGGGCCAACTTCGTCGAAACCGTCACCAAAACCTAGTTCGGCCATCTCCGCGGCCAGCGTGCCCACGCCTACATCGCCCCCTAATGGGACCTGGTGCAGTCTGGTGCAAAGAGAGCCTGCTCTGGGTGGAGAATTGCTATTCACTCCCACAACTGGAAGCAAGGGTCTCTATACTGGTTTCACTAGGCACCGCTGCGGGTCGTGCTTCCGCATGGAGCCGTGGCCTGAATCCTCACCTCTACCACTCCTGATGTGTTAGTATCCTGTATTACAACAGTATGAAACTAAGGTTGCGTGGCCACCCTCCACGGCAGGTGAGAATGATGCAGGCTTGTGCCACCCTAGAGAGGCAATCTCAGGCGCTACTTCCCTCTGACACAGGTGTCTCGCAAGCTTGAATCCAATTATAACAGGAGAGTCTGCTGCACCGTGATGTGGGTCAATATAGCTTTAGAGCCCCACTGGGGTCCTCACTGCTGTGGTGTAGGCTCACCACCCCCGAGTGGTGCGTGTCCTTAAATGTAACTCAGGCCACGAGTCTGGTCCTCGTATCAGCCGGGTACTCCCTCGTTGAGTCCACTGCCAGGAGCGCGCCTCGCTCAGCCTTTACCTCAGGTAGAGGTCTATGGGAATTACAGACTACTCCTTGTCCTCCATTAATGGGGAGGGGTCAGGGGAAAGCGATTGAGGAGACCGTGTTGGCACGGGCCCGTCTCCGTCGCTCCCAGCATCAAAGTCTTCGCTGCGCTGCAGCTGTTTTAGGGCCTTCCACCTTGCGTCTCAGTCTATTGCTGCATGGGGGTCTGATCAAGTTGCCGCCACTCATTACACCAAGCCCCCACTGGAGTGTGGCCTCTCCATGGCAGTCTCTGGTGTCACGCATCTCAGACCGGTGCCCAGAAAGGGCTAGTCTGGGCACTGCAGCTGGTATTACCACCCCTCTGTCTCTAGGACCAGTCCACGGCCTGGGCTCAAAGGAGGCGCACCGCTTCCCCCACATTGCCCCCACCTCAGACTGGAACCACGGCCCCCGCCCCGCAGTCCTCCGTGGAGTTCACTCATAGGTTTTGTGCCCGATTGACACCATCTTAGAGTCGTGCCCGCTTACACCGATACGGAGCCAAGCACAGATACCCACCGAGCCAGCGGGCATTCAGCAGCACTACGGGGCCCCTCCGCTGTTCCGCAAGGCAGTGCCACTATTTCGCAGGGATAGAAGCCCGCTGTAGCTGGATTTTTGCCTCTGGGTCTTGGTAGGCACTGACACTCCAGTGTACGTGACTCGCACTACGGCGGGCTAGGCCATGCTGCTCCCTCTCCTCGTCCTCAGCTGCCCCGCTAGCACTCGGGGCGCCAAGACTCTCCCAGGGTGTCAGATGCTCTGCCTGGGCTCCGGTTAGTGTAATGGCACTTAGACTATACACATATGGATGCAGGATAGTGTCGGATGGTAGATGGCAGCACGGAGCTGCACTAAAACGCAGCCGCCATATTCGGCACACATGCCACGCCCGAATAACTGGAGTGATTGAGCCATTCTGAAGACCACTACCATCTGAAGACCTCTACCCCTTCCATAGGACTAGGTAATGTGTAATTCATAGTCTCACAATTTCAGAATTGAAACATTTTATTAATTTTTTACAACAAAGTTATTGTTGTTACTCATTTATTATAAACAGCTAACAATCATTAACAAAGCGAATAGAACTGGCAGGTTCTAGGTGTATGTCAGTTGAGGTGTATATCTTAATGCAATAATAGAGAGACCAAAATAGTGGCGGGTGGCACACTATGGAAATCAGAAACCTTTAGTTTACGTGTTTTTGCAATGCCCTTAATTACCTAGGAGGCGCCCTATTTAGAGATTTAGAGACCCCCCCCCCCTTCCCACCAACACCATTTTTTTCATCCCACTTAAAGCCTTGGTTAGGTCGCACATATTGTGGCAAAGAGTGTGTTGAAAGGCGGTGCAAGATCTAACGTGTGAATGGTAGGAGTTCTAGCACTCTGCTTGAACAGCTACAAAGAGGAAACTTTTTGTTTTGCCCTTATCTGCGGATGCACAGCAGGAAAGCAAGGCCGCTCTTTTCTCCTTTAACCACAGTAACTTGGGGGCTCATTACGATGCCGGTCGGACGAGCGACTTGCCGCCATTGAAGCGAGATTGGAAAAAAAGGCATTTTACAAACATCCATGCGCCGTGTGCCAGGCAACATGTGGTGCCTGGCACACGGTGCATGGATGTTTGGGGGGGCATCACATGTGGCCCCCAGGCTACTTAGCAGTGGCCCATGGGGGACGAAGGCCCTGCTTGGGGCCCCCAAAGTCCCTTTCCGACAGCCTTTTTATGGCGGTGGGATCGCCATGAAAAGGCTGTGGGAAATGGACATTGTGATCCTGACAGCAGTTACCTGAGCAGGCACCACCTCCATTCAGGATCACGATTCCGACAGCCGCCCCATCGGGATCAGTAGATCCTGGTGGAGACGGTGGTCCGTCCCCAGACAGACAAGGGTCCAATCACCTGCATCCTATTGCATCGGTTGGCCCGAAGGGCTGTCTGTCGGTGGGACCACCACCGAAGGCCTGTGGGTAGCGGTCCCACCGGCATCGTGATGTGCCCCTTGGTTCCTAATTGACAAGTGAGAATGGCCAAGGCAAGTGCTGCCAAAATGGGAAAACTTCTGGTGATTTAACAAAAAAAATCGTTAAGCATAACATTTGTGACATTTGCTTCCAAGCACAGTTTGTTTGTGCAATCGAAGTTTACTTGGTGATTATTTTTTATAACAGATGCCATTTTGGAGGTGTGCGGTGATGACCCGGTCTGCTCTTGTCTATGGCTTGCCTCGCCCTTCTACGGATAACTCCACACAACCAGGCACAGATTTGCCAGAACCACTACCAAAACCAAGACTGCCAACTGTCTTCCTTTAAGGTATAGACCTGAATGTTTGTGTGTAAATGACTCAGAATGGCGATATCCTGAGGGGATAGGCAGTGTGCATTGTCGAGTGGCTTCTCCAGTGGTGGCCGCCGCCGCCTATCTCAGTTGGTAGGGCAAGCGGGGGGAGGAGGAGGGTTGGGTAATAATATAAAATAAGACTTACCTGCTGCTCCTGGCAGCCTCATTGCTTCTCTCATCCGGCCCGAAGGGCACAGGCTCCACACCCAATCCAGATGCTGCTCTCATATTATGAGAGCAGCACCAGGATTGGTCCGAGTGGCCTCGTTTGCTGTTCAGACAGTGCCTTGGAGCCTGTGGCTTTTCTCCAACCCGGCTGTGCAACACAGCCGTGTTGGAGAAACATAAGTGTGCATGTCTGTTTTAATCAATGAATCAGGGGTTTGTATAGCGTGGCTACTTACCCGTGAGGGTCTCAAGGTGCTGGGGAGGAGGGGGGCTGCTGATCTGTCTGGGCGCCGGGGTTCAGTCAAAGAGCCAGGTCTTGAGATCCTTCTTGAATTGGGTCAGCGACGGTGGAGAGGCAGGGTGTTCCAGGTCTCGGCGGCGAGGTAGGAGAAGGATCTTGCTCCAGTCAAACAGACATGCGCACTTATAAGTGCATATTACTCCTCGACCCTGCCATGCTCGGCCCCACCCTATACCTATTGTGCGGCTCAAACAGCAATAAATAAAATGATAATAACATTGTGTTATTATCATTTTATTTATGATCTGCTGGCTCTGGGCAGTGGGGCAATGCTCCTCTGCCGCCTTAGGCTTCTCCAAGCTGTGAACACGCCCTGCCGCTGATGGAGGGACACTCGGGTTATAGCAACTCAGCAAAATGCCTGAAACATGCTCCATAGAGTTACAAACATCAAACTACCTACAAACACCAGAAAATGATACTAGCAACCAAAAAAGAGGGGAAGGATTCGAAAAGGGGAGAGTATAAGGATAGTATGGAAAGTGCAATGCAAGAGTGGAAGTCCTAAAGTTGTCTACGGTCAGGGATTTTAGGCATTTTCCAGAACTTCCTGAAGTCAAGTTCAAGGAGGAGATGATCACCCAAGAAGGAATTTTGATTGTGACAGAGTGCAGGGTCCAGCCATGGACCACTTGTACGGAGTGCTTAATTTGTGTAAAGTAAAAAAAAAAAAAAGGCCTTTGCAAATGTAATAGTTCCAGCCTTTGTAAGATGGCGCAATAGTTATTTTTTATTTTTGCAAGAATAGGCCTTAAAAATAAATAAAAAAAATAAAACATGCCACTGCCTAAATGTGGTGGCAACATGATTACAATAAATAATTTAAATTAAAAGAAAGAGTCAATTGCATATCATTTTACCAGAACAATGCTTCCTAGCAGACAGGTGTACATAGAATATGTTACAAACCCCTTTTCATTTTAATGTACATCTCAGAAAAATATGATTCCTATAATCAATTAAAATATACCATTGGCTTTGACATACTGAAACCTGCAGGCATAGTATTCAATAAAAAAGCATTGGCAAAGTAAAGCATTGGTCAGCCAGCCAAGTCACTGAAGTACACTTTTTTTAGGTTGATGTGGACATGTGCAAGAAAGAAATGCTGTCACTCATAGTTCGAGAGAGCCAATAGCTGAAGTAGGATGACCCCCCTATCCCATGCTGTTTGCTCAGGTGGCAAGAAGCAAAATGTGAATGACAATTGAACAGACCAATGGATGAAGGGGGCTCACCCTAAGCCTATCCACTTATGCATATGTGTATGCATGTTTCAATTTTGGATTGTTTTGATTGCATAAGGCCGGCGATATAGCTAAAGCTGTTTCTGGGTAAAGCATATAAATAATAAGTGCCGGAGGCTGCCACCGCTGCCAAATACCAGGGCGGACATACCCCACCCTGCAGTAGTCTGGATTCCACCATATGTCCCTCTTTTCCGTCACCTACACAATCTGTTTCTTTATCTTTCTCATTCAGGTTTCTCCCTCTGTGACTGTTTTCCTATCTTTCTCATCTGCCTTTTTCTCACCATCTCCATTGGTCAATGAAAAACAAGACCAGGCCCTCAAAAATGAGTGCCCGTAGGCACCAACCGCAGCTACCAGTGCAAATTAAGCTCTGCGCCACACCCCTGTTCTTCGTTCACCCATACAAGGGCCCATGGTCTAGATCTTCTTGGAGTCAAGTGCACACACACCCACCAAATTTCTCGACTTTCAAATGTTTATTTTTGCTTCCTTTTTCCCTCTTCATTTTAATTGCTTGGCATGGTGATTTTTGTGTCGTGTTTATTCTAGCTATCTCTTGGGGGGTACAAGGGCTCAGGTCTTAAGCTTCCAGAAAAAATAAACTCAATGAAAGTATTCCTAGGCACACAAAGGGGCCAATTGTGTACCTGCCACCGACTGCAATCTCCCCCACATTGGCGGCGCTTTCAGGACCCGTGGGCTTTGTGTGCGCTCTCGGGTTCCTGCAAGTATTTTCATACCCGCTGCCTCGCCGCGAACATGCAATTTTAGTAATTAAAAAAATAGCACTGAAATTGATTGTTGATATTTCAAAGCCAAATGCTTGGGCTTAACTGGGACTGTTCTGTTACCATGCCACGTTCTGAGCCAGTTCTCTACGCCCGCCCTGGTGTGGCCTTCTTTTCCCGAAATGAGAGCCGCGGACCCATTTTGGCAGCTGATTTACTTAAAATAAAAAAAATACCAGGGGCTTAATTCTCAAAGAAACTGGTATATCAGCACCTACAGACCTACCTCCTAGAATAGGTGCAGACTTACGATTTGAAAGAATTAGCCATAGTTTTCAAAATTATGCATACAGCAATCGCAGGTTTCTTGGAGCGCTTATCAAAAACTTTTGTGAATTTCTCTTTCCGACAGTCTGGGTGCAATTTCTCATGCCTTTTTTATAAGCTTGGGAAAATTCTTTCGCATTTATGAGATTATTTTTTACCGCCAGTGTATAAACTATTTTTCGGCATAAAGAAGGCCTTTCTCTTCACCCCACCTATTATGAGTGTTTCCTTCCCACCCTCGAAAGAGATTTACTCCTACCCTTATTTCTGACAATTTACAGTAGGGAAGGGTCTGACAGGAGTACCTAAGTATCCACAGACTTGTGAGTATGTAGCATTCCAGCTCTGGCATGTTAAATCCCCACCACTGGGAGCAGATTTACTCACTCAAAAGTATTTGTAGATGCCAAAAGTAGTTTTGATCTAAGACAATAGCTTTGAGAATTGGGTCCCAGGTGTTACTCAGTTGATCTAAACTTTTCTTTAATATTGGAAAGGTTCTATATCCTACTTCTTACACCAAGGTGATATTCACAGAAAAAGCACAGGCTCATAGGCTAGCTAGCCTTTTGGTCAACCAAGGAGGCCAATGCGGCAGGAATCCTGTTACATCTGTGCCCCAGAATTCCTGGAGTTTCCAAGGTGTCAGCCTATCATGCCTGGGCGTGAAATTCCGCTCCACTCGTGGAGTTTTTCTTCAGAGTTCCGAAAAACTCAGCGGAGCAGAGTTTTTTTCCTCGCTTACTCTCGCCAACATTAAGTTGGTGAGCGCGAGCGAGGAAAATCTTACTTCAGACTACCTCTTGGCAAGATTTCTACTCGCGTTGAGAAACCTTCCGTTCGCGTTGACTATTATGTCAGAATGTATCTGTTAGTGTATAAAAATGTATGCAACGTTGGATACATATACAAACTAGTGATATTGCATCGGGGCATAGACACGTAGCAGTCACACTATTTGATTAAATGGGACTGTAAGAAATAGTGTAGGGAATCTGTGTTTTGCAAATGTTAAATATAGGAGCACTTGAACAAGGCTGGGAACGCCAGGCTTTAACCAAACAAGGAAGGATCCGGTAATAGGGATTTTAACTGTGAGGACTGGATTGAGACCAAAACCAAGAAAGTCACAATCACAAACAGTGAAAACACGACCAATATCATAAAGCAAAACCACATTTTACTGACTAAAAGTTGAAATTTGTCCAAGATAGTGAATGAGCAGAAAACAAATGAAAACATATATTTAATAAAAATGGTGGCTTAAATGTGAGTATTTTGTAGGTCCTGAAATATGCTCACTATATTTTTATGTTAACAGCCCTCTCAGTGCAGCTGTGATGGCCAAATGGGTACCAAATATCAGGCATCCTAGAACTGTGCTGGCTCGCGAGCCCTCTCTGCAAAAAATGGTGACATACAAGTGGTTAGGCCAGGAACTAAAAACTGTATAGTGCCTACACCTAACAGCTATCCAGGCACTGTGTGAAGAAAACCAGAGGCCGCAAAGCTGAAAAGCCAAGTTTTCAAACTCTTCTTAAACCATGAAATTTCCTTTAACTTTTGAATCTCTAATAGAAGGTAAGTCCTCAGAGTAGCTCCTTCTACTTGGGGTGTTTTGCTCCCGTGTGTCTTACTGTTAAAATAGGAGACACCCAACAGGCTCTTATTTATTGATCACAACTTTTTTGGGACTTGTTATTGTTACAAGGTCTTGTTAGGTTGAAGCCTACCAGACAGTACAGCTGTCTGGTTGCTAAAGACGTCTTGGGGACATTCTGATACCTGACCTAAGAATGCATTCCACCCGTTGCTTACCATTGGCTTTGTGGTTTGTAACTCACATTTGCTTGCTTTCTGTTCATTGGCTTTTTTGTTTTAGGCTGTCCAGCATGTATTTGTCCCTCCAGTGAAGCATAGCATGTTTACTGTGTCTTTCACAAGTGCTCACTTTCTGTAAACACGCCTTTACATTTTCTTTTTATCTTGACACATTTGCTGTGCATTCAAAGGCCTACATCAAATTTCAGGCTCTGTCTTCCAAGGGAGCCTGGTGTTTACTTTTCTTTCCCTGATTTCAAAGTCTGAGGATTTATGGGACAATCTGGTGGTGTGAAAGGAAAAGCTTTATTCTAGCACAAAGCAAAATGTAAATGTCTGAAAATGATCTACGCAAATATTTCACAATATATCAGAATTAGGAAAGCACAAATGATGCACTTTTTTGTCATTTTGAATTGTGCTGGAAACAAATATTTTAATACGATCAAAACAAATCAGTACACTAGGTGATGACATTTCCACACATTATCCTTTTGTGCGCTTTATAGTTTTATTAGTAAAACTGTATGTCTGTGCAAATGTAATGGTCTGAAACCTTTATTTGATCATTGAAAAATCAATCCTAAAAGTACACAATAAATGTATATATACATTAAAACACAAAGTTGTCTAAAAATACAGGCTACCCCAATATTTAATTAATTAATAATTACAAAATCATGATTACAACGAAAGAGTTAAAACATAGGCTTTTTCTTGTGACTCGAGGAAGATTTTTAAAACAGCAAACGCTAAAACATACTAAAGGACAGGTTAGATGCTGGATAAACAGTAAGGCAGGCTTACATTTTTCCAAGCTAGTCCCCCTCAAAACCGGGATTAAAAATCCTTTAGTATATACACATACAATTTGTGGAAAAAAAGTAAAGTACAATATATTTTGTGCAGAGTGTTCATCACATGGGCCTATCATAAGGGTTGACTGTAAGAACTGACCCTAGGGGAAACATAAATGACTTCCACTGGTCCCAAACCTAAATCTAGTCAGTAGGATCCGTAATGCTCATGTCATTTTAAAATGTGTTGTCTGTATTGACAGTGCACTATCACACCATGCATACTCCACTCTATGCCACTCTACATCCCTCCACTCTATTACACTCCATGCCACTTTACTCCACTCTACGACACTCCACGCTATGCCACTCCACTGTAATAACAATTTACTCCAATCTACGCTACGCTACTCCCCTCTACTCCACTCTGTGATATTTTACTCCACTCTACACCAATCTAGGACACTCCACTCTGCCCCTCCACTCTACATCTCTCCACTCTGTCTCTCCACTCTGACATCTACTCTACTCCACTCTACTCTATGCCACTCTACGCCATTCTGCTCTATGACACTCTACACAACTCTAGGCCAATCTATGCCACTTAACTCTAGGCAACACTACTCCACAATACGCCACTCCACTCTACAACACTGCACTCTACAACACTTTACTCCACTCTATGCTACATCACTCCATTCTACTCCACTTTACTCCACTCTGCGCCTCTCCTGTCTACCACTCCACTCTACAATCCTCCGCCACTCCATGCAACTCTATGCTCCACCACTCTATGCCCCTCCACGACACTCTGTTCCACTCTACGACACGCTACGCCTCTTCACTCTAACACTTTACTCCACTATGCTCTGTGCCCCCCTCCGCTTAGGCCCCTCCGCTCTACGCCCCTCCACTCTACGCCACTCCACAATACTCCACTCTACTCCCTGGCACTCCACTGTACTCCACGACACACCACTGTACTCCACGACACTCCACACTACTACATGACACACAACTCCACTGTACTCCACTCCACAAACCTTTGCTCAACGGCACTCTATGACACTCCACTTTGACACTCCACTCCATGCCACTCTCCTCTACGGCTCTAATGCCTCTATCAGCCATGCTGGTGTACATTATGGCTAAATCACATTGGTAAAGCCAATAGCTCTTGTATTGGGGAGACCTATTAGCTTTGCCATTGCTTGTTTTTTTTTTTTTTTGGGATAAACTGAGTTTTATTAATTTTATCTAAAAGAACCATAAACCATAAACCAGGCAGTAAAATTGATCCATGACAGTCGCAAAATGGAAATCATAAGCATAATCAACTGAGAGAATTTTGTAGTCCAAAATGGCCCCACCATTTTCCTCATATCTTACAGTGTTTGGGCAACCCCACACTGTGTAGATGGGCTCTTCCATCTTTACGCTCCAGTCCATGGCCCTACCCCTCTATATCAGATGAGATTGCTGAGTTCTATCTCAGGGCTATGTCCCTCTTGGTGATCAGTGTCTCCAGTCCCACAAGGTATCGGTCGCACCTCCCTCCTAGGTCTTCCAACAAGCCAAGGAGCGTCATGTGGGGCGAACAGTCTACGGGCTGCTCCAATGCACAGGACACAGCGCAAAAAACTGAGGCCCAGTAGCGCTTAACAACAGGACATGTCCTGAGTATGTGGAAGAAATCGTACCCCTCCTCATTGCAGCGAGGGCTAGCAGATGACTGACGCCTGTCTGCTCGCCAAAGAGGGGTCAATTATGTGGTGTGCAGGACGTTTACCTGTATCATGCAGAGCCTGGAGGATATTATTAACTCTCTCGGTGCCATGAAGGCTTCCCTCCATTCCCCATCCTCTAGGTTGCCTTACCAGAATTCCCACCACGCCCTCAGCAGAAAGAACCGATCGGGAGAATTAATGACCAGCGATCTGTAGACACAAGAAATACCACGTTCGCTCAGTGGGCCCATAAGAAGCTTGGCCTCCAGGAGACTAAACTCAAGTGCCTCCCCGATTGACTTTCGATGGGAACGCAGTGCATGACTGATTTGCAGGAATCTGTAGAACTGGATCGGTGAAGTTTGAAGTCAGTCTGCAGGTCCTGGAAGGACTGCATATGCAACCCTTGCCACACATCCCCCAATCTGGAAATGCCTATAAGCCCCCATCTCCCAAATTCGTTCAAGGGGCTGGAGTGTAAACCTCGCCTCCCAGCCAGTCATACTCTTAACACCACCTTTGTGAGGTCATGGGGGGGAGTGGGGAACAGGTGATTCATATAAGCAGCCTACGGTGGTCTCCCAAGTCTCGAATGTCAACTCCACCTTATAAGACGGGACACTCCGGCCACCATGAATCCTCTCATTCAGGACCACTAGTTGGGAGGCCCAGTAATACAGTCGCAAGTCTGCAGCTGCCAGGCCTCCATCGAAGGTAATTGCACAGTATGCGGGTGGCCCACAGGAAGGAACGTACCACTGCATGTACGCCGGTAACCCATTGTTTGGGGAGAGGATGAGGAAAATTTTATAAAACATATAAGAAGCGTCACAGAACCATCATCTTAAAAAGGGCTACCTTCATTAGGATGTTGAGTTGCAGGTGGTTCTACCTCTCTAGATCCCTCTTCATCGTATTGACGAAGGTCATCGGCTTAAGGGAGCAAGTGAGGATTGGAAGCAGGGAGTTATAAATACCAAGGTATAGGAAGCTCAGTCTGCGGACTGGCACTTGAGTCTGCCAGGCCGTTTCCCCCGGATCACCGGTCAGAGGGACCAAGAGAAACTTGAAGTGGTTGACAAGCAGGCCGGATGCCTGCCCGTAAAGGTCTAGCACATGAAGTAGTCTAGGGCCCGCGACCTCCGGGTCGGAAAGGAAGTGTACTACATCATCGCATATAAGGCAATGAGGTCTTCTAGGCTTTCCCTCCAACGGAACCCCCTGATCTTTGCACCGCACCCACGTCGCCAACGGTTCCATTGCAAGGGCAAAAGAGAGAGGAGATGGGGGGCATCCTTATCTGGTGCCTCGCTGTATTGGGAAGGGCTGCAACAGGGCCTTGTTCACCCGCACATAATCCCTGGGGCCAGCATACAGTGCCTGCCCGTATGAGATGAAGCGAGCCCCAATCCCAGGCAATGAGGTGCATCTCATAGAAAGTCCCAGTCAAGGGAATTAAAAGCTTTCTCGAAATCTATAAGGAGAAATGCATTAGGCCTGTGAGGCGATGACGGTAAGCCACGGCTGCTTGCACCCAGCAGATGCAGTGCTTCATACTGCGTCAGGCAAAAAATCTCACTGGTCGGGGTAGATTATCTTATGTATACCCTTAAGGAGTCTATATGCCAACACCTTGGTGTACACATTGAGTTCGCCTTTGAGGGAGATTGGGCGATAGGAATCACAGTCCTCGAGGGGACGCCCCGTCTTGTGTTAAACCACTTTAGTGCCACATTCATTCCGTCCGGGAAATCACCCTTCGTTATGGCTTGGTTATACAAGGCCAGCAAGTGGGGCAGTAGTGGTTTACAAGGTTTCCAGTAATATTCCACGGGAAGCCCTCCGGACCTAGCGTCTTGCCCAGGTTAATGTCCGAAAGGGCCTCGTCAAACTCTTTCAGTGTAGTGGACCTGTCCAGATCCATTGCATCTGATGCTTGCTGACAGAGTGGGCAGCGGCAAGTCTGCTATTAGTGGGGTGGAAAACTCTTGCGGTGGTCTCATACATTTTGCATATAAAGTGCAATAGTATTCTGTGAATGTGGATGCCATTTCCTGGGCCTCTGAGACACTTCCCTGCTCGTGGTCACCAATACTAGGAACCACCCAGTCTGCCAGACTGAGTCGCCAGCCAATATAATAATTTGCCTGACTGGTCTCCCCAGCCCTAACCCCTACTCTGGGATGCAATCCAGCACAGTCTTGCCTCGTCGAGGCACAGTTGTCTCAGCTATGCTTTGTCGAGTATTATCTGACGTGATTCGGTTTCTACCCCCCCCTAAGCGTTCTTCTGCAAGGCCTCTAACCCATTGCTCTGTAGCCGTTTCTACCTGTCACATTCTTGAAGGTGGGTACGAGCAATGCCCCACATATATATGATTTACCGGCTGCCCATAGGGTTCCAGGGGAGTCCATGGAACCCACGTTCAGTGTTAGGAAAGCGTCTAGCTCTTGTGAGAAGAAGTCTACGACCTCGTTATCAGTCAAATGCCACGCATTGAGCCGCCAAATGGGATATTCCTCGGGTCTCTCGCCTCCAATCTGGACAGTCACCAGAAAGTGATCCAAAATCCCCCTAGGGAGGATGCAGGAGTCCCTGTATGGATCAAATTGGTGGCAGGCATGAAAAAGACGTTGATTCTTGATTCTGTCTTGTGTGCGGCTGAGTTGTGGATGAATGCCAGCATGTCAGTATTCCAGATGCGCCACACATCGCAGAGTCCAAGGCCGAATGTCACCCGCTGGCCTCCTGCCAGGCAGACTAGAGAATCGCCCAACCTCCTCGAACAGTCCTTGGTCGAGGACATCCCCATAATGAAGTCTTCCTCTCCCACCCTCCGTGACACCCCTGGGAAGCCCTGTCAGCTTGACCCTCACTGTGTCCAGCGTGAGCCCTGGCAACTGGGTAGGGACATGAACACTGACCAGATTGTATGTCTGCCCAGCAATAGCTCCCTCAACCACAACATATCTACCCTGTGGATCAGCTACACTAAGGGACATCACCATGGGCAAATATTTGTGAATTAAAATGGCTACTCACGAGAACCCCTGGTGTGAGCGACATGGTAAACCCTCTGATACCCGTGTCCGGCCAAGAAGGGACACCGGATGCCCAGGAGATGCGTCTCCTGCAGCAATAAAATGTCCGGAGCATGACGTTTCGCAGAGCCCAGCACAGCCCCCCGCTTGATGCGGTCATTCAGGCCATTGACTTTCACATCATAACTTTAAGGGATTTCACGGCGTAAGGTATGTCTGGGGCCCATGCTGTCCTCTCTGCGCGCTAGGATAGGAGACTATCAGAATCGCTGTCTGCCAGCTGTATTTTGAACTGGCAAATGGGGCTGAAACCACCCCAACTAAATTCCCCCCAAACCCTGCTCCCTCCCCACACTTCCAACCTAGAAGCATCTGTCGTCCCAACAAAGCAAGACACACACAATATAGGAACAACTCTATGGCAAATCTAACCATGGTGCAGTTCCGGAGGAAACTCAGTAGTAAGGCTATCATGCTGCTGGCATAGTGTGTTTCAGTGGTCTGTGGGGCAGCCCATTGGACATAGTGGTCCCTCGATCTGCCATATTCTTCAAAGTGCGTTGGACTGTGGTCTATGAGGCTCCCCTCCCACGGGACCCCGGCATCGCCGAGGGACCCACGACTATGTCCGCGCACGTGACTGTGAGCGTCCGTGGTTGAAGAGGCACCCGCTGCTTGCAAGGCCACTGCCTGTTGCAGCCCCTAGTACGAAGGCCATTCCTCCCATCTTTATCCTGAGACAGTGGTCCCCCCGGGGAGGGGGGAGGGGGTTGAGCTGCCATGTAAGGCCCGTTGCTCCATCGCCCACTCTCAGGCCGCCTCCAGGGTGTCAAAAAAGGAGTTGGAGGCATGAATGATTCGTAACCTAGCTGGAAAGAGGAGCATATATTGTGTTTATTGCTCTCGATTTCTGTTTAATAAGCCTCAAAAGATTTGCCCCTGGACCAGCAGAGTGTAATCGGGGAAAAATTATCCTAGAGGAGTGAAAGCGTGTGGAGTCTTTCTCTCTGGCAGCTCGGAGGATATTGTCTCTGTCCTTGTAGTTAAGGATTTTGGCGATCATAGGGCAGGGTGGGGCCCCAGGAGGAGGTTTTGCCACCAGTGATCTGTGATCTTTCTCTACAATGAAGCAGGGAGACAGGTGTCCATCCAGGACCAGTGATAAGATCCATTGCTCTGGGAATTTCTTGTGGACGCCCTCTCAGCGCCCTCAGGGAAACCCACAAAATGTAGATTCTGGCTCAATTCTTGGAGTTCTCTGCGTGATTTTCCAGGATGCGAGATGCTGTAGTCCAGCAAGCCACATTAGCCTTGAGGGCGGTGACAGAATCTTCCAGGACCAAAATGCACTCTTCTGTTCCCACCACACATTGGACAACATTATGTAGATCTTATCGCACAAGAGTGACATCTACCCCAACTTCTCCAATTTTAGTTTCCAATGCCGTTTCGGAGGTGTGGATAGCGAGCAAGATTTCCAAGGTGTCGGGCGGGTTTGGATGCAGACACGCTGTCGACATTAACTACTTTGGAGTCCACAGTCTGGGGGAGCTGTGAATTTATCTATTTTATTTTGTGCATGTGCTTGGGCTGGAGGCGGTCTCCCGAGCACCATGATTCTCCTCAAGCCTGTTTGTAGCTATTGCTGATGTATCTCTCAAGTGGTTCCACACTCCCACGATGGTGTTGTGTGTGAGAAGTTGGCCTGGTATATGCTGTCCACTAATTAAAGTGGGCACCTTGCACCAGTCCAAACGACCCTTATGATGTATGAGGTCAAAGATAACCTTTAGAAAGCTATCCTAGTGGTAGCTGTGGAGAGCAGCCTTCAGGCTTAATCTTGAAGGAATGTAAAGCAGCTTGTTTTACCAGAATATCACCTCCTATATTGACTAAATGAAAGGAGAACCACACAGTAGTTATATAAAAATATGTATTTATTAATATAACACTCTCTACTATCCTCTACACGAGGATAGAACATAAAGCACACAATACCAGATCAATAGAACAGTTGTAAGTAGCACAATACACAGTGGGCTCCAGGGGGAGACCAAACCATATACTAAAATAGTGGTAGAACAGTCACGACTGAGATCAAGACGAGGTCTGGAGTACGTAGAATCGCTGGGACCCCAAGGAACCACCCAAGGTAAGTAGACAGGGACCCCACGGAGGACGGGTGCAGTGTGTGAACACGACCGCGGGCTCCGTACAATTTTATGGGGAAGTCACGGTTACACTTTTAAAGTTTAAGGACCCTTCTAGGAGGACTTCGAGCGAACCCTTTGGAACTTAAGAATTTGAAGAGCCACCCCACCCATGGATACCGTAGTACCCGAGTTACCTATCCAAGAGGAGCCGGGTGCATAGGTCTGAAGTGGCGTCGGATACTGCCGTCGTTCTCAATGGAGGGCTGTGAGGAAGTACTGCTGCCGTGAAGGTGAAAAGGGTCCGGTGGAACCTGAAAGCAGAGGGGACAGAGTCAGGGTCACTTCAAGGTGACCAGGGGCTCGGTAGACGAATGCCCACCGATGTTGTGTGCTTCAGGTGCGAAGAAGGGATGCTTGACTCTGCAGCCACGAGGACCAGGGGACGTCGAGGATGACCAGGAGCCGGAGGTGAGCTGTCCCACAAAGGATGTTGAGTGCTGAGGGGTCGATGTCCGGCGGGAGCACCAACAAGCCTTGGCAAAAGCAACCCATGAAGGAAGGTCATGCAGGTTACGGTGTGGACCAGCAAGGTCCAGGGGACTTACCAAGCAATGGAGAGTCAGGGCACGTCTGGAGCAACCAGGAAAGCCCAACAGAAATCAAGATGACCCTCAGAGAGACTCACAGGCCGAAGGACCAGGAGTCGCGAGAGGACCTCGGGCAAGATTGCAAAGTACCAGCCCACGGAGCACTCAGTGTGGGGAGGCCAGAGTTCTTTGGTGCAAATACTGCTCAGGGTCAGGACTACACAGAGCCCAATGCACAAGCTCGGGAATCGCCAACAAGCATATGCAACTGTAAATGGACGCGGTGCACAGGGGTTTGGGTTATGCAGTCCCCACGAGGGATACTGGCCTCAAACTTGCTGAGAGGGCAAATCGACCTCAGGGACCTTCAGAAACCCACCTCCTGTGTTGCTGAAATCTTCGGAGTCCACAGGAGCTCAGGAGCAGCAGACCGGTCAGTTGCATTAAGGTGCCTGCTAGGGCAGGGGAGTGACTCCTTCACTCCAAGGGAGATTCTTCAGTTGTCCTTAGTGCACCACAGGTCCTGCACGGAGCCTGTGTGGAGCAAGGGCACAGACAAAGCTTTGGACGGAGAGGGAGACTAAGTCGGGCCCAGTCGAAGTCCAGAGTGTCCAGACGGTCGAAGGTCAGTGGTTTCTTCTTGTAGAATCTTGTCCACGTAAAATCTAAAGTCTTATAGCCAGGTAAGCCCTTATGTACCCACGGGAGAGGGTTGGACAGATTTGGGGGACCCTCCTAGGGGAGGGTCAGGACAGAGGGGTGGTTACACCCATGTCCTTTGTCCAGTTTCGCGCCAGAGTGGGAGCCAATGGCTCCCAGAACTGGTTTGAGCTGGGCTATGCACAGGGACACCAAATGTTCACCGGGTGCAGACTTTCAGGCACTCTCAGAGTGCACCCACCCAGCCCCAATACACTAAATCCTGTCTGGGAGGTGACAGGATGCCTATTGTGCTGCCCTCCTCTGCTCGAGCTTTGCTCAGCAGCAGGAGGGCAGAAGTGTGTCTCTGGTCGGCAGCATCCATTTTGTGCTGACCGGGTCGAGAAGGCTAGCACCGGATAGACCAGTGACCCCATGAAGCTCGCTTCAGAAGGGTGGAATCATACCTCCCACACCGGTTACCAATGTGGAGGTATGATTCCAAGGTGTTTGATACCAAACACGATATGTTTCTATGCAGCTGTTTTCAAGATAGCATTTACCGCGAGGTTATAATGCACCTCTACCTATATGTCCGGCTGAGTCACAGACAACCCGGGAGAATGGTCTCCGAAGGCTGCAGAGAGGCTCTGCTCATGCAGGGGCACCCTCTCACTAAAAACCCAGCACCCTGCCTTCAGGATTGATAAGGCCTGCTATAGGGGTGACTTATAAGTTTTAAGTGTAGTGACCTATAGATATAGTGAACCTATATCTAAAATAAGTGGTGCAAGCACCATCTTACACAGGCTGCTGTAGCAGACCTGGAGTTCCATTTTGCATGGCGCCTCATGGGTGGCATAATGCATGCTTCAGCCCATGGGAGGCCTCTGGGGTACCTATGCCCTGGGTACATGTGTACCATATACTAGGGACTGATAAGGGTACCCCAGTATCCAATCTGGAGTGTACAAAAGTACAGGCATGACAATTTAAGGGAGAAAGCAGATAGACTGGGGTCCTGATTAGCAGGATCCCAGTCAGACTAGTCAAAAACAGTGAGACATCAAGCAAAAAGTGGGGGTAACCATAAGAAGCAGATCCTACTTCCCTAGATTGTGCTCTTCTGCAGAGCTTCCCATGCACAGGGAATGTAGGGACTTTTAGAAGGACTGCCAACCCACTTGCACAGATATGCATCCATGGCCCTGGTAGCACGATCAGCCAGGCCCTCACATCCTCTGCCCAAGTTGCCATGCCACCAGGGACTAACCCAGGCCTGGGGGCAAGTAAACCACCAAGTCTGACGAAAGGAGATAAGAGCCCCCTGCTTGTACAAAGGTCCAATAGTCTATAGGCAACTTGGTATGCGTATTCGGTTCCAGTTCAGCTCCTCTGAGAGTCCAGGCATCAGAGGAGACAGTAGTCCACCAACCGCAGCAGAAACCGTGACAGTACCTCGGAGGGCCGCCACGGGCCCATTAGCGCGCGTGGACCCTCCCGAGGTCCTCATAATACATGCAGTTGGGCCCCCTCTTGCACTGCTGCAGCACCAAGGAACAGCCAGACACGTTTAAATGTCTGCGGGGCTCAGCGCTGGCCCAAGGGGAGCAGCCCCCAACCACGCTAGTCCAGGAATGCTGCCACCTTGAGGGCCCGCGCTCAACTCCAGTCCAACAGGCCCACACTGAGCCGAAGAGAGTGCTGGTGCAGTCTCCAGACCGGGCCCAAGGCCCGACTCCTTTGAGCTCTCTCGCACCAGGTGCGACTTCAGCTCTCGCCTGGAGGGCTCCAGCAGGGAGCCACTCCACCTCGGCCGATGAGCCCGTGGCGGCTGCCATGTTGGATGCAGCCTTTGTATGTCAGCCTGGGGTAAGAATGCCAACTCTGCTTCCCCCTGGCGTTTCTGGGGGTCAGTTCCAGGACTGCCAGATGTGAAAGGACTGCACACCCTCACTAGGGAGTGGGTTAAAACTGTCAGCAGCAAGAATGGTGGCTGAGTCTCTACCGGGGAGCCAGGATACTACCACTCAAATACTACAGCGTTTTACATCTGTTGGATTTTAGTAGATCCTGTATATGAATAGTATCCAAAACCATCCCTGAGCTCCTCCCTCCCAGTGAGGGGGTTGTAGCCCTTGGCTGCACTAGGTGTTTCAACCAAGAGGAGAAATCCCAGATGATGAAGCATGCCACTCCGGTGGGTGATGGGATTCCGTCCTTATTAAAGGATTCCCCCCATGTATGATTGAGAGCCTTTGCTTGTGTTTTATGTTTCTAGTGCTTCTTTATGCCTGTCAGACCTGTGGATAACTAGGTGTTTTGCAATAGTTCTGTTGGGGAATTTATCCGCGCTGGTCTCAAAAATTTCCTTCGGACCCTCCACCCCTGGTTTTGTCATTTTTGGACCTCAAACTGAGCCAGAACCTGGCATAAGGCTCGAACCTGGCTCAAGCTTTCAGCGGCTCGCTCACCCCTGCTTGCGCACTCCGTGTTGCTTGCCCCCCACCATGGCCCTAGCAGCTCAACCCCACCCAAGCTTGAAAAAAGTACCTGCGTCATTTTGTAGGCCCTCACTTGTGTGGTGCGCGCGACTACGAAGTGACACAGCCGCCCCCATCGTAGCACCTTTTTGGGGGGGAGGGGGTGTTTCTTTATCAATGATGCATTGCTTTAGAAAGCTATTCAGAGTCGCTAAAAATCACCGGGAAAGCAAATAGGCCCCAAAGGTGAAACCTATTGGCTTTGCCATTGTATTTTAAGCTTTCTGGGTCGATAATGGGATCCAATTTTATTTTGGCGACTGGACTCAACATTTGTTTCAATCCGACTCTGACATGAGCTCGTTTTGCAGGTCAGAGAAGGGCCCGCAGGACACCGACGTGAGACCAGCTACCTGATGAAGCGTTGGGACGAGGCTAGCTGAACGCCCTGGGCCATAAGGTACTTGTTTATGCATTTCATCTACCATGTGATAGCAGGTGTTTGTTCGAGCCAAGGCTGTGGACAGGGTGGAGTCCAATGGAAGAGGGAGCAGCCAGAGCTGTGGAAGTGTGAGAGAGTGCAGCTGGGATGGTGTGAGGTGTGAGAGGGCGCAGCTGGGAAAGGGCGGGTCCCTCAACAAGGGAGTAGCCCCTCGTGTCGCTGACGAATGAGAGCAGCGTGTGCACTTGAACACCATGTTACTCCAAGCCAGTACCGAGGAAAACAGTACCGAGGAAAACAGCGCCTCGGCGGCCGTGCAGCCTGTGAAAGGGCCTCATTCATGGTGTTTTGAGGTACAGTGCACTGCAGCCCATTGAACAACAACAATTGCCAAAAGCTATATTGATTTTATAAAGCCCTTGTTTGCTGAGGTTCTTGGCACAGGCTAAAACATAACAAATAACACCACAAGGGCAACAGAACCCGGGACAAAGGCTAAGAAGTTATTTATTAAAACGCCAGGTGTTCAAAAACTTTCTAAAACTCAATAAATGGGGTTCAAGCATCTTGGGTGAGGACCACAATATCCCAGGAGGCTGTTAAACCATGGACAACTGAGTCGCAGACACGTTTTACGGCATGTGCAAAATGGGCAATTGCCCAGGGCCTCCACTTTCCGAGGCCCCCCCCCCCTGATAAAGAGCTCTTTCTCCTGCTCCATCACACCTAGTTTGATTTCTGTGTTTGAACCTCTCTCTGCCTGTGTGCACCTTTGAATTTCTCTGCCCAGTATCATTTTAAGAATTTAGGGGTCCCAGGAAAGACTTTCAGCTGTTTTTGTGCGGACATTAAACTATAATACAATATTGTTTGGAATCATCTACACTTTTATTAGCAGAAAATAAGTAATAAAATTGAAATTTGTTAACCAACTAGAGCCCCCAAAATATTAATTGCCCAGGGCCCTGAAAATCCTTAAGGTGACACAGCTAAGTGGGTATACTTTCCTGAAATAGAAACATGGTTTGCTAACCTGAAATGAATATACAGTGTTGAGACTGAAAGATGTGTGTTTGCATATTTAATTTTTTATTATGTAAAGAAGCAGGGCCGGACTGGACTTTTACTCTACCTGGCATTTCCCCAGTCGGCTGGAGCCACCGAGGCCGGATCTGAAAGGCCAGGGCAAATGCTGGTGCCTCTCACTTTCCCAGGGTGCCCGAAGTTAATTGCAGCAGGCAGGGCTGCAAAAGAGATAGAGGGAGACAGTGAGAGAAATAAGAGAGGGAGACACGAGAGGGGAGTGTAGGAGAGAATGAATGGATGGAGAGAGAGCGAGAAAAGGAAGAAAGCGGCACAGTGATTTGGGCTTTCTTGCCATTCTGCTTTGGTTCCCCAGTCCAGACTTGTAAAAACAATTAAGAAATTAGGGGCTGGTGGGGGTGAAACCCTACTCAAGCTGCAAGCACAATCCTGGTCAGGGTGAAACACAAGCAGACCCCAAATTAACCTGTACTTAACCTTCTGGTAGCTTGGCACAAAACCAGTCAGGCTTAACTTTGAGTGAATGTATAAAATGTTTATGCAGCACTTCAAACAATAATAAAGTGAAAACGCAACACAAGAAACAATCCCACACCAATTTAGAAAAATAGAGCAAGATTTAATTAATTATTTGACACCAAAATTACAAAAATTAAATTAGTAGGACCGGAGCTATGAAATTTTAAAGGTTTAGGTAAAAATAGTGCTTGGAAGCACAAAGCTCCAACTATGGTTATCTTGTTGTGCTGGACTGGGACAAAGTAAGTTCTGGCCGACTGCGATAGAGCACGTTCCGGATATAGGGACCAAGTTAGGCCAACTGAACAAAGTACCTTCAATCCAGCTTGCGCAGCGTTTGCGAGGCCCCGTGTCGAGGTCCTGCGTCGAGGATGCGTCACACAGCAGCGATTCCGAGTCGCTGCAGGGCTGCAAAGCGAAGTCATGCGATAGGAATGCGTTGCATAGTGGCAGTTCCGAGGAGCTGTGAGGTCCTGCGTCAGGGCGTCATCGTGCATCGGCAGTTATAATGCAGAGGCTGCAAGGCGATGTGTGCGCTGCATCGGTTCTGCTTGGACGACAGCTGGGATGGCAGAGCATCTTTAGGCCCACTTCCAAGGGTCCAGGACTGGATGGCACCACCTGGGGGGGAGGCAAGACTCACAGCATACAGAGTCCAGGTGCTGAGTTTATGGTGGTTGGAGCCTTTTTTGTCCCTGAAGCTTTGATCAGGAGCCAGCTAACCAGTGGGCAGCCTTTACATTTAGCAGGGAGGGGGCACAAACACACACATAAAAACTCACTCATACTCATGCATTCGTACATGCATGCACACATGCACATCAATTCAAAACACTCACTCCCAAATATTCATGCACGCACCAAACATTAAAAATAAAATCATACTTACCTGCGCAGCTCTGCCTTAGAGATCCCAGGAGGGTTGAGATTGCTGCCTTCCCTTACTGGCTGACCTAAGGCCAGCCAATGAAGGAATACAGCAGTCCCATGCCTTGAAGGCCCCAGGAGGGTTGGAACTGCTGCTTTCCCTCACTCGTCACAGAGTGGATAGGGTCAGTGAAACTGATGACCCCACCCCACTCTGTGATGAGGTGTCAGTGATTGACACTGGTCCCTGGGCACTTCAGGGCTTAAAACTGAAGCGCCCAGTTCCGAGACAATCAGTGATGCTCCCCCTTATCACGAGGGGGAGGGTCTTGAGGTCCTAAGCCAGTCTGAAGATATCACGTCTACAGGAGCAGTGACTTCTTTAGCCCGGCAAAGTTCAGCTCAGGCAGTCAGGAGCCCGCGCATTCAGTGCATGCCTAGCTCCTTCCTGCCTGACCTGAAAATAAAGAATGTCTGTCAGGGTGACCTTTGCTCAGCGTGACCGACATTCTTTATAGTGGCCAAAAGGTGAGGGGGGCGTGGCCCCTCAGCCCATTAGGACGGGCTGTGGCTGCAGCCAACTAGCCCTTGGATTCACTCTAGTGGTCCTGGGCTCAAGATGCAAGTTCAGTTCTTCTTGTTCAGGCAGCTGGGCATCAGAGTAGCAGGACAGCAGAGCAGCACAGTAGTCCTCCTTCTGAGTCTTCTACAGGTCCAGATGTGTACTTAAGAGTTGGGTCTGAGGGTCCAATATTTATACCTGGTGTCATCTTTGAAGTAGGATAAGCTTCTAGAGTCCCCCCCCCCTACAGAGGTGTCCAGAATTTCCTGCCTCCCTGCCCTGACCCCGGCTTGTCTGGATGCCCAATAGACTGGTGTGAAACCCTTTGTGAGTGTGCTATGGTTGAGTCTTTGTGATGTGGAAGTGTGGTAGGTGACGGCTCCTCTCTCCTATCAAGTCAGAGATGGCCCATCCTGCCAACACCTATTCCCCCTTTGTCTCACTGTCTGGGAGCAATACACAAAGACCAACTGCCAGCTACACCTAGTCATGTGACCAAGGATACAGGCTGCAGGCACCAAATTGTTAGGACAAGAAAACGACAACTTTATAAAAGTTGCATTTTCAGAACTGTGACTTAAAATCCAACTTTACGATTAAAGAGGGATTTAAATTGCAATTCTTTAGAGACCAAACTCGACTTTTTACCTGCTCGCAATTGAAAGTTATCACTCATTAATGTAATAAGGGAATGCAATGTTATCCTATGGAAGAGGTACGTTTTGCAATAGTAAAAAACGAATTTAAGAGTTTTTTCTACCAGGACATATAAAACTTACAAGTACACCCTGCCCTCTGGGTTTAGGGTCTACCCTAGGGGTGACTTATATGTAGGAAAAAAGGAAGGTTTAGGCCCTAGCTAGCAAAAGGTTTATTTTGTCAGGTTGAAATGCCAGTTAAGAACTTCACACACAGGCTGCAATGGTAGGCCTGAGACATTTTTAAGAGGCTATGTAAGTGAGTGGCACAATAAGTGCTGCAGGCCTACTATTAGCATATACAGACCATGGGTACATGTAGTTCCACTTTAATAGGGACTTACAAGTAACTTAAATGTGCCAATTGCGTGGAAACCAATTTCACCATGTTTAAAGGAGAGAGCACAAGCTCTTTAGCACTAGTTCGCAGTGGGAAAGTGTGCAGAGTCCTAAGGCCAACAAAAGCGAATTGAGCAAAAACAGGAGTTGTAAGGCAAAATGTCTCGGGAAAGACCATACTACGGCTGACAGGTTTAACACGAATGTATCTAGCTTCCGTGCTTTCTGTGAAAAATAGTTTAAAGTGCCCATTGGGTATCTATAAAATAGATCATGTGGAACATTAATGCATTATATTGCAGCAACGCAATTAAGATGCAAAGATTATAAAAAATATACGAGTGTGTAGGTTGAAGCAGGTCCTTCCTATTTTCCTGCAGTTCCATATAAACTTTATTTATTTACTTTGCTTGCAAATTATGTTTGTTGTTACAATTTTAAATGTATCATGATTCCTGCTACTCTTTTCCTGAAATACATATTTCTCAAACTTGAACTGCGGGGGGACAACAAGGTTAGATAGGTTTCCAATAACCACTCAACGTGTGTGATGCACAATAGTAACAATAACCCAAATGGAAGCCATTTTGAAAGTCCCTGAAGTCACGCGTCCCAAAATGCTGAGGTCATTGATTGATTAGATAAAAATGTTCAGAACCACGCCCTACTGGAAGCAGTGTATATTTTGTCTTTGACCATATGCAGAAATGCTGCACATCTTCCCATTAATTATTGTGTCTGTTACTTTTCTCCTGAAAAAGCATATCCAATTCACTACCCTATTTCTCATCCGCTACCTCTATCAATATCTTTAATCTATATATACACTTACCTCCTTTATGCATCTATATACTTTCAATGTACTTATGGATCTATATATTTATCACTTTCTTCTAATTTAGCATTTCCAATGCACTACCCTATTTCTCAGCCTATACTTCCCTCAATATATCTCCTAGGCCAACTTTCTGACTCATCTCAAACTTCTTTCTACTACTCTTTCCAATTCACTACCCTATCTCTCACCCTATACATCTATCACTATATCCTCTACACCCACTCTCTCATTTATCCCAAACGCCATACCACTACTATGTTCCCCAAAATAACCCTTTCTTGACTCTCTCCTACTCTACTCCTCCTTGCATCTTCTGACACCTCCTTTACTGTACCGATCCCCAAAACAAACCTTTCTAAACTCTTCTCTCTGACTCTTCCACTCCAAAAACCCTTTGTACTCATCCAAAAGCCTCCTCCTACTGCTATGACCTAAAAAAAGAAATCCTTCACTCTTCTATCCCTCCACTATCCTTTTCAATCAAAATAACAGACTAGCATGTTCACTTCTCTAATTCCATATTCCACTATACTAATTCACCACTAATCCTTTATGGGTTCCAGAGTAGCGTGCTACTCGCCAACAAAGCGCTTCAACACCCATCAGGGGCAACAGGCGCTATATGAATGCAAACCTTTCTTTCCCTTCTATCCCTCCACTATCCTTCTCACTCCAAATAACTGACTAATATCCACCACTCAAATTACTTTCATATTTCACCATACTAATTCACCACTAATCCTTTATGGGTTTCCGGAGTAGCGTGCTACTCGCCAAAAAAGCAATTCAACACCCCATCAGGGGTTAGAAGCGCTATATAAATACAAACCTTCTTTCCTCTTCTATCCTTCTGCTATCCTTCCGAATCCAAATAACTGACTAACATATCCACCACTTAAAATTTACTTGCATGTTTCACTATACTAATTCAACACTAATCCTCTATGGGTCCCGGAGTAGCGTGCTACTCGCCGAAAAAGTGCTATGACGCCTCGTCAGGGGTAGTAAGCGCTATACAAATGCAATTACAATACAATACAATATGACAATCGTCTTCAAAGGCATCGATCCTCTTCCACCATGTGTGAGAGTAAATAATGGTTAGGTCTTCCAAAAGATGGTGTCGGCGATTAACCTGATGGAAGTAGTAATGTACTTGTACAAACTGCCTGGCTAACTCCTTATCAGATGTGGACAGGAAGAGAACGGAGATCACGTTTATCCAGCCAGTCCTGGGGGTATTGCAATTTTAAAAGTGAAGAACAAAAATTGGAAAATTGAGAAAAAGGGTGTTTTTTTCTGCTTGTTTGGAAAGCATGACAGCGACTAACCTTAGGAGCAATGGACACTCAAATTCTAAAATTCACCTTTTATCTTCTCCTAGGCTCACTTTTTAAAAATTCCTGTTTTCTTTAATTTAAAAGTCCATATTTCCACAGTCTTCTTTGGTTAGATGCTGGTTACTTTCAAGAAACTCTTGAAAACCAAACTTTTTAAACAGGACTAAAGTGAAGTTTAACATTTTCATGGGAGTGACCGAATAAAGCCAGATCTATGCATCTGGCTGGACCTTAACTGAATGTTTTCTGAACTTGTTTTTTCATGCTGTTCTTTTCGGTTAGAGCCATCTGGTGTACCCCAGGTGGCATGTTGCTATTCAGATAAAAACAGTAAATTAATAAATGAAATAACTAAATAAATATATAAAATATCTCGAGTAACCATTTACTGTAAAACTACTTTTCGAAGTCCTGGAAACAGTCGCTTGTTGGTCATCCATCTCGAAATAGGTTCTTACGCCCTGCCAACACGAGGACAAAATTCTTTGGCAAATACCACCATCTTGAGCCAGAATTCCACACCCTATCAGCCTCAGTTCTCTGACCAAGGTTGGGTTATTGCAACTACCTTTCTCTAGATCTACGCAAACCTATGCTCAATGCATGTAGTGGCTACAGAATGCGGCAGCTGCAGGCCTTTCTTATTGAGAGCACATCTCTACAAGCATTGCCAGATTACACATGCCTCCTGTCAGGTGAACATTCATGCATACACAAAGCACATTGTGTTGCTCCTAAATTCCTCTGATGGATTAGTTCTGCTTCTCAAACCACCCGCTTGGAACATTAAGGGGTGGTTGTGCATTTCCAGGACTGGCTGTGGTACTTTACAAGTCCTTTCCAAAATTCCTGTACAGAGAGATCATTTCACCTATCGATCAGCAGTAGAATCCTGTTCAGAGCACTGTGCATTGTACCCAATTCCCTCGTGTTTGTGCATTTGCAATGCAGGTCGGCCTTCTTTGGAAGTCCATTCCGTCCCTTGTGCAGATAAAGTGAATTATTCACCTTCCGTAAGTTTTTCAAGCTATGGTTACTTATTCTTTCTGAAAAGTTTCTTGTGCTTTGCTGCATGTCTGGTCAGCCAGTTTATTTTAGTGCCAAGAAGCCCTGGTTGACATACTACCGACCCTTAGTAAGTGTAAATAAAGGGACAATAACTGGGTGCAGTAAGCCTAGAATGGATTCATGTGCTGGACATGCTACTGCACTTCAGGCCCCTCGGGTCATAGTACATTCCTTTTCTGCTGCCAATGCTTCTCCCCTTGTGCTCCAGCAAACCTCTGGCACCACCAGCTGGTGGGTTCATATTTAGTGGTAAGGCAGCTGCTTACGTGGACACCAGCAGAAGGCAGCAACCGGTTTCGTGCTGCAGAACAAGCAGTTTCGCTAAAGGTAAAGGCAAAAATTGGTTTTACTGTTTGGGGCACCCTCCCAATTGAAGTTCTGTACATTGTATTGCACCGTAAAGGCATAAAGTACTTGATAGAGGACAGCAGTGCGTAATTATTATTTTTTAAAGTTCTGGGCTTTAACATTTTGCTTAGGAACTCGACACTGCTAAATCTGAGGTTGCCCGGTTTTGATTCTACCTCATGCTTTTTTCTTGTACAACCCTATCCCTTCTTATCACACTTGTGGGCTCCTCTTCATCTTTTCTTCCCTTTGTCACTGTTTTCCTCTTTTAATTTCCCATTTCTTCTCCTTTTGTGCCATTCTCTGTGTGACAAATTCTAATGGTGAAAAATAAGCCTTGGTCCCCAAAAGATAGTGAACCACCAGCTGCAAACACTGCACAAATTAGGCGCTGGAAGGGTTAAGGCTTCTTCACGTTTTGTCCCCACTTTTGGGTGATTGAATATTGCTCTTGGTGGCTTTAGGCTTGAATTTTAATAGTTTTGCACTTGATAGCTTTGAGTTTTAGATGTCTCTGTTTAAACCATTTTCTCTGTTTTTAGTTCACCGATAGCCAAGACCTTTTGTTTTGAATAAAAATACGTATATTATACATACTTACATGGACTTTCAATCCGCCCTCTTCATCCATTGGTCTGCTGCAGTGTCATACACATTTTGCTTCCGCCCACCACAGCATAAAGCATGGGGCACAGAGTCAGTCCATGCCAGCCATTGGCTCACCTGACTATGACTGACAGCATTCTGCTGGTGCACAATGTACACATCCACAATAATTGACTCCTTCAGTACTAAGGACTACTTGAGCAGTGTTTGCTTTTGAATAAAATAGATATTTTGGCTTTTAGACAACAGCTGTTTGTATACAGTGCGTGCCTTCCTATAAAAACCACCCACATGTAAAATAAGCATTGGCAAAGCCAAAAAGTCAGCAGCCAAAACCAGGCCTTTGCCAGTTTTCATTTGCTCCATGTTTCCACAGTCCTACCTACATATCTTCATACCATGAGCCCCTACCCTCATCTGCTGTGAGCTGTGCACAGAAGCAGGTTGTTTTCAGAGGAAGAAAGATCAACACACGATATTTAAAGAATTCACACTGGCACCAGGAGCAGGTCGGCTCGCTTTGTACACACCAACCACGTGCTAGCGCTCAGATCTCCTGTAAATGTCCCCATTCATTCCCAGGAAGGAAAGTTGCTCTATTCTGCTGCCTGCCAGGTTGTCCCCACCTTCTCCTGGGAGAACCGGCTCGAGTGGTGAGGGGGGGGGAGCCCGGTCTCCATGCAGGTGGAACAGTGGGCTCTTTGTTCAGGAGGCAAACAAGGCTGCCAGCATGTGCCAACCGCTACTGTGCCCGCAATCAGGTGGATACGTCTCTAAAGACCTCCAGCCAAGGTTTTTACAGCGGATATCGAAGGACTGGGTTGTGTTGCAGGGTTTTATGTAGCCCAGCATATGCCCTCCCGTTTGGAGTGCAGGGTTGATAGGGTTAGTTAGAGGTATGTGGTGGTGTTGGGCGAGGTGGATGAAGTTAGGCGAAGTGTTCTGAACATACTGCACTGCATGTGAAACAAGCATCTGCAATGCAATAGGTCTCGCATTTACGCAAGTTTGAGCTATTGGCATTGTAAATGACAATGACTTGTATGTTTTCGTTTTTAAAACATAAATAAAAGACATTGTCATTTACAATTCCAATAGCTTAAACTCTCGCAAATGCGAGACCTATTGCATTCCAAATGCTTGAAGGCATCACTGAGTTGCCCCCTTCTGTCTCCCATGGCCCCTGAAAAGCTCCCCGTTTTCTACGAGTTAAATAAACAAGCCAGTGGTCACAACTGCGCACGAGAGACCCTCCTGCAGTAAGAGAAACTCATTAAAAAAAAATAGTGCTTAGAGACTAAAGAAGACGTACCGTGTAACAACCGAAGTAAAAGGGCCAGTCCTCATGGGAGGTTACAAATGAAGACAAGGCGGTAGTAAGGTGGGACTAACAAGTTGAATAACAAATCAGAAGCCAGCATTTAAGAAGGACAATGACACAAGCCAATGACAAATATGGGCCGAGAGTGAGCGGGGCTTTCAAGTACATACTCCAATACAGCATGGCTCGCAGAGCAGCGCATGCGCTGCCCAGGCTCAACCTAAAAATCCGGTAAGCTGGCCCATAGGAAAACCAAGAGGGTTTCTAATAGATGCTTGCCTCTGAAAGGCCAGCAGGGCATGGTTCAAGTCAAATCATATATCAGGCTTTGTCTGACCAACGACTGAGTCCCAGGGTTATCAGTCTTCTAAGGCACACCAAACTGTTTAGAAATCTAATTTTCTTATGGACTAGTCCACCTCCCACAGTTTTGTAAGGTTTTTAAATGGAGCATGTCCACCATCACTTGGTTTCTTGGCCTTCTTCCTGCAGTGGTATGTGGCTTAGTTTGTGGATGTGCCGATGGACTGTCGCCTCGGGCTGTCTGCGGACATACCGCACTGAAGGGACCGCTCTTGATGTGCCTGTGAATTGGAGTGAAACTAACAAGTGTACTTCATTTGTCGGAGCATTTTGTGGGGCATTTGTAAAAGTGGGGATTGTTGGTCAAGGCAAATTGGAGAAGAAATGGGGCACAATGCTCCCTTTCAATGGATTTGTGACTGTAGATGACAAGCGGACTTATATTTGTTATGGAGTTTGCCAATTGCATACCCGCGATACTTTTGGGGAATTCCGACTGTTTGCATTGTTGTTGCCCAAGCTTCAAGAAGGTGTGCGAGTCCCTGTGTTGCTGATGCTTGTAAAACAAAACAATCTACCTTGAACGCTAAAATTAAGGTGACCGTCGGATCGAATATCTTGAATGGTGCGTATTTGAGCTAAAATTCTTTGATTATGCAATTTTGACTTCAGATTTTCCAATTTTTACTTCGTCAGTTCTTCCACATGGGATCTCCCACCTGATAAAAATGGAGACAGCTACAGACTGCTCCTTCAATGTTGCCACAGTCTGGCTTCAGCCTCGTATCCCAACACCTTCACCCATGGTGTAGAGTTCAGAAGCAGTACAGTCCTACAGAAATGCAGGTTCCCCTGCCATTACTAATGGACACCATAACACCATTATAAAAACATCTAGACCAGATGAAATAAGTATCTGTAGCCAGAAAAAGGTTAAAGTGTTCAGCTCCTGAAAAGAGAAGTTACCAGATAATTTAGGAAACAACTTAATATCCGCAATATCCTGCCATCTTTACAGATATAAAATCTGGCAGGACCAAGGTGCCTGGACTTCAGGTTCTCCTATACGTGACATGTTTTGATACTGTGGAGCCCCCCTGGACAATTCAGCCTTCCTACTGAGGTGGCCGGAGTTGGAAAAGTGTAATTTGATTGGTTCTCATTTTGCTCTCACTATCCTCAACTACAGTCCTGGTGGAAGTGTCTTCGGTGCTTTCACCAACAAAGGATTGGAGTTCCCATAGGATCCCTATTGGTTTTTGGATAAGTTAGACATTAGACCACTCAGTTACCCATTAGCCAGTTGAGATGCGATTCCAATCTTATGCAGACAACACCAAGATTATGGTATAGACTGAAAGATCAGAAACTCACTACAATAGCCTGTACCCATAAGTCTAGAGAAACTGTTTGAACCATAGTTTGCTGCCACTAAATCTTTCTAATATGGAGGTCTTTGTGTTTGGCTAACATGCATTGGTAAACACCCAGTCTTTCATTAGGGATTTCTTGCAGTGTTTTGCAGAAATCATCATGATAGCAAATCTATAGAACATTTTGGACAAAGATTACCATGAGCGAACAAATGAATTTGTTAACTAAAGTTGCATTTTATCACCAAGTGTGGTTGAGAACGTTTTTATTTTATTCCCTACCAGTTTAGGCACATTGTAGTGGGAGGCCATAGTGACCTCTTGGTTAGACTACGTATTACTGAAAGGAAGATCTACTTTGCCAGCTGGTATTGAAATGTAACTGTTGATGAGGCCCTGCGGCTGCTCCAATGAGCTTTGTCTGGGTTATCGTGCATCCCTGCTGGCACGGGGGCAACCTGGCTCCCAGGAGCTCATATACAGAGTATGTCCAGGCAAAGCCATGTATAATTAATTATTCCTACAGTACTTAAAGGAAACTGGCGCTCTCAGTCCTTGGAATATCTATGTTCTGCATTATAAACCTTTTCTAGATTCACATGCTGTGCATTATTCGGCCTTCTAATGGTTGGGTCTGGAATTCTCCTCTTACAGTCCTCTTTTGTCCTTTTTAAAAAAAAAAATTATTATCTTTTTGTTTGTTGGTGTTGACTGTTGTACATCTAGCCTGGGTTCTCTATGTGAACGCCCTCCAAGAGGATCATGGTTGTTGTTATTTTTACTTGTCAATTCTATAGTAAGCATCTATGACTAGTAGGGCCTTCCAGCAATGTAGCTCTATCCGATATTTTCCAAGTCTGAGGAAGCCTGCCCTGGTGGCTCAGTTTCCAAAAAGAGAATGAACATTGATTGGCTGTGGGTTGACCAATCCTGAGTAGAAGATCAGTATCCACAAACGAGACGCTCATCTTATTGGCATATGGGACATGATAGCAGATGTTAATACGGTCTCCTTGCACAAAGTGCTGACAGCAAAGCACTTTTTGGCTCCAGATAAATCTCAGCGCCTGGCGGATCTGCAGGGTGGAAGAAGCGGTGATGTGTCTTTCCTGTGAGTAGACGTTAAAGCGCACAGAAACAATACTACGGGGCATCTTGGCAATAGGTTTGTTTTTCTTTCTCATTTCCACGTAAATTTAAACAAAGGCCTGAGACAGTGATTAACCCACTGGGAAACAAGATTATGTGAATAGACCGATGCCCGTGTAAATCCTGAAGGGCAAAAAATCAGTCGCCATTTGTTGGCTCTGCCTTAAACAGCCTTCCAACTAACCTCATAGGATAGTCCTCTGTAACCCTGGCTCTAACACAACATCTAATTTCTTCCAATTTATATTTGCCTCCATTCCCTCTTCAACACATTCACAGCTCTTGGAGTCACAGAATAGCTGTCGGATCAGATCTGGATTTTAATCTCTAGGTGAATTCAGGGCAAATAAACAATACTGTAGAAAAAAAAAAGTCAGACAACAGGAAAATTGAATCATGGGGAAGCCAACATATTTGAATTTGTTTTTTATTCAAGTACATTCACTATAAAAAAACTTCCAGTTTTATAAAAGTCTTGACACGGCGAGAGCAGCTTATTTCCTATACATATGTACAGTTTCTATTTAGTGATTGAAAGCCAGACGAACTCTGTAGTTAACATGACGGGCAACTTAGGCTGAATTGCCCGTGTAGAAAGAGGTGCGAGACCAGACTCTGTACCTCATCTAAAAAATACAAAATGAACATTGAAATAAAAAAGTGACTATGCGACTATTTCCAGAGGCTGAAAACTGTTTTTCTTTGCCTTTCGGCAAGAAAGTTTTGTAATTGGTAGCGGTTGAATGATTTAACAAACCTAATTAACAAAAATGCTAACAATAGACATTTTTCATTCCATATTGTACTAGTTAATAAATTTGTTAAAATCATTTAAAAATAACCCAAGTAAGTCTAAAAAGTGCCTTTTACTCCATATTCTTTACACCTGCTTAATTTTAGTCTTTCTGTGACATTTAGTGTTTTTCTCATCCAGGTTTCGGTGCAATACAGAATTTTCTTGTAACAGAAAGATGCCAAATTTTCTCCAGTGAATGACATGGATAGTGTGCTATCTTCACAGTAGAGAGGCTAAATCTCACTCGAGAGGCCCATGCAGAAGATGAAACTTAAAACCGCGAAATAAAATGCTGAATTTATCATTTAAAAAAGACCATTAAAATCATAATTAAATGGGAAATCTGGGTAGTTGGAAGATGTCAAGATAAACTACCTAGAAGAAACCCATGAGTGGACTTTAAGCTCTTACACAGCAGTTGGTACTTGCTGCAAGTCTAAGAAGATCATTGTCTCCCCACCCCAGTTCTGAAGCGGTCCCCAGCGGCTCCTATAGTGTTGTCAACGGTGTGTGTCACAGAATTCAAAGATTATTTTGGCAACAGTCACATTTTTAGAGCTTTTGTCTTTTTTGTAAGAGTGGAGGGGCAAGCAGGGCTTTAAAAAACATTTGATTATGTCAGTCTCTGTGTTTTGGGCTTCATTCTATGATTGTTTTTCGCAAAATCAACACACACATTGAATTCCTATGTCTACCTGGAGAGTATGGAACCTCACTTGATTTCTTGTTGAATACTACTCAAGTTCACATGAATATGAACAAATTTACAACTCCTGGAATCAGTCATTATGTATGGGGTGAGGGTGGTGTATGGTTCAGCCCTCACAAAAATATTGTCTTGTGTCTACTTAAAGCAGTGTGTCTGCAATGGTGCGGATCACGTGGAAGGAATGAGTTGCAGGGTGCGTATGGAACCCTAAAGCTGAAGATACAAACTTTGACATTTTTCCTAAACAAAAAACAACAAAACTCCCAAATCTATTTTACTGAAAAGTCAACCTCTAGATGTGCAGCTACAATGTTAAAAGGTTGATGTTTACTAAACATCTGGACCAACAGAAAACTATACCAGGTCATGAGTGAGATGAGATGACGTGGCGTTTCAAACTTTGCCGATTACCAATTGTGAAATAATCAAGTTTGGTACTGAGAGGTGGCTGGCGCTGTAATAGGATTTGCGGCATGGCAACTTTGTCCTAGCTGCTGATGATTCAAGATGACCTCTGTGACAGTCCCAACAGATGATCATGTTGATCTGCCTCCTACATTCCTCACTTCACCACTTTTACATATTTTATTCTTTTTTGATGGACTTCTCCTAATTCGTGGATCACAATTTTCGATATCTAAGGTGAACCAAAAAGTCCTCGTGCAGGAGCAGAGCCCTTGTCCCCGGACAGTAGTCGCGAATGGCATACATCTCTATAAATAACTCTTAGAATTGGCTTTCCTATGTACACTGTACAGAGTTCAGTCCTTCTCAGTTTTTGTTCTAGCTGCCTGTGGCGCCCCGATGACCAGCATCGGCCACAGAATGGCTGTACAAGAGAATACTGCTACATATGACTTTCCTTCTGCAGGCCGACCTGCTGCAGATTCCAGTTGTCCACTCCCATGGCGCTGAGTTCAAGTGTCTTCATTTGCTTTCTCCTTGGAGAACCTAGGCAGATTTGGCATTACGAGATGCTCGCTACTTCGACGAGAGGAGGCCATTGTTCGATGGTGGCGCCAAAAATACCTGTAGTGCGAGTCTTTGATTCTTGCAAACGGGCAGTTCCAAAAGTGCACAATGTGTTATTCCCTTCCCTTTGGTGACGTAAGGTCCACGTGCCTCACAGACATGTTAGTGCACGTTCTGAGCATTTCTGCATTTGGAAGTCTTGATTTTTGGTCACAAAGCTCGTTTTTTGATCACTTTAGCATTAATACTGATAACCGCTTAAGGCTGTCACATTTTTGTCTCAACTTGTGCGTGTGGGGTCTTGGGTGTTTTCAGTAACCCCTCGGTAATGGCAGACACGGATGCCCTCGTACAGGTGTGTACATTGTACAGACGGGCATCCCACGGGCATACAATCTGTCCTTGTAGCGCAGAGTGGACGAGAGTCTCTTCTGCTGGCCAATCCCGCTAGGCTTAAGAAAGCTTCACACAATCTTTATCCTTTGGCAGGGTCAAGACATGTCAGCACCCAACTAGCACCAGCAGGGGAAGTAGTAAGGACAGTACGTAGAAGGCGGAGATCCTCGGGCCCGAGCTGTTTCCGGCCACACTTCTCAAGACCCCAGGGAGGTCCCCAGCTGGTTGGTCTGGTGATGGAAGAGAAAAATAGAGACAAACGATTAATCTTTGTAGACCTCTCTCTGTGCTTAAAACAAACTCAACTGACACAAAGCTATGCTTAAAAGGGGTAGTGGCCATCTTGCTGTAAAATGAAAGCTAGACCTCAACCCCCTTCTTCTGTCAAGTGAATCAGGTGCGCTACTTTGACCAAAGACGGGCTAATGTTGCTACAACTGCTGTCCGTGATTGGCGCCTTGCTATTATGGCTCAGATCAGAGCTGCAAATCAGAGCTGCAAGTCTAAGGCCTAGAACGGATAACACATCGCAGGTCTGGAGCAGATCCCCAAGCTGAGAGCTCACTGGCACGGCAAAGAGCCCCATATTTCATAATCGGGAGCATGGCCCACCCACCAGAGCTCCCACCTTTCAGAGTTTGGGGCAGCACTCCAAGGTTTAGAGCAACCTGTCTTAGATGTCAAGGGGAGCTATGTTTCTCAGAAGCTAGTGTGATTCCTACCCCTAGCAGCTCTAGCTTCCAGTTTTGGGAGTAGCTCCCACCAACAGGAACTTTAGTTTTCAGGTATTGGCGAGGTTACCACCCACAGGGGCTCTGTCTTCCAGTGTTTGGAGCAGGGCTATTCCAGCTGTGGAGAGGAACTATGACTTCCAGTGTCTACAGTGATACCACTCTTACAGGTTTTGAAGTGGTTCCCAACCATGAGAGCTGAAGCTTCCAGGGTTTGCTGATCGCTCCAGGAGCCGTCTCTTCCAGGATTTAGGGCTGGTTCTAACAAGCTCTGACTTCCAAAGAGTGGAGCGAGTCCCACCCAGGGAGATTAGCCCCGTTTTGTGAGTCGCAGGGGCCCCCTTCCCTTAAATGTTAATCTTTGTACAGATGCCAGTATCGTTCTTTGGGTCCTGATATCACAAATGGGTCCTACTTTGAGCAGCACAGACAAACATAAATATTCCTTTGTTCTATAATCTATGCTGCGGAGTGTGAGGGTTACGCATACCTGATTGCATTCTTGCCCTGGGAGTATGAGCATTTACAACAGGTGCTTGAGCTGTAGGAAAACAAAAGAGAGGAAGAGAACTTTAGAATAATCATGACCTGATTCTTGAAATGAGCAATGCAAACAATAATACAATTTGCAGTCATTATATTGTCGTACAAAGACAGCAGCATTGGCATGATCTGTGTTGAAAAATACCCCAAAGCCATCTCAGCCAAGACAGAGAGGGATTACAGGTGTAGGGCTCTTCACGACACCGAGGCGTAGCGGAGGAGTGAGATGGTATAGAAAGGGAGGTAAGCATCACGAGAAATTGTAATGCAGACAGAGTTAGAAAGAGAGTAAAATAGAAGCTGGTGGTAAATGGGACTGGGCGAGGGGACAAAGGCGATACAAAAGTGTGTACATTTGATCACCTTGCAGAAAATGGAGGGGACAGGAGGAGTGAGTTTAAATAAAATGAAAGAGGTCAAGAAGAGTAAAACAATAATGTAAACACAGGATCATGAACCCCAAAATGTACCCCTCCTGGGGACAGGTGCACTCCTGGGCCTAAACAATACACTAGGCTCCCTATATGTATGCCTGGCATGGGCTTGTGGGACGAAGCGATGTGTCTGGATGGCCGGGGAGGGAGTGGCTCTGTTTGTGGACGGCAAGTCTTAGACTGGGATCTCTGGGAATGTAGGACTAGGGAAGCAAAGGGGCTTCCCTAGGCAGAAATTCGTGCTTGTGCAGAAGCTGTATGGGGGAAGTGGGGGAAAGAAAGATACAATTTAGGAAAAGAGGAGCATTGTCTGTTCAGGAAAGAGTTGATGAACTTACTGGTTTTGCCGGCGACGGACACCCTCAGCTTGAGGCAGTACTCCCCGTGGTGGTGGATTGGTTTGGCTGTAAAGGAAATAAAAAGAAAGGAATGCTTGTTATCAATAACGCCAAGGAGCCATAGCATCCACAGAAACTGTGGTTTACAAATACCCAAATTAACCCAAGATATATGTTCAACAAACATTGAATCAACGTGTCTCATCTTTACACAGTATCAATACATGCGTAACAATTCCACAGAAGCAATCCAAACATGCTCACGCTAGTAAAAAAACAATGCATATGCTTATCACCCCTCCATTAAGGGGACCCCACCAGGACAGAGTATGCAGATCTGTTGCCCGTCCAATACATGCACCCCATGCTTATCACCCCTCCAATAAGGGGACCCCACCAGGACAGAGTATGCAGATCTGTTGCCCGTCCAATACATGCACCCCATGCTTATCACCCTCCAATAAGGGGACCCCACCAGGACAGAGTATGCAGATCTGTTGCCCGTCCAATACATGCACCCCATGCTTATCACCCCTCCAATAAGGGAACCCCACCAGGACAGAGTATGCAGATCTGTTGCCCGTCCAATACATGCACCCCATGCTTATCACCCCTCCAATAAGGGGACCCCACCAGGACAGAGTATGCAGATCTGTTGCCCGTCCAATACATGCACCCCATGCTTATCACCCCTCCAATAAGGGAACCCCACCAGGACAGAGTATGCAGATCTGTTGCCCGTCCAATACATGCACCCCATGCTTATCACCCCTCCAATAAGGGAACCCCACCAGGACAGAGTATGCAGATCTGTTGCCCGTCCAATACATGCACCCCATGCTTATCACCCCTCCAATTAAGGGAACCCCACCAGGACAGAGTATGCAGATCTGTTGCCTGTCCAATACATGCACCCCATGCTTATCACCCCTCCAATTAAGGGAACCCCACCAGGACAGAGTATGCAGATCTGTTGCCCGTCCAATACATGCACCCCATGCTTATCACCCCTCCAATTAAGGGAACCCCACCAGGACAGAGTATGCAGATCTGTTGCCCGTCCAATACATGCACCCCATGCTTATCACCCCTCCAATTAAGGGAACCCCACCAGGACAGAGTATGCAGATCTGTTGCCTGTCCAATACATGCACCCCATGCTTATCACCCCTCCAATTAAGGGAACCCCACCAGGACAGAGTATGCAGATCTGTTGCCCGTCCAATACATGCACCCCATGCTTATCACCCCTCCAATTAAGGGAACCCCACCAGGACAGAGTATGCAGATCTGTTGCCCGTCCAATACATGCACCCCATGCTTATCACCCCTCCATTAAGGGGACCCCACCAGGACAGAGTATGCAGATCTGTTGCCCGTCCAATACATGCACCCCATGCTCATCACCCCTCCATTAAGGGAACCCCACCAGGACAGAGTATGCAGATCTGTTGCCCGTCCAATACATGCACCACATGCTTATCACCCCTCCAATTAAGGGAACCCCACCAGGACAGAGTATGCAGATCTGTTGCCCGTCCAATACATGCACCCCATGCTTATCACCCCTCCAATTAAGGGAACCCCACCAGGACAGAGTATGCAGATCTGTTGCCTGTCCAATACATGCACCCCATGCTTATCACCCCTCCAATTAAGGGAACCCCACCAGGACAGAGTATGCAGATCTGTTGCCCGTCCAATACATGCACCCCATGCTTATCACCCCTCCAATTAAGGGAACCCCACCAGGACAGAGTATGCAGATCTGTTGCCCGTCCAATACATGCACCCCATGCTCATCACCCCTCCATTAAGGGAACCCCACCAGGACAGAGTATGCAGATCTGTTGCCCGTCCAATACATGCACCCCATGCCTATGACCCCTCCAATTAAGGGGACCCCACCAGGACAGAGTATGCAGATCTGTTGCCCGTCCAATACATGCACCCCATGCTTATCACCCCTCCAATTAAGGGGACCCCACCAGGACAGAGTATGCAGATCTGTTGCCTGTCCAATACATGCACCCCATGCTTATCACCCCTCCATTAAGGGAACCCCACCAGGACAGAGTATGCAGATCTGTTGCCCGTCCAATACATGCACCCCATGCTTATCACCCCTCCAATTAAGGGGACCCCACCAGGACAGAGTATGCAGATCTGTTGCCTGTCCAATACATGCACCCCATGCTTATCACCCCCTCCATTAAGGGAACCCCACCAGGACAGAGTATGCAGATCTGTTGCCCGTCCAATACATGCACCCCATGCTTATCACCCCTCCAATTAAGGGAACCCCACCAGGACAGAGTATGCAGATCTGTTGCCCGTCCAATACATGCACCCCATGCTTATCACCCCTCCATTAAGGGAACCCCACCAGGACAGAGTATGCAGATCTGTTGCCCGTCCAATACATGCACCCCATGCTTATCACCCCTCCAATTAAGGGGACCCCACCAGGACAGAGTATGCAGATCTGTTGCCTGTCCAATACATGCACCCCATGCCAACTCCCCACCCATGAAGACAGTGCATATGTGTCACACCCTAACCTTCCATAACCCTAGCAGTAAGAATGGACGAAAAGTTTTGCTGAAAAGCGAAACTGGAGAAATGCAGCATTTGTTACTTTGCGTATAGTGTGAAATTGGGTAGGGGAAAACAGCTCAAATGTGCTCTGCAGAGTAACTAGGGAAATACGAGAATTTCGGGCTGCACGCACCTCCCTGGAATGTAAAATGGATTCCAGAGGTGGGGTACCAACTACTATTCTGAGGTGCTTCTACCAGCCAATCAGAGCTGTCCTAATGGGACTAATTGTGATTGGCCACTCTTTCAATCAGTCAGAAGAGGGACAATTATAAAAAAAAAGTAAATAAACTCCATGCATCTCTCGCCTCTTTTCAGTACAGACAATGCACGTTATTCGCCTCCCCAAAAGCTCTCTATAGTCCTTCAGTAAAGGCAGTTTGCAGGTCTGTCCAACAAGAAGTCATGTGTGACCTTTCCAGGAAGCTGACTCCAAGCGCCCCACACACAACTACTGAAGGGCTGCAGTTTGAACAGTCATACGTGCTATGAACAGCAGCTTCTCGGAAAGTCAAAAAGGGCAGGCCAGGGCCTGCTGACAGAACGCAAAGGCTAGGGATTAAAAAAGGGCTGAATCAGGGCCCTGTGGGATACAACACAGCGTTCACTGAGCCTTGCTTCTGCTGAAGTCAGGCAACCAGAGAAAAGGCTGAAAGCACACAGAAAACGAGGAATACTCGTTAGAGGTTTATTTCCTTGGCTCGTGTTTGTGCTGTGCTTTGTTCTTTCCTGCAGAGTCTTGTACAAGTGGTACCTGACGACAGCGCCAACCTACAGAGGTGGCCCAGATCACTGCGCCAAGTAGAATGACAGCGGCGACCCACAACTCCACTCCAGGTCTACAAGCTTCAGTTCTCTCAGCTTCGTCGAACCCAAGTCCACCTCTGAAACTCAATGTTGTAGTAGTGGTCTTCTACCAACACTAAGGAAGTACAGTGCCAACCCTAGCGCCTCAAACACACACACTGCGCACAAAGTAGTGCTCGTACTCACAGATGTAGTAGTAGCTATGTCCCTCTTTGAACTCCTTGCCCAGGGTGAACGGCGTAAACCTCTGGAACTTCTCGGAGAACTTTTCTGGGCCATGGAGGGCGAAGGGCTTGTTGCACTCCCAGCGCAGCTGGTCGCTGGAGCGGGGCTTGCAGTTGGTGTACTCCTCGTGCTCCACCAGGTAGAGGGTGTAGCGCTCCACGGTGTGCAAGGCCACATTGCGGTCCTCGTAGTGCGGACAGATGATGTCCAGGTAGTCGTTGAGGCGGACCTCAACCGTGTACTCGTCCCAGAGGAACCTGGCAAAAGAAAAAGGAAGCTGCCTTAGAAACAAAGGGCATAGTGTCATGGAAAGCTTTCTTCACAGAACCACTTGATCTACCAACCACAAACCGCAAATACAGCAGCCGCTTACCTGACGGCCCAGGGGAGTGGCTGGAGGCCACCATAGCGGTATGAAGCGCTAAACAGGTTACAATACAATCGGCTCTGGTAACTATGCCGAGCAGCGCACAGCACTTGTAACATTCAATATCCCTTAGCACAATACTCTTTGATTTACTCATTGACTGTAAGAAGTAAAATGTACATGTCTGACATCCAGGGTGGTGGTGTTGGCCTGTGCCCTGCTGGAAGGGGCCTAGGGGTAGTTTGTGCCAAGTTTAGCCTAGTAGTGCCAGACACTCGTATTCTTACCCTGTAGAGCTTCCTTGAAAGCTCTTCCTTGCAATGAAGGTAAAAAAAGTGGAGAATGTTGGTTTCTGACCCCCTAGATAGGATATATTGGCTGAGGTGGGCCTACGAGCAGTCACTGACTTGGGAAGGTGCACAGTAGCTTTTAGTCCCTCCTCACTTTCTAACACACCACATTAGGCACACTAGGCAGTGTTTTGTAACTGGAGTCTACGATTGCATCAGAGGTAACGATTTTCTAGCGGGTGGGGGTTGCTGTGTCCACTCCAGACTCCACACATGCCTGGGCTGTGACTGGCAGCTGGTAATGAACCGGACCGTCCCAGCAGCTCACATACCGTTCCCCCACGCCCAAGGGCAGCCTGACCAGCAGGCCGCACCTCCGCTGGTGCCAGCCCTCAATTAGCTGCGCAGGCCGCCTGGCCTAAGGGGTCATAAAAAGTAGGTAAGGCTGGGTGGAGGCAGTCACGTGTCAAGTGCAAATTAAAGGCCAGAGCTCTGGAAGACTCCAGTTGGGTGCATATGGAGTAACGTTTACAGACAGCCTGTGTGCTATAGGCCACACCGCTCTCAACAGGACATCGATCAGCTGCTGGGTTTTAGACTTACAGCGCTAGGAATGCTGGGACTTGTGGGCATGTACTTGAATCGGGGAAATAAACTACAAGCCCCAGCATGTTTAGAGCTGGTGACGGCCACGCGATGGCTTTGTAATGGACAGCCACATGACATCGAGACAGCCAACAGCTACGCGGACTAGATGCGATAGTTTAATTCCACCCTAGTACCGCCTGGTCACACCACCAAGTATTTAAAAATCACACGTATCCAATGGGAAGTGGTAGACGGCAAAAATAACTTTTGCCAAAATCGCGACATTTCATATAAATGTGGCTACAAAAAAATAATAATAATTAAAAACAAAATCCACCCGTATATAAAATTGAAAAATCCTCCGGTATCCTGATATTGTAGGACTTGGTGAATTACCTGTTCTACCCCCCAGTCCTTGAATGCATAGAGACAAGTGCTTCACAGTCAAGAGAGGCAGCTAGAAATGTCGGTATGGGTATACTTATGCAAGATCAAGATTACAGGAGTCCCTGTTGTGAGATAATCATTGGGTACAAGGAGAGAAGCATCGTTGAAGTAACAATAATTATACTCATGTTAAATACTGTTTGATTAACACTTCAGGAGGGAGGAAGGATCCGAATTATGTAACCAATGACAACGATGAGGACATGTGAGATAACTCAGGGAGAGATCATGAGCTCCTGCTTAATGAAGATAAGAAGACTGTGAAATGAAATATCACGTAATCTAGAAAATTAAATATATGAATGTGGGGGTACCAGCGAGACTAGGAAACAGGAGCATGGTGTAGAGGGGCGTCTAAAAGTGAACAGCTTCTTTCAGTCATGGAGTCTAATAACTTCTGCAGCTTTTTCCACCTTTCTGGGTCTTCACTTCCCAGGCGGGAAGGAAGACATCCTAAAGATGAACATCACAGCCTGCGCTGCATCCCTGGGCCACTCTCCTCTGATTGGCTGCACTGTGCCGAATGCTCAACTGCAGAACTTCAGGCTTTGCTTTGAAAACACCTAACTTCTTTGTCGTGGCCCCAGTAGTGGTGCCAGGCCCTTGACAAAGTACACTCCCGTGTTGAGCTAAATTGTCCAGTTGGTGTCCCCTTTACACCCCCCCGGGGCGTTGTAACGTCCCCCAGCTCTTATTAACCCCAGACTGCCTGTCTCCACGCCACGCTGTTCCCGCCTTTAGGTCAACAGCCCCTGAAATCCCAGCCCCTAATTAAAAACACTCCCCTCCAAACGACAGCTCCCCCGCCGACGCCCCCCTCCCTCCTTGAAAGATGAGAAGGCGGCCGAAGATTTGACTCGGAGCTAAAAGGCCTCTGTGAATTCTTCCTAATTGGGGCGAATGTCTCGTCGAGGTGTGTAGAAAGAAACACCGGCTCGCAGGCTCTTGTTCAAAGGGGAGGGGAGTTTGCGCTGGGTGAAAAGAAAGTGTTTCAAAAGGGGCCAGGGTGATTAGCTTGGAGTGAATAGAAACAGAACCTAATCTCATCTCGGGGTTTCGGAGCAGCAGGGGGTGCTAAACACAGCAACACAGGGGCAGCAGGTGTGGGACCTGGCTTAGGGACAGGCTAGAGGAGGCTTCAGGGAGGATGCCATGGTGGGAAGGGCCGGGGCATGGAAAACACCTTGGGTTGAAGAGCCAAAGCAAAGGTAACTTTAGAATAAAGGCTTAGGGACGCTTTAGGGTGAAAGTCTAAGAAAAGGGCAGTGCTAAAAGAAGGTGAAGCCCTCTAGCAAAGGAGGAAGGGAAAAGGGCCAAGAGCCGGGCACTAGGAGGTGGGTGCTGATGGAGGGCGAAGCCTGCGATGGAAGCTCAGACCAAGAGAACCCTGGAGGGAGACCGCCTGGGTTAGTTACTCTGGAGGGAGGCAGCCTGGGTTAGTTACTCTGGAGGGAGGCAGCCTCGGTTAGTTACCCTGGAGGGAGACAGCCTCGGTTAGTTACCCTGGAGGGAGGCAGCCGTGGTTAGTTACTCTGGAGGGAGACTGCTGTGGTTAGTTACTCTGGAGGGAGACTGCTGTGGTTAGTTACTCTGGAGGGAGGCAGCCTGGGTTAGTTACTCTGGAGGGAGACAGCCTTGGTTTGTTACTCTGGAGGGAGGCAGCCTTGGTTAGTTACTCCGGAGGGAGACTGCTGTGGTTAGTTACTCTGGAGGGAGACTGCTGTGGTTAGTTACTCTGGAGGGAGACTGCTGTGGTTAGTTACTCTGGAGGGAGACAGCCTCGGGTAGTTACCCTGGAGGGAGGCAGCCTCGGGTAGTTACCCTGGAGGGAGGCAGCCTCGGGTAGTTACCCTGGAGGGAGGCAGCCTCGGGTAGTTACCCTGGAGGGAGGCAGCCACGGGTAGTTACCCTGGAGGGAGGCAGCCTCGGGTAGTTACCCTGGAGGGAGGCAGCCTCGGTTAGTTACCCTGGAGGGAGGCAGCCTCGGTTAGTTACCCTGGAGGGAGACAGCTTCGGTTAGTTACCCTGGAGGGAGACAGCCTCGGTTAGTTACCCTGGAGGGAGACAGCCTCGGTTAGTTACCCTGGAGGGAGACAGCCTCGGTTAGTTACCCTGGAGGGAGACAGCCTCGGTTAGTTATCCTGGAGGGAGACAGCCTCGGTTAGTTACCCTGGAGCGAGACAGCCTTGCTTAGTTACCATGGAGCGAGACAGCCTCGGTTAGTTACCCTGGAGGGAGACAGCCTCGGTTAGTTACCCTGGAGGGAGACAGCCTCGGTTAGTTACCCTGGAGGGAGACAGCCTTGGTTAGTTACCCTGGAGCGAGACAGCCTTGGTTAGTTACCATGGAGAGAAACAGCCTCGGTTAGTTACCCTGGAGGGAGACAGCCTCGGTTAGTTACCCTGGAGGGAGACAGCCTCGGTTAGTTACCCTGGAGGGAGACAGCCTCGGTTATTTACCCTGGAGAGAGACAGCCTTGCTTAGTTACCCTGGAGAGAGACAGCCTTGCTTAGTTACCCTGGAGGGAGACAGCCTTGATTAGTAACCCTAGGGGAGACAGCCTTGGTTAGTTACCCTGGAGAGAGACAGCCTTGGTTAGTTACCCTGGAGAGAGACAGCCTTGGTTAGTTACCCTGGAGAGAGACAGCCTTGGTTAGTTACCCTGGAGAGAGACAGCCTTGGTTAGTTACCCTGGAGAGAGACAGCCTTGGTTAGTTACCCTGTAGAGAGACAGCATTGATTAGTAACCCTAGGGGAGACAGCCTTGGTTAGTTACCCTGGAGAGAGACAGCCTTGGTTAGTTACCCTGGAGAGAGACAGCCTTGGTTAGTTACCCTGGAGGGAGACAGCATTGATTAGTTACCCTGGAGGGAGACAGCCTTGATTAGTAACCCTTGGTGAGACAGCCTTGGTTAGTTTACCCTGGAGAGAGACAGCATTGGTTAGTTACCCTGGAGAGAGACAGCCTTCCTTAGTAACCCTGGAGAGAGACAGCCTTGCTTAGTAACCCTGGAGGGAGACAGCCTTGGTTAGTTACTCTGGAGAGAGACAGCCTTGCTTAGTAACCCTAGGGGAGACAGCCGTGGTTAGTTACCCTGGAGAGAGACAGCCTTGGTTAGTAACCCTAGGGGAGGGGGAGACAGCCTTGGTTAGTGTTACCCTGGAGAGAGACAGCCTCGCTTAGTTACCCTAAAGGGAGACAGCGTCGCTTAGTTACCCTAGAGGGAACAGCCTTGTGTATTTACCCTGGAGGGAGACGTCCTTGGTTAGTTACTCTGGAGGGTGACAGCCTTGGTTAGTTACTCTTGAGAGAGACAGCCTTGCTTAGTTACCCTGGAGGGAGACAGTCTTGCTTAGTTACCCTGGAGGGAGACAGCCTTGGTTAGTTACCCTGGAGAGAGACAGCCTTGCTTGGTTACCCGGGAGGAAGACAGCCTTGATTAGTTACCCTGGAGGGAGACTGGCTTGGTTAGTAACCCTTGGGGACACAGCATTGGTTAGTAACCCTGGAAGGAGACCGCCTCGGTCATTTTGAACAGTTTAGCATAAACACCTAGGATGAGATGAACGCACTCGAGAGACATCCTTGGATATGGACAGCGCCTTAAGGACAGGGCTGTGGATAGATGAAGGCCTAGCTTCAGAAGGCAACCACAGAGGTCAGCGAGAGCGCTTCATGGAGAGGACCCAGAATCCAGGAAACGCGAGCAGCTTAAGGCCTGGGATACTGAGAAGGCTGTTGAAATAAAGTGACAGATGAGGAGCCTTTGGGGAAAAGTTCATGACAGGAAGAGCACTTAATGAAATGTTTTAGGAGTGAAGACTTAATTTGCATGACTGATGACGACTGAGTGTGATGTCTCATAATGTTGACGTCAATGACAAGAGGCATGAGTGAAATGGCAAACAATCACAATAAATGTGACATGAATAAAATAACACATAAACTTTATCTAGATTAGCATCTTGGCTTGAAAATGTGGTGGAGCAGCATTCTTACATGTTCAAAGTGTCTTTTCCATGAACTCAAGGAGCCGTGGTCAGGGCACCACTCTTCTGTGCGTAGGACTGTTTCCTGTAGGCTCTAGGTCACTGACGCTGTGCTACACACATCAGTGCACTGAAGAGTCGCATTTAAATTGAAATCCTTTTCAGCAGGTGTGACATTTAGTCTGTTGTGCGTGAGAGCTCAACCCAAACTCAAAAATGCGTGATTCTCACTCACAATGAGTGAGGAGTTGAGGTTTCTGGCTAAAGGCATAAAGAATGCCTTGGACATGGAAAATGTCCCTGGGAGAAGGAATACGGACAGGAAATACAATATATCAGGAAGCATAGACTTGAGAGAAGGCTTTGGGGAGCAAGGATCGGGTAGGGAGGGTACCTTGGGAGAAAGCATGAAGTGCTTTATAAAACGTGCACATTATCCCCACCAGGCACAGCCTGAGAGAGACGGGGTAGGGCAGGCAGGCCCCGCGGCGGGAGAAAAGAAAACACCTTTGTTATTACTTTCTTAATATCTCGGAGTTAATCCCGCCTCATGCAACTGCCAGAGAGAGACCCTGTTTAAAGGTACTAATCCGGCACTTATCTGCAGACAAGCACAGACTGTACTCCAAATGTGCCCTTTTCTGTTGACATTAGAACAACTTCTGGGCAGGCCAAGACAGAGGGCGGGGCAGTGAGCGGCCTGGCCCATTCTGGCATGGTAGGAATGGTTCTCGGGGGAAGGTAGCTCAGTTGGTAGATGCAAGCAGTACTGCCGTGGTTGCGTGTATGTAACCTTCCAGCACAGGCGGGGCTGACTTATTCTGCCGTAACACAGGTGAGGCAAAATACCCCCACGTGGGCCGCTGTGTCCGCCATCTTGGGAAGGGCACTGAAGCGGCGGCCCTGGCGCGCTGTGCTGAGAACGAACCAAGAAGGGCTAATGGCTCCCCCAGATGAGAGACACATGATCCGCCGGGGTCACAGCTCGGGGTCGATTGCCTCTAAAGATAGGCATTTATGGTATTTACTAACAATAAAGGCCCGGGCTACAGGGGAGTCATTCTCTCTTAGGCTTTGGGGGTCCCGTTGTTTCCGCGAGCACCCGCCCGTCACAGAGGGTAATTGCTCGGATTTTGTGGGAGTGCTGTAAACACAAGGCCTCGATGGATGATCTGAAAATGTCCATTAGGTCTGGGAAATGTAATGTTTGGCGTCGGTGCTCGACTCCCTGGGCGTGGTGGCAGACTGGGCTCCGGCGGGGGTGGCACCAGGCAGCTTTCCTTTGAAATTAGGTGAAAGGACGCAGCATGGCAGCGGCTGGACACTGTGTTCAACACGCCTTGCCATCTCAGCAAGTATAGCTCCTAGAAACACGCAATGCAGCTGCTTAGGTGGTTGTTATTTTAAAACAAAATTCAAAGCCTCGTGAATAACTACAAGGAAAGAACTTTTCAGTCCCCCTATGGTTCAAGTTGCACATAATGATATAGTGGCCGGATGTCTCACTACAGGTTGTGGCCAGAATCATCGAAATTATAGAGTTATTTTCCTTGAGGGTGACAGCACAGTGTAAAGACATAATTTGTAGCTTTGATAGGACAGGGGTCGTGTTCAGTGAATGAAAGGGATGGGGTCAGGACGCTGCCCCTGAGCAATTTGTGAGTTGAAATATGTTCACATTTTGAAGGACGACGCACTCACAGCAATGAAGCTATATCTGTTTTCGCCCTTTCTCATGCGGGCCGTTTTGCAGAGCTGACGAACAGCACAGCAGCAGGCTGTAGAGCGGCACAGTAGGCATGCTGCAGTAGTATGCAAGTCTCTGAGCTGGCCTGGGTACGCGGTAGCGTGACCAACAGCACAGCTGCGGTAGGCATCGCATGGACGGTAAACAGCACTGCAGAGCGTGCTGTATCACAGACCGACAACACAGCATGGATGCTGCGGGTTGATTAACAGTATAGCTGTAGCGAGCAGGACGGACAGCACAGTTGCAGGACGCAGGCCCTAGCCCCGTTTCTCTAATCTCGGGCGTCTGTCCCCGGGCCGGTAACCTTGCAGCTCCGCCAGCAGAGGTGTGCACTAAACGGCAACACGCGAACCCTGGCAGTGGAGGAAGTGCCGAGCAAATATTTGTGCCTGGCCGGCTCACCTTGCGCCGTTAATCATTTACCATGTGCATAGGTATGGGCGCTCTCTGGTAAGGCCTGTGCTCTGTGTACCCCGGACCGTGCAGGGCATTGGTGCGAAGGTCTGGTCAAGCCAGCCTCACTGAGGCCAAGTGCAGAGCCCTGGCTATTCACGGGCCACCAGAACTAGGTTCTGACGTGTACGGCTCCTGCGTGACGTCACGTAGAGTTTGTTTCTTAGTCATGCGTGTCTGGGATCAAGGCAGCCCATTACTAGCAAGCTGGCCACCATATAGGAGGCTTCTGGCCTTTGATGAGGGAAAGGGTGATTCAAAACTTCAAATAGCCCTCAATCTAAAGAGAATCCGAATTCTCACTAGAAAACCTCTGTCGGTTAATTGTTATTTTGAGTTAACTGAAAGCAGTGCTTCCAAAACTAACCAAACAGCAGTGCCACCCTTTCACATCCAAGAACTGATCCCTATAACCGTGGCTAAGCTGCACTGCAGCCCCCAAACATGACCAAAGCAGCAAAGGCCTCGTGAATTCTCTCTAAAAACAACTGCGACTCCCAAATACAGACCAAACCAGAAGTGATCCTCAAAGACAGACGCAACATGCCAAAAGCAGCACAAACCCTCATACACTCCATCAAGCAACACTGAGCAAACACCAAACATTGCCCAAAGCAGAAATGACCCTCAAAGACACACTAAGCCTACTAAAGCAGCACGGACCCCAAAACAGTCCATAAAGCAACACTTAGCACCAATCACTGCACAGCAGAAGTCACCCTCAAAGACACTAAAGGCAATACTCAGCCACTAACCCAGACTGACGCCGCAATGTCTCCTCAACTAAACATGACCAAAGTGTAACATCATTCACTGGGGATTCTAAACAAAGCACTACAGACCCCCAAACACCCCAACACTCAGCGCCAAACCTTGCCCATTACTGCTGCTGTGCCCCATAAAAGATGACCGAACCAGTGGTGATAATCTAAACTCACTAAAAGCAGACCTGTACCAAGTTTGATCAAAGAATAACAAACCTTCCCAAACATCACTGCTGCTTATTCTAGTACCTAACACGACGAAAGCACAGTTGATCACCCAATCGCTTCCTACAGCAAATTGCTTCTTTCCACAGGTGATGGACTGACCGTCAAACCTGGCCAAAAAAGCATAGAACCGCTTTAAATTGTCTGAGCAACACTGCAAGTACGTCACCCCTGAAATCACACTCAAAGCAGTAAGGCAACCCTAGGCCACCAGAACCCTCATTCAAAGCAGCAGTAACACCCCAAACCCACCTACGAGGCTGACTTATTCACAGCCACCAAGTGACCTCGTCGGATATTACTTTTTTCATTTTTATTAACCCATGGCACTTGGCATTATTAAGCATATGTTTCACGTGTTGTTGAGGTTAAAAAATAATAATAATCAAAAACCCAGGAATTGCTGAATGTTCCACCAGTAACGTGGGCCCACTGGGTAACTCTGACTTACCCCACCCCTCCTTGAGCAGCATTGACACCCCCACCTACGGTATGTTTAAATGAGAACTGAATACCGCTGTGGCTGGAAACCCTGCAGCCCCCCCTCCCGATCACCCACCCCAAAAGGTGCTGACTGTGCCTTTTCGGCCAGCCGTCCAGTTTTTAATTAGATTCCTGGCGACGGTGGGAGGAGTGGGCCAGCCCTTTGATCTGAGGGAGCTTAATGAACTTTACTTTTTTAATTAGGTGAACTTGGGTGCAGGGCTCACATTAAACGTCTGTTGAGCCAGACCTGCATTTTTGGGGCGTAGGGGACTTAAACCAGTAAAGAGAAGTTTTCTTAAGCGAGAACAAGGCCTTAGGCAGCAGGGCATTAGCCTGTACCCTTATATAAGGGTATGTGGGTCACATTCTTCTCACAGGAAGACGACAGAAACATTGGTAAAGTTCATTTTGAGGAGCTGCGGGATGTCTAAGAAAAACTTATGTTAACATTGGTGCGTGATATGTTTTGGGAAATTCAGGTGACCTGCATGCTAGGGTGAAGTGACTTGCTTCCTGGTGCGCAGAAGTCAAAGGTACGGCAGGTGCAGCGACACCGGGGCCCACTGAACTTCGACTAGAGATGGTATGTGTCTGTCTGGTGGGCCCTTGCCACCCTTGCTACGCCAGTACTTGCTACGCCAGTACTTGCTCCCCCCCTCACTGAGGGTTGCCTCTACCCTCAGTGACATGGGCCGCGTGACGTGCATCCGGGGTCACCGTGACAAGATGCTTATGTTCTCCGGCTGAGCCTTGCATATCCCCTGCTCCGCTGCTCCTGGTCGGTGTCCAGCACAGATGTCTGCTGTCCACCCACAGCCCCTTCCGAGGTCTGACATTTTGACAGATGGGTCTAAACGGTCACTCATTCACAGCCTGGCTCCTGTGCAGGGAGCTTTATAACTGATCCCCGGGAGATAGCACAGGCCCGGGTTAATGATTTTACATCTGAACCCTGTGCAGAGAGAAAGCAGATTGAAGGTTTGCGCCGCCCAGGAGCGGGGCATGAGATTGTGAAAGGGGCAGGGTGAGGGACGGGTGCCCCGGGCACATACCTGTCCAGCACTTCACACGGGGAACAACCCTGACCCCTTCATTAATGGATGTGTGACCAGTGCCCCGGCGGCGCCTGGGACCAGAGGTTAAAGGTGACCTCTAACACCCCAAGAGAGAGTCTTCAAATGAATGCTGCTTTAGTTTGACCACAATGACGCCAGATTGCAGAATGGCTGCTACAAAGTGATATATTGACGTCTCCGTTCTACATCCCTAAAAAATGCATTTTAAAGTAAAACAAAATAATGGAGGCGTTGTCCGCTGTGATGTAATCAGCAGGCAGACATCTTGCTGCAGTTATCAAGCCTCCTCTGAGCGGTCAACGGGTTCTCTGTGATGTCATCAGCGGAGAGACAGGCTGAACTGTGATGTCATCAGCGGTGAGCCAGTATGCACTGTGGCGTCATCAGCAGTAGGACGCTGATCGCCCTCATGGAATAAAGCAGTGGGAGTTTGTTCGCTCTATGACGCGGCAGTAAGACATTGGACTCGGCGATTCCAGTTTCCAATAAAATAAGAAATTAATTAGAAAAACTCACCGACACGGCTTCTCTGTGATGTCAGCAATGAGAAATCGTGTCCTCTATTTGAGTCTTTACTGCTCGGGTGTTACCTATTTTACGCAGCATTTACACGAACTAGGGCACTGAAAGGGGGCCAATTCAACGCACTGCACAGTTATGCATATATCTGTTCATATATATATCACCCTCGCTGCCAGGCAACGAGGAAGGTCTAAGCATTATGAACGAGCTTGTTCAGCACCCTTGAACCGTGTTCATATTCCCCACGGTTATGAATATGAAAAAATTCCGTACCAAAACCGGAAAATATCTCTTGGATAGAAGGAATTCCACATGCAGAGAAGACCCGGTGTGACAGGTAAGAAACCTTTCCTTTTTATTGTGGTCTTCCATGGCGGAATGCGAGACGCAAATGCACTCAAAAGGACATGTAGTGGAGAACTAATGCTACAGGTAAACAACTTTTTTCTAATTCCCTGAATGCCCGCCCATGTTGCAGTTGGCCTGCCCTGCCCGTGCCCTTTGTTCAACACTGGGTTATAGATAATAAACATATAGATTTATGTCTGCGTTATACTGGCCCAAGACCCTGATAATTACCAAAAAGGCTAGTATAGTACAGCACTTCTGAAGTCCCCAAAGCCCACCCGGCGTAGCCTTTGGCCCACAGACGATCTGGGGCGTGTTTAGCGGTGAGAAACAAAAATTTAAACCTGAAACTGGTAATTCTCCTTTTAAATTGCATTTTCCTGGAGGCTTCTTTGTGAGTGTGACATGTCGTGCAGGCTCGGCCAGCCCTTCTTGTCAAAGTCACTCACACATTGTAACTCGATCGCACTCATTGTGAGAGATACAGTGCTTGGGGGCGGCAATAAAGGGAAGGGGTGGAGATTCACCCATCTCACATCTAGGCCTTAACAAAATCAAAAGTGCCTGTGTGAAGTGTGCAGGTTCAAACATCTCTTTTCGCACTGACCACGCCACAGTGCGTATTCTGTACTACTGGGCCACCCCCTGCTCAGACAACGTAATACAGACAGTCCTCACAAGAGAAGAAAAGGTGCCACCCTTGCCCAAATGCTTGCCAGTCTGCCCAGGGAACAAGATCACAACGTGTGGGCTGTCTGTGTGGTTGTTGGGAAGAGGTTGCTTCTCAAAGAGGAGGTTTCTGCTCCAAGGATTATTGCTGTGCAGTACTCTTAAGTTTCACTAAACTTGGTTTACGAAGCACTCCAGTTCTTTCTTTCTGCTTTGCATTCTGGGACATGTAGTCCTGATTTGGTAATGGCATAATCAGGAATACAGGCCAGAAAATGAGAGCAGAATCCTTGGCTGGATGAGTGAGCAGCCCTGGAAACATGAAGGCTCTGGCTGGCTCTGCTGGTCTGACGCCTCGAGACACAGGGAACACAGATGAAGAAACTAGCATTTATTTCACGCAGCCTACACCCTAGAGGAAGGGTGACACTGAACTTGATAAGAAGACACAAATTAATGATGTCTGCAGGATGGTATACCATACATAGTATATACAGTGCTCCGTTTGCCAAGGATACCTGGGCATTTGCAATCATATCTGTGAAAGAAAATGGCTTCTTTTAAAAAAGGGATTAATGGAGCAAGCTTCATCTGGTGGGGGGGGGGGGGGCAGTGCGTTCCAGATCATGAGTTGCTTCCCAGCCAAAGGTGAAGCTAAGCGCTTCTGCCGTCTGGGTCTTCCAGGAACTATGTTATGTTGGATGCATATGTGTGCCAAGCTGCTAAACAAAACGAGTAGCTCGGAGCATGTATTTTGTTTCCCAGGGGACCAAGCCATGCTCCTCAGAATGACCCCAAGCAAAGTCCTAACCCTTATTTTGCAGCTCTTTGGTTCCTGCCACGGCTCCAGCACTGACCTCAAACATATGAGCTCAGAGAAGGGTCTCTTCCAAGCTGTTGCTTAGCACTGTAATTACAGAGTGCTGCAGGATGCTTCTAAATGTGGGTTTTCGTGGGTGGTGTTCGTGTCCAAGCAGGGCCAGCTGAAATGTTCCGAGGCAGCAGGATACATGTGTGTTTCCTTTGGTGGCGCTGTGCCGTTTGCCACTGCTTGAGCAGCACAGCTTTAACTCTTGGGAACTGTAACTGGGGACCCTGGTAGCCTTAAAATAAGGGTTTAGGTGAACCACTCCGCCTAGGCTTGAGAACCGGAGAAGGGCTGTCCCTGTACAGGACTCCGCTGCGAAGGTTGGGGTCAGCCTACTTAAAATATATTTTTCAGCAAAAACCCCAACCAGGGCTTTCTAGTTTTTTTTCCTTTTCACAAACTAGTCTTTTTGTTTTCTTGTAAGATGTTGCCGGTACATAGCTCCTGTTATTAGGGCTAACGTGTACATTTCTAGTTAAGGAGCCCTCTGCGCGTTTCCTTGATGCTGGCTCAGTTCGTGGCGTATGTTTTTTAGATTGTGATTTCACAAGAGAGGGGTTTGCGCTGTTAAAATGCACACTTGTGTGTTCAGTGCGGGTGGTGGCGCCTGTTACTGTCTTTGCACCCTGGTTGAAAGGCGCCTGCGTTGGTTAGGGCCTGCTCTTTTCCATCTTTCAGGGCTGTTAGGAAACAGAAACGGCCCCAATCAGTTCCGCTTGGTTAGCGAGTTGGCAGCCATGTGCCAAATACTCTTCCTGGCACAAACACACACAAACAGGGAGGCGACGCGGCTCGTTGCGGGAGGGACACGGCTGGTTTTGCGGCTAGTTGACGTTTCCTGTATTTGGCTAAAGTGGGCGCCAGAGAGCAGCCCATCCAAGCCCCTCACTTCCCCCCAAAACATAACTTAACAGAAACACAATGCAGGGGCGAGGAGAGAAGTCTTCTGATCAGCATAGTCCTGCTGTACAAAGCCCTGCCCGCCTTGGCATGTTCCCCACCTCTCTTGAGGGGGCATTCAGGAGGAAGGGCCCCCTCTGAGTCAGGATCAGAGGAAGCCCTCCCCCCTCCAGCGTTCAGTCTTGAGAAAGGAAAGACAGCGGGGTCTGCGTCCATCACAAGCCCCGGTGAAGCTGTCACTCGGCTGCAGCACAGGAAAAAATAAGGGTTTGTGCCCTTGTGAACTCGAGCTCTGGGCCTGTTCAACAACACCCCCGCAGCCCCCACTTTACCTCCGTTGCATGACCCCCAGAGCCGCGACAAGCACAACAGGAACCTTTTAATGGGCCACAACGCAGCCAACATACACGTGGCTAAAGGCAGGCAGGCCTTCATACGCGCTTAACGCTGGCCTCCCAAACCCGTCCAAATCTGACAGGTACGGAACCTAGGTAAAGACAGTTACTTAAATTTGTCGAGGATCACACCAGTTGGTCTAGCGCGGTAGCGCAATAGTTAAGGACATGAAACTCTCCATAAAGAGTAGGAGCGTCATCTCCTGTTCCACAGAAGATACTTAATCGACAAAACCCATATTTCACTTTACCCATCAAACTTCTTGTACCCCCAAAGTGACCTTTTCATGGGACTTGGACCTTTCAACGGGGATGCCGCGAATAAGAGCCGGTGTTACATGCCAGTAACATGCTCCTCTAGCATGAGACATGTCACATGTTTCTGAAAGTTTGTAGTAGAAAACCATTTACAGATAATTTAAAAAAAAGTCTCAGTGTGGGCATGAAACAGCACAGAGAACCAGTATCAAAGTCTTGCAACTTTCTTTAGTTGGCGTGCTAGAGGCATAATTCTGAACGCCCATGGCCAAGTACTTCCTATGTTACGGGATCAGCTCGTACGCTTCCCAGTAAAACCCCAAAGAAAGTTTGGAACCCACCCCCGCGCTCACAGCTGCTCTGGGCTGCCTCGCCTCTCACTCTGGAGCGGCTGCGGCGAGTTAGAGGCTTTTACGGCGTCCCTCATGCACCCTGCTTGCGGTTCATCCCACTCTCCTTTACGAGGCTGCTGCCTCAAGAGCTCGGCGCAGAGGCAATGAAACCGCGGGCCTGTTAACTAGCCTCCCCGGCCGGCTCTCGGTGTCAACCTGCCTCCCCTGCTCCGCTCCCCCCCCCCACTCCCCACTCCCTCCCTCTCTCGTGGGTATGGCGCCATCCAGCGCCCAGAGAGGAAATGCCTGCTCTGGCTGGCACGAAATGCATAGGGCACGGAACTCCTCTGCACCAAAACAAAACCCACCTCTGAGAGAAGTGGTCTCTCCCCACTAGTTGGTGGGAGAGGAATGACGCAGGGGGTCTTGAATCCTCTTCCTTGAGAAGGGAGTGCCTGATCCGTGAGCAGGGTAAAGGGTGTTTAGTGGGACCGCCTGAGCACTTTTCGACTATGCGGAGACAGTATCAGCTCGAAGTGAGGGAGTGATGCAGGCAAGCAGCCTTTAAGGTCGTGCATGGTGCACTGTACGCCCCCCCTTCCTCCCCCGAGGAAAGGAGGCGGACAGGAAGCTGGTTTGCTGTATATAAGGCCCCTCACCAGGCACTGGGAGAGGGCCATATATCCTGGAAACTGAGTGACGACCCCAAGAATCTGGAGGTGGCTCTCACCTGGCAGGGGGCAGAACTTGGTGCCAGGTTCCATGTGGTATTTATAGGCGGAGAGAGCAGCCCTTCAGTGTAACACCCAAAGGCGAGGACACTAACATGGCGCCTTACACACATCTTGCATAAGTCACACACTCCTGTAAAGTATTCCTTCTAGGAAAACAAACCCAGGCATATGGGCTTTGGAAGGCAAAACGTTGCTGTACACACATTCTCTAATCTAGCTCAGATATTATATTCCTAGATTTAGGTTTCTAACATGATTCTTTAGCCCCAAGCTGTTTCTCACCGGGAAATTATTGAAAAAGAACATTCTCATGTGTGAAATATACCAGGGCTAGAGAAGCAGTTACAAATAAATATTCTTTGTTGGATTGCACCTCATTTTCCTGTGCGTTGGGAAGGCAGATAATGAAGGGGGGTTGCCCACAAGAGTCATCTGAGGTGCTGGGCAAGTGGCCGAATCCCCGGGCTCCAGATCCCACCGCCCGCCCTCAGTGACAAACAGCACAGCAACACCTACATCCAAGGGGGGGGAGGGAGGGGGGGGCTGTGGGATACCTGGATCTCCGCCTTTCATTTCTACAGGGTTAACACACATCAGGAGGGAGGAGGGGGCCGCGTCGCCCCTTTCTGTTTGCCTCGACTGCTGATTTAATCATCAGGGGCCTCAAGAAATGTTGGCACTTTTTTTTTTAAACCCTCCTTTTAACCCCCGGGAACTAAACTGAGCTGAGGCAGCTTAACCTGGGAAGGGGGCAGCGAGAGACAGCTGGCACCTTTGCACACAAACTTTTCGGAATCCCGAAAGAGCTTAGCCCCCTCCTCCACCCCACAGCCCTCCCCAGTGTTTACCTTGCAGCTTAATAACGAGCTTCAAAAGAGTTTAACCCTTTGATAGCGGCGGGGCAATGTTTAATTCATGAGCCCGGAGCAGTATAATTGAAGGTCTAATTCTTCGCACAGTGTCTGCTTTTGTCGCCGGAGCGCAGAGCTCTAATCCGCTTTCCCCGGCATGTCTCGGTACACTTTAGATCTGGAAAGATGGCGTGACATCAGCTTCTGAGCAGCCATTGGGGGCCGAGCCTCCCAAGAAGCGAGGTTCTTGGCGTGGAGGAAACCAACCAATTGCAAAGTAAAAGGGCAGAAACAATGAAAAAAACACTTTCAGCACAGGTGGAATAACAAAACAAACTGTCTTTTTCTTGGCTCCAGACCTAAAGTGCTTCAAAAGGCGCTGCAGTTCTAGGCACTCTGAAATGTTTAACCATTGTGAAAACATAAACCATATCCGGTTCTAGCCGTGAAACGACCCCTATCGAGCCCAGCCAGAGGTGAACTGCCCTTCGCCCCTGCCAGGACGGTGCATTTGAATGCATGGGAGAAATAAATAAATAAATCCAGTATTTGTAAAGCGCGAACAGCTACCCGAAGGCATCCCGGCGCTGGGGGCCGTCGGGAAGATTAAGCAAGCTATTGCCCAGAGTCACATGGTGCTGGGCTGACCTGCCGCCGGGGATCGAACAGTGAGCCCCAGATTCCAGCGTCAGTCGCCCTGGCCGCAGCGCCACACCTCTTCCCTCGGAGAACCGATTGCTACTGACACAGCCCCAGCCCAACCAGACCTTAAGTAAGCTAATAGTGAAATGCTTCATGAGGCAGTTGTTATCTGCAGAGTGCCTATCACAACCGCACACCCAGGCGCTTGGTTTAGCACCGCAGCCCCAACCCTCCCGTCGCCATCTGCGCGGGAGTGTTCGGGTGCAGATGTCATTTACAGGCTGCGCGCTGTGATGCTGACAAGCATAGGACTCTAGGTGCTGCCCCGTACCCTGTGTTCCAGTGACGGAGCCGTGATGTTTACCACATCTGACCACTTCCACCCTGCGGGCCCCTGGCCCGGCTCCAAGGCCCTGCAGCATACCTGAGCCAGCCTTGCGCAACCTGGGCCTCGCAGCCTGAGTCAGGGATCACTCACACACTGCAGGCCCCGGGCCGTGCACAGACCTGCCCCTCCCCTTACGCGCCCTCCTCCCACGCTACAACTCCTTCGCCCTGGCGGAACACCACGGGTGCACGGCACCGAGACTTCCGGGAAGAGCTGTGGCACCCTAGAGAACCAAGATCCACCCCCCATCAGCCGGGGGGGGGGGGCAGGGAAAACCAGACAATTGGGAGACAGGGGCCGGCTACAGAGCAATGCCTGCGCCCCGGTGCCACTGCACCTGCTTCAATAATAATGGTAGGAAGCGGGGGTCTCTGGAATACAGCACGTCAGGCTGGGGTAGGATAAGTCGCTGTGCCAGACCTTTGACCTGCGCGGCCCCGAACTGCCTGTCAGAGGCCCTGTCCGCCAGACTGCCTGTGCAAAACTCCCCTCTCCCGCACTGGTCACCCATCGTGGACAAGGAGGCGCTCTCCACTTCCTCCATCCCCGCATTCCACGTACACGAGGGTGCAACACACACACTGCTGTTAAACACACCCGCTTCACACAACAAACCAGCATCACCATTGTCACAATATGGGCACTCTACTCCGTTGTCAGTCTGAGAGGTCAAAGAAAGAACCATTCTTTCTTTGACCTCTCAGACTGACAACGGAGTAGAGTGCCCATATTGTGACAATGGTGATGCTGGTTTGTTGTGTGAAGCGGGTGTGTTTAACAGCAGTGTGTGTGTTGCACCCTCGTGTACGTGGAATGCGGGGATGGAGGAAGTGGAGAGCGCCTCCTTGTCCACGATGGGTGACCAGTGCGGGGGAGGGGAGGCGCCCTCAGGAGGTGCGATTCCCACCAGTGTCTCCAGGCTTCAAACGGACAATTCTCACTGTCACACAGCACAACATACCTCGAGGCGCTATACATACAACCGGGGCTACCTATACCTTCTCGTTATGACACCAGTCGATAGGTTTCCTTTCACAAATCATTGTTTTCGAGTACGACAGGCCAAGCAAACCAAACCAGAACTGGAAGCCACATAAGGCACTAAAGTTATACAAGGCTTAGATTAAAAATGAGCTGTCGCGGTTACAAGGGGCTCATGTGATAACGCATGATATGTATACGAAAACAATCTCTTTAAATCCCAGCCTACCCCAAAACTGTGTGATCCTGGGCAAATTAATGCACGGTCTCTGCACAATCTGCAGGACGCACTGATAGCCGATGCAAGCTATCCTTGCCTCTGTCCAGCGCTGCATGAGGCGGCGGAGAGCGCTGCACACTGGCTTAACTTTCCATCTGACCCTGCACGATTTGCAGCAGAGAGAAAGAGCCGGAGGGGTCCAAAAATACCCCACTTCGCCTGGGGTGTATTAAATCTCTAGTGCAAACGAAAGATCACAGGGCTTCGAGGCGCTTTTGAACGTTCACAAACACTTTGGAAAACCACATTCTTGTTAAAGCGTGCAATGCACAACGACAAATGAATCAAGAGGCGCACATCCCGACTGAGGGAAGTGGTCATCCCAGCCCCCCTGAAGAGGCATGGTCAGTTGCACAGAGGGTGAACTTACTTGGGGTTGGAGCTGTTCCAGAAGACGGTGTGCCTATCGGCCTCCGCCACCCAGGCGTAGACCCAGAGCAGAGCCAGGATCAGGGGTTCCATCCCGTCCCGGCGCTCGGGTCCGCGGAGATCCGGTGCCCACTGGTGCCCGGCTCCTGGTGATCACAAGTCCAGGGAGCGCTCCAGGGAAGGCTGGTGTCCCGGGGTAGTTGAGAGCTGGACAGGGGGGTCGCCCTCGAGTGCAGGGGTCCTCGTGTCCAGAAGGGCTCTTCCTACAGAGTTTGCGTCCTCGGGGAGGTGCGGATCCAGGGAGAGGCGATGCTCCGGAGCCGGCTGTGTGCAGCGCACGTTAATCCTCGCTTCGTACAGACTTGTTTGCGTGCAGCGCGGGGCGGCCCCGAGGTTTTGTTGCAGGGCCAGCTCCTCCCACGGCCGCTCCCCCTTTCACCCCTTGAGTGATGGCTCCTGCCCGGCCCCGTGTATCACTCCACACCGCTCGTTGTTGTTGACTGCAGCCTGCGGGACCTCTGCCCTGCATCAGAGGCCGTGAACTCTTCCCCACTGCTGCAGCCATTAACCCCCCCACTTTCCCCTGAGTCTTTTGGCCTGGCGCCCCCCAGACTATCGGATCGAGTCTGACACCTTCACCGGGTTATGATTTTTGTTCTGTTTTTAGATTTTCTTTCTTAATAACTGGGTGCCTTTATTTGCTCACGTCACGCTTCCCCAGGGAGCCCTTGGTGCGGTGTTGTCAATGTCGGTACCTTCTCCCCCCCCTCCCCCCCACTGTACCCTTGCATTGCCTCTATCTGTATATTTAACGAGACAATATCAGTACTTTCCACCACGACCAATGTACATCTATTGGGATAAGATCAGTACTTACCTGTACTTCTCAGCCGAGCCCTGCGCATTTCAGGGGAAAATACCAGAACTTATTAGAGTCCTAGAAATGTAATGGGGTAATTACAGTACGTACCAGTACTTCTCCGCAGACTGTCGGGCATTTAATGGGATAATACCAGGACTGCTTACCATGATTCCTATACATTTATGAGTTCATTTACAGTACTTCTGAGCTGGGCGGTATATAGTTAATAGGATATTACCAGTTCTTCCCCGCTCGGCTGCTATACATTTAATGAGATAATCCGGGGGGCTGCTATACATTTAATGAGATAATCCGGGGGGCTGCTATACATTTAATGAGATAATCCTGAGGCTCCTCAGCACATTTGCTTTACATTTAATAGGATAATACGGCTACTCCTCGCCACGCTGTACGTATAATGGGATAAGACCAGAACTTCTCAGCACTCCTGCTATACATTTAATGTGATTATACCACCACTCCTAGCACGGTAGCGATACCATCAAGACTTCTATACATTTAGTGATATGACACCAGTACCTCTCAGCAGGGTTTCGGTACATTGACTAGGATAATTCCAGTATTCCTAAGCAAGGCTGCTATACATTTACTATGATAATGCTAGTACTCAGCACGGCTGCTATACATTCAACAGGTCCGCACCTGTACTCTTTTGAGGCTGCAGTGCATTTAACAGGAGAGCACCAGTACGCCTCAGCAGCACTGCTACATTTTTATTTCAGCAGCACAATTACTTCTCAGAAAGACTGCTAAAGGTTAAATGACTACGCATCATCAGTTTACAGCTGGCGACGTTAGTACTTCTCAGCCAACCTGAGATACATAAGAAATACTCCTCAGCGACATAGCAATATTAGCGTGTTTCTGTTTCTTCTTGCCAGACGGTGCCTTACACAGAGGCCGCGGTCCACGCCTTCTCCTACCTACATCCCTCTTGTAGGTCTATGCCTGATGCCGTCTCCTTCCCAGGCTGAGGTCCACACCCAGAGCTGCCTCCATCCCTGGTAGAGGTCCACACCCAGCGCTGCCTCCATCCCTGGTAGAGGTCCACACCCAGCGCTGCCTCCATCCCTGGTAGAGGTCCACACCCAGAGCTGCCTCCATCCCTGGTAGAGGTCCACACCCAGCGCTGCCTCCATCCCTGGTAGAGGTCCACACCCAGCGCTGCCTCCATCCCTGGTAGAGCTCCACACCCAGCGCTGCCTCCATCCCTGGTAGAGCTCCACACCCAGCGCTGCCTCCATCCCTGGTAGAGCACCACACCCAGCGCTGCCTCCATCCCTGGTAGAACTCCACACCCAGCGCTGCCTCCATCCCTGGTAGAGCTCCACACCCAGCGCTGCCTCCATCCCTGGTAGAGCTCCACACCCAGCGCTGCCTCCATCCCTGGTAGAGGTCCACACCCAGCGCTGCCTCCATCCCTGGTAGAGGTCCACACCCAGCGCTGCCTCCGTCCCTGGTAGAGGTCCACACCCAGCGCTGCCTCCATCCCTGGTAGAGGTCCACACCCAGCGCTGCCTCCAACCCTGGCTGAGGTCCACACCCAGCGCTGCCTCCATCCCTGGTAGAATCCCTGGTAGAGCTCCACACCCAGAGCTGCCTCCATCCCTGGTAGAGGTCCACACCCAGCGCTGCCTCCATCCCTGGTAGAGCTCCACACCCAGCGCTGCCTCCATCCCTGGTAGAGCTCCACACCCAGCGCTGCCTCCATCCCTGGTAGAGGTCCACACCCAGCGCTGCCTCCATCCCTGGTAGAGGTCCACACCCAGCGCTGCCTCCATCCCTGGTAGAGGTCCACACCCAGCGCTGCCTCCAACCCTGGCTGAGGTCCACACCCAGCGCTGCCTCCATCCCTGGTAGAGGTCCACACCTAGCGCTGCCTCCATCCCTGGTAGAGCTCCACACCCAGCGCTGCCTCCATCCCTGGTAGAGGTCCACACCTGATGCTATCTCCATTCTTGGGAGAGGTCTACGCCCAATACTGCCTCCAACCCTGGCTGAGGTCCACACCCAGCGCTGCCTCCATCCCTGGTAGAGCTCCACACCCAGCGCTGCCTCCATCCCTGGTAGAGGTCCACACCCAGCGCTGCCTCCATCCCTGGTAGAGCTCCACACCCAGCGCTGCCTCCATCCCTGGTAGAGCTCCACACCCAGCGCTGCCTCCATCCCTGGTAGAGCTCCACACCCAGCGCTGCCTCCATCCCTGGTAGAATCCCTGGTAGAGCTCCACACCCAGCGCTGCCTCCATCCCTGGTAGAGCTCCACACCCAGCGCTGCCTCCATCCCTGGTAGAGCTCCACACCCAGTGCTGCCTCCATCCCTGGTAGAGGTCCACACCCAGCGCTGCCTCCATCCCTGGTAGAGGTCCACACCCAGCGCTGCCTCCGTCCCTGGTAGAGGTCCACACCCAGCGCTGCCTCCGTCCCTGGTAGAGGTCCACACCCAGCGCTGCCTCTGTCCTTGGTAGAGGTCCATACCCAGCGCTGCCTCCGTCCCTGGTAGAGGTCCACACCCAGCGCTGCCTCCGTCCCTGGTAGAGGTCCACACCCAGCGCTGCCTCCGTCCCTGATAGAGGTCCACACCCAGCGCTGCCTCCGTCCCTGGTAGAGGTCCACACCCAGCGCTGCCTCCGTCCCTGGTAGAGGTCCACACCCAGTGCTGCCTCCGTCCCTGGTAGAGGTCCACACCCAGCGCTGCCTCCGTCCCTGGTAGAGGTCCACACCCAGCGCTGCCTCCGTCCCTGGTAGAGGTCCACACCCAGCGCTGCCTCCGTCCCTGGTAGAGGTCCACACCCAGCGCTGCCTCCGTCCCTGGTAGAGCTCCACACCCAGCGCTGCCTCCGTCCCTGGTAGAGGTCCACACCCAGCGCTGCCTCCGTCCCTGGTAGAGCTCCACACCCAGCGCTGCCTCCATCCCTGGTAGAGCTCCACACCCAGCGCTGCCTCCATCCCTGGTAGAGGTCCACACCCAGCGCTGCCTCCATCCCTGGTAGAGGTCCACACCCAGCGCTGCCTCCATCCCTGGTAGAGGTCCACACCCAGCGCAGCCTCCATCCCTGATAGAGGTCCACACCCAGCGCTGCCTCCATCCCTGGTAGAGGTCCACACCCAGCGCTGCCTCCATCCCTGGTAGAGGTCCACACCCAGCGCTGCCTCCATCCCTGGTAGAGGTCCACACCTGATGCTTTCTCCATTCTTGAGAGAGGTCTACGCCCAATACTGCCTCCAACCCTGGCTGAGGTCCATGCTTCTGCGCCCTCATCCCTGATGCTCGCTCTCGCCCTGCCACTTATCCCGGCTGGTTTTGCCCTGCAGCCTCAGCTACAGCTGAATAAATATTATTCTGTGGGAAGCGTCTTCATCTTTGAAGAATGACAGCTTAGACATTCTGAGATCTCAGCTGCTCCTTGTGTTTGTTTGGCCTAGCCCGAGAAGCCATGCCTTGTGTCGACGTGTCGACAATAGTTGAGATATATATATATATATATATATATATATATATATATATATATATACACACACATATATATAATACATATCTGGAAGTAATATCATTGTAAACACTGCTTACAGGTGTCACATACAGGGCCCACACAACACGAGAACTCCATGTACCATACAGCTTAGAACATCCTCCCTCCAAGCATGCTTTGGAACCTTGTATAGGTTCACATTCCTTCTAAAAGAAACACAAACACTAGGTTATTAGGACCCGGATACCCCCAGTCTGGCCCGCGCCCCAACACAACCCAAACGAGGCACCAATTGAACTCACATAGATCATGAACTTGGTGGAACAGTTTTATTATAGCCATGTCAAAACATACTCATGTTTAAAACACATTCACGTAAGGAACATACTTGAGGTCAAATAATAGCAACACATCATGAAGAATTAGGCCCTCGTGGTAAGAAAACACTACACAATAAACAGTACAGTATATGGACTCATGAACACCAACACCAGAGACCTCCCACAATCCCAAACGCCATTGGACCACACAGGTGTAACCACCTGCATCAGTGGGGGGCGGTCCTGCCTCACTGTACCCATATCCTCATACCAGGGCACCACCCCCCAGACACGAAGCTACCTGAGGGGCTGTGATGAGGTGGGCAGGAGCAGCAGCCCCGTGCCCACCCCAGTGATCTGTGCGCCCTAGCCCCCAAGCTGGTGTGTACATCCTCTGGTTGGCTCAGGACTGCTGGACCCTACCCTCGGTGCTGTTCAGGGCAGTCTGCTTTGGAGGACCCCTCTGCTGACTAGGAGTGAATTTAGGATTGGAGATCCAGCCACCTGAACATAGGGTTGGGTGGGTGGGCAAATTGTTGTTGTTCCGGCTGCCGCAATGCTCTGCTCCCAGAAAAGGCAGAGGCCAGGGGAAGGGGCACCTATATACCCACTGGCCATTGCGGTGGCGGAAGTAACGCACATCCAGCGCAACTGCATTTCCCGTCGCCCAGGAAGTAGTAATTGGCCGGCACGATGCCGGATCAAAGCAGGGCCCGGGCCACGGTGGTCCTAAGTGCCGCGTCCCTCTATGGGGGGGCGCTCTGTCCATTCTGCTTTGGATGAGCGATCTGCTGTTTTACTTTTTATGTATGGCCATGAAACAGCTTTAGTTGTTCACTAGCCTTATTTTTCCAAAGAATTCAGAACAAATATACATACATAAATTGGCTCCATCCATTTATCTGTTCAAGTGTCATTAACATTTTGATTCCACCCGCCAAAAGTGTACAGCGTGGGCCAATAGGTCCAGGCTTCTTCATCTATTGACTGTCAATAAATTGTGGGTGATAACGTTTCGCCTGATCGCATGCGCCCAGCTGCTTGAAAAAACAGCGCACTTCAATGCTAGAGGCTGGTGTGCATTGGCTCCTCGGTCAAGCCTTTATTTTTATGTGTTTGGCAATTTTTGGTCGTTTTCAAGAAAATAAATTAGTAAATAAAACATTGCATGCTTGCCTAAGTCAGACCTATTTGCTTTGCTAGTGTTTGTTTGAACATTTGTTGCTCATTTTTTCAATGCATGGTCTAGTTGTTTCCTGTAGAAGTTTTTAAGACAAACACACTTTTGGCTCACTTGCTGCAGCTCAGGCCCCAGTAGTGTACTCAGAAGTCGGAGGAAGTAATGGTTTAGCTTTTGGAAGGTGCCAGGGATGGGGAAAACGTGTTCTGTTGAGAAATGAGTTCGCCTGCTCTTGTAGTTGCGGCAGCCCACAGGGCAGAGTCGAATCCGGACGACTTCAAATGTTATTTCTCTGCTCACTTCATTTTTCTTCTTTTCTGTGGTTTTATAAGCTGTCTCTGGCATATGGATTCGTCTGACTGCATTGTTCTTCCACACATTAGGGATCACTGAATTTCACCTAAGATTCATGCTTTTAATGTGAGGAGCTGCGTCTTGCTGCACAGCTCCGTTAAAGCGGTTTGGGGGATGTGCAAAAGTTAGTGAACATATGAAAAAAGCAGCACAGTGGAGTCCACCAAGGTGGATTCGTGGGGCGGGGTGTCCGGCCAGTCATTCAAAAGGCCCTCACGAGTTTGCAGTGTATTGTGTTACTATTTCTATAGCACTTTCCTACAACTTTGGCGCCACAAAGCACTTTTCAGGTGGTCTAGCAAGTTGGTACGCCATGATTTGTACCATCTGTGTAAAGCTTCATACAATTGATGAAGTTGCATAGTGCTTCGGTTTCACGCGGTGCCATGGAACTCTTTGAAGCGCATGGTTGAAAGGGTGTTGGTAGTAACTTTGCTGATATAGATTGGTAAAGCCCAGGAGTGCCGCGAGGCCATGCACTTTCCAGACTGAAGTGAGCCGGAGGCATGGTTGTGGCATCTGAACGGCCAGTGAACTTGTTGAGGAACTAGGCACATGGATTACTTGTTGTGCTGCGTTAGATCAGTAGGCAACATAAGAGGTGTCCCTAGCTTGTAGCTATCTGCCCTCAAACGTGGAGTATCGGTCCTACAAAAGGGCAAGAGGATGAAGGATGCCGCTTTCAAGCTAAAGATCTGTTTGTTTGGCATGAAGGCACTGGTTTCAGCGCTCCGTCCATCATCTTGATGTGTTTGCTTTGTTCGCCCTAAGTGGCCAGGGTATGCCCAGACATGGGTCCCGTGCTCTCAATGCTACTGGATTCAAGCTAGGCTGGCTGATGAGGTGTGATACCCCGAAACTGGTCCCCTGATGCTTGTCTCCGGTCCAGGGAGTACCTGGCCCGGCAGTTTGGGCTGAACTGTTCCCATGAGGCACAGGGTCAAGACTGATTTGCATATGGCTGGGTCCAAACTAGGATGGCATAGTGAGCAAAAGAATGATGGATTAAACCCAGATCTCTTGATTGGGGGATGGGTTGTTGAAAAGTTTCAGCACTCCGTCCATCATCTTGTTGTGTTTACTGGTGAGGTATGGCCAGGGAGTGTCAGATATGCTCCTAGTTATTTATTTATTTTTGTTGTTTTCCATAGCCTGGACCAAGTCATTGTCTTTTTTTTTTTTTTTTTTTTACGGAGTTTTATGTAGCGCGAACTTGACCCGAAGGTATCGGGTATCAGAGCGCTTTACAAAGCACCAGTTGCGTTACATGAGGACATTGTCGACGTCAGAACACATTACACATTGTATATACCAGAAAATAGTGTGATAAAAAAGCTATAAACTCCTAATACATTATTACATAGTGGTTCAACATTCTTCCAAAGTTGTTTAATGCTCCCTGTCTCAGCGAGTAAGATGATCTGGTTTCACTCTGAAGAGTTATGTAGGAGGCCTAATAGAATTTATTTACTATGAATAAATCTGAAGCCTGGAGATTAACAGAATGTTTATGCAAGGTCATTGTTACATCACTCTGAAGCATTCCTTATTGTGGTTTATTACAAATTATTTTAATTATCTCAAAATAAGTGTGTGAGGAAGCTGTACTGAGTTCTGAGGGAATTACCTCCTGGAGGAAGTTATTTCCAAATCCAGGTGCTGCCCCTTAGAGTGTCTTGAACTGTTATCTATCGTTGATCCACAGCTAGTTGAGGGAGTTTATTTATCATGGATTGAAACTCTGGCCCAGAGGAAGCCATCTTGCATCGCGAAACAGATGTCGGCCAAGTGTTCGAAGAGAAATAAAAAATATTTTTGAGATGAACTCCGTTTAATTATGCCCCTTTCTTGATACAATATTTACAGCCTGAAAACATGACATATCATGATTTGTTTTAGGAAACAAGAGGACATCTTGTTCGATGTTCTTAATCAACAAGCGCTGAATTCTGGGGACCTAACTAGTGTTTTCCATGAAACGCACTTGGTCATTGGCCTGTGTCTTTAACCACATTTTCCTGATTTCAAAGATCACCAAAATTAATCGAATGTAATGCAAACTGATTGTCGTAGCCTTTACCAGTCAGTTTTGCTACATAGGTATTCACCCATTCTCAGTAGATGGAGCGCATTGGCTCAAGGTCTAACCACCGACTCTGCCGATGAGGGAGGAGAGGCAGGTTCTGGCCCGCAAGCCAGAATCGACGAACTTGACATGACTCTGAAGCACTTTGAGTTCAGCAGCCTCGATGTCCCAGAGGATGGTTGGGCTGTCGTTCCTGTGTCTAGAGGAGGTTGCACCACAGGAAAATGGACCAGCTCAAAGTTGACAAGGTTCTCCTATTGGTGTAACGCAAAATATTGGCATCAGGGACATCTTAAGGTTTTTTGGGTGCCCCTGTACGGAATATCTTTGAATTTATGATCCAATTTCAGCTCTTTCATGCCCTCATCAACCAGGATTTATAACATAGCAGCAGCTCACTAATATTACTGCACCTTGAGACACCCTCCCATTTCTCATATGTCGGGTCTGGTTTTGATCTAAAAGAAACTTTTTAGGGATGTTGCATGAAACATAAACACATTTCTCTATAAAATGTCTGTGATATACTTTCACACAACACCCACCCACATTAAAAATAAATTAAAGGAAAACTGTATTTAAAAAACTCAGTTTGAGAATTATTCAAGGTCATTGGGACAAGCCTCCCCAGCAGAACAGAGCTGGCTCTATCATGGGGCCCCCTGAAAGGCTGGGGCCCTGGGCCAGAGCCCACTTTGTCCATGCCTTAAAACGTCTCTGATTGGCATCCCGTTTCCGCCTATCCACCTCTGTTACTGCTTTACTTACTCCTGTCTAGGCAAGTTCACATGATAGCCATTCGCAAATGTGGGAAAGATTAAGTCAATGCCTCCCTTCTCACAACACATTGGTAAAGAATTTATGTACAGTCTATTTTGATTCTTGTCTATAGTGACCATTAGCCAGTCCCTTCCAGGAGCCTAAAACAGTGCTGAATGAGACGATTAGGTGACTATTTGATCCACTGCAAAAAGCAGATCTCAAGATGGAGACATTGGAATTGAGCACTTTATCAGCCATCTCTTAGGCAGGACAAGCCTGAGAAATACAGGCTTTCTTGTTCATAGAACCACAAACCGAATTCTTCAAGGGCAAGGTAATATTGGTGCTTACTCCCAGGTTCAGCTCCATGAAGATTTACCCATGATTCAATCTCAATCAACAGGGAGCTGCCATATGATATTTTAGAGTCCACATTCTTGGCGGGGATCTCTGTGAATTCATAAGAATGCAAGAAATAACTCCGATTGTACATGTCAGAACAACAGCATTTCATAAATTAGACATGGACTATAAAGAACAAGCCATTTCTTACCAAGGAGCTGATGGATGGCAGCCTGCATCACGGTCCTTTAACAAGTCCAGTAGACCATTCTCATGTGGATTCTCGGCAGGCTCGTCCAGAGTAATGGGAGCTATTCTGGCACTCTTTGCACTAGTACCTTTTCCTGATATGTGCAAGTTTTCACCCTTGTAGATGCACCATACTTTCTCTAGAACTGCTGCTTGGATGTACTGTCTAGGACAGAGTCTAGAGCGGGACTGATGGTGTTTCATAACCTGTTTCAGTAAGACTGAAAAGTAATTTATCTGTATCTTCTGTTCTTCAGTAGCGCCTTGACGCTTTTGGGCATTTGTTTGCACTTTATAAGTTGGTCATTCATTCATTCAGTGTTGATACATTTTATAGATTCTCATGGAATCAGCTCTCCTCCCCTATGAGGATGTAGGCCTGTAGGTACACTCTTTACATACATGTGCTTGTGAAATCTGAATATGACATTCATGGTGCGGAATTGGGCCTCTAAGGCTCCGTGGATGACACTGCAGACCTAAACAATGAGGTGAATAGATTACATAGACCGTGGGATTGTATATGTCTCTGATATTGGTCTGCTAAATTAGCTGAGGATTCTCAGCCTGGCAACTGGGAATTATTCAAAGCACCAAACTGCCAATGCCTAAGAACTGTAGTAAGATGGTATGTAATATTTTACCGCTCTGCATTGCCTTGGTACAGATCAGCACAGCATACAGTTTTTAAACCAAGTCAGAAAAGGAGGCAGAGTAACCAACAGACTTGGGAGGGATATGTGCAGAGTTTGCCCCAGGGCCAGTGCTATCCTAGTAGTTGCTGTTGATCACATCCCTTTCAAACGACGATTACAATACAAGCAATGCATAAGCATCAACATCCTCCTTTCCCATAAGACCTTGCTCTTGTAGAGCATGCAGATAATGAGTATAGGTCGTCATCAAAACGACATGCATGCTCACTCCTCTGACCCAGACACAGCTCAGGAAGTTGTCTAGACGAGCGATGGAAGCAAATTCCCTTACCTTATTTTATCACCTCATTCATAGGTACTTCACTTTGTCTCGCCATTGAGAAGGGGGAATGAGTTTCCAATATTATGCTGGTGACATTTATTGAGTATTTCACCTTACTAACAACTCAGTGTCTGACGGTCAGAAAGTTCCTGACACATTTTGCATTCTTAAAGAATGGCTGGATGATAACTGGCTGAACTTGAACACCACTGACATTGAATTGTGTTTGTGGAGACAGGCCACTGAGGAAAAACCTAGAGCCACTTATCCCGAACTCTACAGGTTGTTAATTTTGATATTCAAGTGAAGGCGAGTGTGAGGACCTTAGGGATGTTGTTTGACCAACAATTATCGATGCTTTGTCAAGTAAATAACATTACTGTCTTGTCAAGGTGCGGCTTTAGACCAGGTTCTGATTATTACAATACTGCAGAGCCACAATCACTAGGGCTGAGAGGGGATCTAAAATTGACAGTGGTAACAACTTACTTGAGGGGACCTCTTAAAACCAATACTGATAATCTGTAAGTGTAGCAAAATATCACAGTAAGAGCAATATTTGATTTACATACGAGGGTGGCTGTCTCTACCTTGTCTGAGGTAGCTGGGACCTTATATAGTCTGATATTGTTTGGTACATGTGTACACTGATTGGTGGTTGTATCTGATGTTTCTATTGGTTTAGGGTTAGTGTCCTCATTGGTTGGGTATTTGAGGGTTCTGATTGGTTTCTGGGTCTGTGATTCAATCAATGTAGGGTTGGGACTAGGGCTAGGGTTAGGATTTCTATTGGAAGTAGGGACTAGGGCTTCCTGTGTTATTGGTTGTTGGGACTAGGGTGGGACTAGGGCTAGGCTTAGGATTTCTATTGGAAGTAGGGACTAGGGCTTCCTGTATTATTGGTTGTTGGGACTAGGGTGGGACTAGGGCTAGGGTTAGGATTTCTATTGGAAGTAGGGACTAGGGCTTCCTGTGTTATTGGTTGTTGGGACTAGGGTGGGACTAGGGCTAGGGTTAGGCCTTTAATTGGAAGTAGCGATTAGGGCTTCTGGTGTTATAGGTTGCTGGACTAGGTGTGAGACTAAGAGTAGGGTTAGGCTTTCTATTGGAAGTAGGGACTAGGGCTTCCTGTGCCATTGGTTGCTTGGACTAGGGTGGGACTAGGGCTAGGGTTAGGCTTTCTATTGGAAGTAGGGACTAGGGCTTCCTGTGCCATTGGTTGCTTGGACTAGGGTTGGGACTACTGGTAGGGCTAGGGCCTCTATTGGACGTAGAGATCAGGGTTTTTGAAACTGATTGAGTGCTAGGACTAGGGCTAAGATTGGCTGTAAGGTCCTGGTCTCCTATTGATTCTAGATTTTAGGGTTAGTGTTGTGATTGGATAGTGTTAGGGCTAGGGTTCCCATTGGCTGAAGGGGTCACCTGACTACTAGGGCTATAAACGGCCAAGGCTTAGGGCGTCTCAGCCCGGGCGTCGAGGCTAAGGGCGGAGAGGACAAGGGTGAGTGCCTGTTTGAGACTGGTCGGGACCTGGGCCAGAAATGCTGCCCATTTTCTCATTCATTAATACCCACCCTATGTATGTGTCCCTCTATATATAAGCATTAATTGTCACTATAGATATGTACCTATCTTTGTTTATTGCTTTGTATAAACATGTAGAATAATTGTTATAATTTTTTTTTTTTTTTAATCATCTTTGGTCTACATGTACTTGCTTCCATTGTGCATCTATGTACCTCCATGTACTTGGATCTGTGTGCCTGTTACTTTTCTCCTGAAAAAGCATATCCAATGCACTACCCTATTTCTCATCCTGTACCTCTATCAATATCTTTAATCTGCGTATACTTACCTCCTTTATGCATCTATATACTTTCAATGTACTTATGGATCTATATATTTATCACTTTGTTCTAATTTAGCATTTCCAATGCACTACCCTATTTCTCAGCCTATACTTCTCTCAATATATCTTCTAGCCCAACTTTCTGACTCATCTCAAACTTCTTTCTACTACTCTTTCCAATGCACTACCCTATCTCTCACCCTATACATCTATCATTATATCCTCTACACCCACTCTCTCATTTATCCCAAACCCCATACCACTACTATGTTCCCCAAAATAACCCTTTCTTGACTCTCTCCTACTCTACCCCTCCTTACATCATCTGACACCTCTTTTACTATACCGATCCCCCAAAACAAGCCTTTCTAAACTCTTCCCTCTGACTCTTCCCCTCCAAAAACCCTTTTTTACTCATCCAAAAGCCTCCTCCTACTGCTATTACCTAAAAAAAGAAATCCTTCACTTTTCTATCCCTCCACTATCCCTTTCAATCAAAATAACAGATTAACATGTTCACTTCTCTAATTCCATATTCCACTATACTAATTCACCACTAATCCTTTATGGGTTCCAGAGTAGCGTGCTACTCGCCAACAAAGCGTTTCAACACCTCATCAGGGTTACAAACGCTATATAAATGCAAACCTTTTTCCCATTTTTACCCCTCCCCAACCCTTCTCAATCCAAATAACTGACTAACATATCCACCACTCAAATTACTTCATTTCACTATACTAATTTTCTACACTAATCCTTTATGGGTTCCGGAGTAGCCTGCTACTCGCCAGAAAAGTGCTTCAACACCCCATCAGGGGTAACAGGCGCTATATGAATGCAAACCTTTCTTTCCCTTCTATCCCTCCGCTATCCTTCTCACTCCAAATAACTGACTAATATCCACCACTCAAATTACTTTCATATTTCACCATACTAATTCATCACTAATCCTTTATGGGTTTCCGGAGTAGCGTGCTACTCACCAAAAAAAAAAAAGCGCTTCAAACCCCATCAGGGGTAAGAAGCGCTATATAAATACAAACCTTTTTTCCTCTTCTATCCTTCTGCTATCCTTCCGAATCCAAATAATTGACTAACATATCCACCACTTAAAATTTACTTGCATGTTTCACTATACTAATTCAACACTAATCCTCTATGGGTCCCGGAGTAGCGTGCTACTCGCCAAAAAGCGCTTCGACGCCTCATCAGGGGTAGTAAGCGCTATACAAATGCAATTACAATACAATACCTGCCATCAGAAAATACAGTGGCTACCAGTTGCGTCCCAAAACCAGGTTTAAGTCTCTCACTTTAACACACGTCACTTTTTGGCAATGCCACGGAATATTTGAGAAAATGTTTCACTACATACTATCTGGGGAGACGTGTGGCGCCGCGGCCAGGGCGGCTGACTCCGGAGAACGGGGCTCACGGTTCGATCCCCGGCGCCAGCAGCAGCTCAGCCCGAGCATCATGTGACTCTAGGCAATAGCTCGTTTAATCTTCCAGACGGCCCCCAGCACCTTGAGACCCTCAGGGGTGATTAGCTCGCGCTTTACAAATACCGGGTTATTTATTATTTATCCTCGTCGGTCACTTAGATCAGAAGGCAAAAAATGATAAACTCCACTCCAAAAAGGCGGGCGATAAATCTTTCCCTGTATATTCAATCAAGCTTTGGAATACACAGCCAGAAGACCTGAGACAATTAATCAGATACTACTGGAAAGCACTGAAGGCTACAGAAGACTAGATATTTCTCATCTTTTCTCTCAAATGATTACATATCCTTGGTGGGGGGTAGAAGCAATCAAGAGAGAGCTTGCAACGCGAGTTTAACAGCAATATGGTGCACAGGGGTGGAATTTGGCAGGGGAGAGCACACGATGGAGGGAGATGGAACATGCATGCACTCTCATGGTGGGCTTATGCAAAAATAATAAAACGTAGTTACCTAAAAGTAAGTAGTGGAGGGGCAGAAGCCAACCAATCAGAAAGATGGCAAAGATTGTATATTCCAGCAGAGAGACAAACACAGACTGGGTAATCTGGGACAAGGAAAGCCATTGAATACGAAGCATACAAATGAGTGACAATAAAGCCAACCAATCGTAAGAAATGGGTGGGCCATAGGTCCCTGTAAATTCTTGGTAAGCCCACAATAGGTCTTCTGCAACCAAACAGCTTACACCGTCTGGTAGGATCAACCCAAAAATCTCTCCTGTCATAAAGAGGTTATGACTGTAATTAATAATTTGGCTTTGATTACGAGTACCCTGAATTAATCCCAGTTATTTACCCAAACTGGAATCACCATTACCGGGGGGTCATGATAAATCCAGGTGTGGAGAAATAACAGAGATTACACATTTTCGGCAAACAAAATGTAGGAATCTGTGGCTTCTTGCTGATTCCTGCAAGTTTCGACTGGCTTTTTACATAGAAAACTGCCAAAATCTCCATGTGAAAAACAAAATTTGTAATATCCGTGGGCTCAGTAACTCCCATTACAAAGCCATCAGCCTTTGAGGTCAATAGTGGGATAAAGAAATGCACACAAATTTCCTAATTCTACAAGGTATTTCTTCTTAAATCGTCATATTTGAGTTTATTATGAGTAAAGATGCCAACTCTTGGTTTTTCTTTCAATTTTATAAATAGTGTGCATGAGGATGACCAGGAGATTCAGTGTAGTGCGACAGTATGTAAGATTTGTAGCAAAGTTTCCGAGTGGTTGAGGCGTGATATTGGATTTGATGCATAATACTGGATTCAGGGCATGAGACTAGATGTAAACTGTGAGACTAAATTAGAGGGTTGAGATCCTGGGAGCTGTGAGGATGCAGTGTGTAAGAGTGTACACGGTTGGGCGACCACTTCACTCCAGATCATTATCGACACTATCTCCTGTCCTAAACCTTTCACCTACAAAAGCATTGAATTCAGTTGTGTTAGTCAAATTAGCGCCAGGCTTCTCCAGCCAGTAGCTTGTGAGCTATTGGTAGCTCTCCAACTACCTGTAAGTAGCTCCCCTTTGTGCAGTCCACGTTACTAAATTTGAAGCTTATGCTAGGCTGAATTAATATATGTATACCAAAATAGAAAGTGTGCATCTGAGACAAACGTATATTTTCAGACCTACTATGCTTATGTTTGGAGAAAAATGGTTACATTTTTAAAATAGTTTAACTGTGATATTTATGTGAAAAATCGTGGATTTGGGGGGAGACTTATTACTAATATTATTGTCTTGCTGCCAGGGGCATTGCAGTTATGGCTGCTATGCATTACCAATGTAAAGGTATTCTAAATTGACAAATCCTTTTTAGGTCTCGCCTAGCATTGCTGCGCACATGCGCAGCTCGCTCGGTGAGATTTATTGCAGATGAGTACTTTGTGAAGAGGGCTTGAAGCCCCGCCCCTTATTCTCATTGGCTCGCGTCACCGTTTATGTTAAACGGTGGGCTGCCATTGGGAATAAGGTTTCTAGGGTGCCTCCTTTTCGCTTTTTTGCCCGGTCCATCCGGACTGGATCGCCTGCATTACGGCTGTCGTGACGAAGTTTCTTATCAGAAGCTTCGTCACGCTGCCTTGCACGCGCCAGTCCGGCTCTCTGATTGGGCCGGACAAAAAAGGAGACATGGCGCCGCGTGTTTATTTTTGCATCTCGCTTTCACTTTAAAGTCAAAGCGCGATGCAAAAATAAACAGCGGATGCCGAGCGCTTGTTTATTAACTCTTTCGCTCGGGAGGAGACTTCAAAATAAAGGTCTGAGCGCTTGTTTATTAACTCTTTCGCTCGGGAGGAGACTTCAAAATAAAGGTCTGCTTCTGGGTCACGGTTTGTTGTTATGCCTGGGAAAAGCCGCTGATCTGTCTGGCTGCCTGGCCAGGTCTGCCGCCGTGGGTTTATGCAGTATCTTCTCTGTGTATATTTACACACATAATACATTTGCAGAGTGGGTGGTAATGACCTCACAACCCACGAGGATGCCCGCACCCAGATATTATCAGCTGTATCGGCTGGGGTGTGTAGAGCTGCGCTTTGCCAGACACTGTTCCTTGACCCTTGAAAGCGTTCGCCTTCCTAGGGACTCAAGACATCAAAGAGGGGGTCGACCCCCAGCCTCCAAATACAAGGAGGCACGCACCGCAAACCCTCTAGGGCTCTTTAGTCGGGCTACATACCATCCCACCTTACCTGGAAGGCAGAAGTCCCATTTTACAGCAGGTAAAGGCAAGGGGCGCCCAAGGTATGGTATTTGCACACACGTGCATTGTCCTCCAATTTCATAACTCACTCGAGATTTTGAGCTACCCCACTGGCTTGTCTCTTGAATGAGACAGGCACTCTATGCTTTGAAGCGCTAGAGGGTGTTATTGGACTGGCGATTTCTTTGCCCGCGTTTTTTTTTATTTACCGCATCCTAAAACTCTTAGTAATTTGAAGGGAAATGTACTTAAAAATGGGTGTTCTCACATGATAACTAAATCGGGGACAACGTAGGAACACTTGAATGTGTTCTACGACGTGTAACTGCGCTGAAGTATTTGGCAAAGTATAGGAAACTTCGCGGGTGCGGCCTTGCTTTGGTTTCGTGGGCTAGAAGGAGTGGTGTGGCACCATAGAGCCGCTCGCAGAGAACCGGCGCAGCCGCTGCCGTGTCCTGCATGGATGACCTTGGGCGCTGGTACCGCGGATTCAGCACCCCCCGCCTCTGTGTGATTATTAGCCCTTCCCCTAGCGCCTTGAGGCACTTGTGCGGTTTTACGCTACCTCGCTTTCCATTCCTGTGGGCTGACTTTCAGTACACTAAACACTTTTTTGTGTTTATTTTAGTAAAATAAATGCAATCACTTCCACGTGGGCTGCGTTGCACCATGCGGGCCTGCGATTTCTACACCATGCCCCACCAGCCTCTGCGGGGAGGGGTGAGGGGTGGGGACAGGCCCTTGGGTGAGGTGTGGAGGCCGCGGGTGAGGCCTTCCATGTGGGGGTGTGTGGTCGTTGCCTTCAAAACGAAAATGGCTGTTCGGGCTGCGGAAAGTGCAGCTTTCCCGGTTATTTACAAAATGTCCTCGTTTTCCGCAGCTGGGGTTTGAGTGAAACATTCTCGCGGCCTCGGAAGCTATCCAAGAAGGCAGGAGGCCGCAGAAATAAGACCCATGTGTGTGTGCGGCCATTCGCACTGGGGTTCGTGGATTGTGATGTAGCGCTTGAGGCCGCCTCAACGCGCACCAGGGCTCAGAAGAAATGGACGCGAGGAGCAGCCAGCTCTTGGGTAGCCTCCGAGGCTGCGAGACGCGCACCAGGGCTCAGAAGAAATCTTCACCCAAAGCTAGCCTCCCGGACCCGGTCGGAATACATTGTGGGTACCTAACTTTGGGGAGGGGCTTGTGGGAGAGGTAAGCGTTAAAGTAAGGGTTATCTTGAGGGGGGGGGGTGGTGGTATTACAAGGCTGTCCGGCAAACACTGGTATCGAACAGAGGACGTGTCTCTTTCCTGTGTGGTAAAGTTTTCTTCTCTGTGGCAGCGCTGACTGCTTGAATAAAGTTCATTCACTGTCTGTCCACAGAGCTGCAAGGAGCCCTCGTTTAATAAATAGGCTGCATATAGCGCTGTACTGAGTGGCCAGTCTAGGCGCTGTATTGTGCTGTTTTAATACGAACTGCATTAGGAGCGTTTTCCTTACACTAGGTGCCATCGGGTTTCCAATACATGGCTGCGTTTGGTCGGTGTTAAATACGATTACCCTTGGCGCAGTATTTTATCCTTTTTAGCTAATGAAGATAGTGTTTTTTTTATACAGTGACTCTACGTATTTGCGGTTTTTAACTAGCTGTTGCTCTTGGCGCTATATTGGAGGCACCGTGTTGAGCCTGGGCTGCTACTGCTGCCGAATTGTGTGCCATTTGAACATGGTGGTTGGTCTCTGCGTTATATTGGCTACTGGATTTAATGCACTGGCTGCTCTTGGCGCCGCGTTGCTTACTGTTTTAGGACCGTGGTTACTAGGCGCTACACGACTCTTTCGAGTCCGTGGCGGGATTGGCGCCGCGGTGGGTGCCGTATAATTCAGTGTCTGCTCTTGGCGCCGCTTCTAATGAAGATGGCGTGACCTGTTTTTGATGAAGATGATCTGACCTGTGGGGGGGAAAAAGAAAGGTCGGCCTCCCGCAGGGCCCCGCCCCCTGCTCCGATATTGATCCAGCAGAAGACCGGATTTTTATTTTTTATTTATTTATTTTATGCGTTTTTATATAGCGCGGACTTTACCCGAAGGTGTCAGAGCGCTTCACAATAGGAACAGTAACGTTACATGAGGAGAAAATTACAAGTGAGCATAATACAAAAGCAAGCGTTACATAACATGAGGAAAAAGTGACAATTGTGCAAATAACAAAAACAAACAAGATACAAAAAGAGGTAGCAAATGATACGTTACAAGAGGAAAAAGTGACAAGTGTGCATGATACATAAGATACAAAATACAAATAGAGGTATAATACTGCAATAAGTGGCAGTCACTCAGAACACACTGGGAAGGCACTTCTATAGACATGGAGTACAGAATTTCCTATAGTGGAAGAACTTCCTTGAGGGCGTGAATTAGGTTTGGAAGTGTCTTTGGAGAAGGAGAAATTTGAGGTCAGTTTTGAAGGACCGGGTGGTGGTCCGGAGCTGAGGCGGAAGTGAGTTCCAGATTCTCACCGCGTTGCCTGAAAAGGATTGGGCTATCGATCTTTCCTTTTTGAAAGTGGGAGGTTCAAGCAAATAGTTTTCCGCATTACGTGATGGTCTAGAGCCTCCAGAGAGTTTCAGTTTATTCGCCAAGTAGCGAGGAGAGGAGGAGTGCAAGGCTTTGTGGGTGATACAGGCAGTCTTGTAGATAGATCTTGCCTCGATGGGAAGCCAACGGAGGGAAGATAAAATGGGTGTGATGTAGTCGCTTCTTCTGGTCCCATATATGAAACGAGCTGCTGAATGGAGCACAGATTTGAGGGGGGACAGGTGGGATTTGGGGAGGCCAGTAAGAAGAGAAAGAGAATTGCAGTAGTCCAGTCTAGAGAGAACCAGCGATTGGACCAGGGTTTTTCGGTCTTACTCTGGGAAGAAGCGTCGAATCCCCCAGAGAAAGCGCAGTTGGTATCGAGCAGACTTAGCAATGGAATTGATGTGGGAGAGTAGATTGAGTTTTCTGTCGAGTATGACACCAAGGGATTTTGCGCTGTCGACAATGATGGGTTTATTGTTAAGTAGATTCATCTGATCCATCCATGATTGTACCGGAGGAGGAGAGAGTGAGGAGGAGAGGAGGAGGAATTCAGTTTTGGAGGGATTCAGAATCAATTGATGAGTTAACATCCAGTTTTGAATGGAGTCGAGAGTAGAGTTTAGGATGGAGAGATCGTGTGTGGAGGACACCTTGAGGTAGATTTGAGTGTCGTCCGCATAGAGATGATAGAGGATCCCAGATTTACTTAGGAGATTTCCCAATGGTTCCAAATAGAGTTTGAACAAAGTGGGTGCAAGTATAGAGCCTTGAGGAACACCGTGACCTACCGCCAAAGGAGATGAAAGACTGTTCGCTATTTTGATCATTTGGGATCTATCAGAGAGGAAGGAAGCAAACCATTTAAGCACTGTGCCTTCCATGCCCATTCTCTGTTGAAGAGTGTTAAGGAGAGTGTTGTGATTGACAGTGTCAAAGGCTGCAGAAAAGTCTAGGAGAATTAGAAGACAAGACTCCCCTGAATCGAGTATCCGCAGTGCGTCATCAATCACTTGCAGCAGGGATGTTTCAGTGCTGCAGTTTTGAATGAAGCCAGACTGGAAATTGTCAAGAAGATCATTGTCCTTGATATGACGGGAAAGTTGTTTCGCTACACATCTTTCTGTGATTTTCGCAAGAAAAGGTAGGTTAGTGATGGGGCGGAAGTTGTTGAGGTCGTTCGCATCAGCAGTGGGTTTTTTAAGAAGAGGGATAACCTGCCCAGTTTTGAAGGAAACAGGAAGGGAGCCTTGATAGAGGGAGAGGTTAACCAGAGTGGTCCAATAGGAAAGAGAATGGGTGTAGAAGTCGATTGCAATGGCACTAGGGATGGGGTCAAGAGAATGGTTGGAGGGCTTTGTTTCGAGGATGCATTTGAGGAGGGCATCTTCAGAGATGGAGTCAAAGTTCTGCCAAATGGCTAAGGATTTGCGCTCCTCTGGAGGGGTAGGATGAATGACCTGATCCACAAGTGATTTCACTTTTTCGTCAAAGAATAAAGCGAATTCCGCTGCTTTCTTTGTAGAATCCTCCAACTTGGAGGTTGGGGGAGAGCAGTTTGGATTCTTGATGAGGTCGAATAGTTTTTTGGGTCTATTTTTGGCTGAGTCGAGGAGGGTTCTGAAGTGCGATGCTTTTTCAAGGAAGATGTGCTTGTGGTACTTGGATCTTGCTGAACGAAGCGTGGCCAAATTATTGGTGGAGGGCGCTTGTCTCCATTGTTTCTCCAGGATTCTTAGGTACTTCCTTTCTTCATAAAGGGATTTGTTGAACAAAGGTGCTGAGGAGTAGGCCTTTTCCTTTTGCTTTGAAGAGGAGCGACGTTATTGATTTCGACTGCAAGGACTGAGAGGCATTGGGAGGTGAGTTCATTCACATCCAGGTTTGGGTCTAGCCTTGGAAGTGATAGCAAAGCCAAATCACAGAGGGTACCGAGGTCAATATTTTTCGTGTTACGGAACCAGGAAGTAGTCCTCTTAGGTTGGCCGAGAGTTATAGAGTGTGATAGGTGAAGAGAGAATGGGATGAGGAGGTGGTCAGACCAGTCTACATGAATAGGGATAGCGATAGTAAGCATGCCTGCTTTAGAAATAACAAGGTCCAGGATTGAGCCCTTAGAGTGTGTTGTTTCTGTGCAGTGTTGGATAAGATCGTTTGCAGAGAGAAAGGTGGCCAGCATATTCGCAGAAGAGTCTTCCAGCGAGCCCCAGTGGAGATTGAAGTCACCCACGAAGATCTGATTGTCACTTTGCGAGTATTGGTCGCTGATGAAGTCAGTGAGTTCCTCCATAAACGAAGGGCCGCTACCAGGCGGGCGGTAAATGGCATGGAATCTGAGGGGTGAGCGTTGGTGCAATTGAAGCTCAAGAGATAGGCATTCAAAAGTGCGGAAGGAGCTGTTAGGAAAGGCCTTGAGTTGAAGGGAGTTTCTAAAGATGACTGCAACACCTCCCCCAACTTTGTCTATTCTGTCATTTCTAAATATAGAATAGCCTGTGGGTAATAGGAGATCAAACATAGAGTGAGAGGTATCGTTGAACCAGGTCTCTGTGAGGAAGAGCATGTCGATATTGTGAAGGGTGATGGTATCGGAGATTTCAAGTTTGTGTTTTATTGCAGATCTGCAGTTGTGGAGCAGACAGCGCAACTCTGTCAAGACTGTTTTGATGACAGGGGCACTTGGGCTATGAGGGGTGATAGGGATATTGTACTTATACGAGGGTGCTCGGGAGGATTTAGGTGGATGATTGGTTCTGGCAGAGGAGATGGTCGGAATAGTGTAGATAGTAGGGTTACTTGGAGAGGAAAGTGGAAGAAGGGTGGCGTTCGAGGACTTGAGTGAGTTTGCGATGTTTGCAGACGACAGGTTATGATTGGCTATTTTGGGGTATGGGGGCGGGGTGCATCTCGTGGGAAGGTGAGTGTTTTCCAAAGGAATTGAGGTGTATGGAAAGGTGGAAATCTTGGAGCTTAAGAGTGAAATGGTAGCTTCAAGGTGGGAGATGGAGGTGATGAGAGAACCTAGCTTATTTTCCAGAGAGAGTAGGGCAGAGCACGGCATGTTGGGTGGCTTGATAGAAACAGGAGGGGGTGCAATTGGCGGCGGAGGGCAGGGAGAGGTGGGGGTACGGGAGGGGAGTTTGGGTACAGGGTTCAGGGGTGGGGAAAGGTGGTGGTTGAGAGCGGGCGTTGGTGCATCAGAGGTGAAAGGAGAGTTGTCTTTGTTGACGTTGCAAGAAGGATAGGAATTGAGGACATAATTAGGGGGAGATAGGTGAGGAACGAGTCGGTGGGGCAGAAAGGGAGGGGGGGGAATGAGTAGAGTCATAGGAAGGGAGGAGGTTTGGGCGGAAGAGAGGGGAGGGGGTTGGAGGGGTCCTGTAAGCTAGGTGAGGTGAATGTGAGGGAACGGGCACTTGGTAGAGTGAGGGGGGGTTGGGAGATAGGGAAGTTGAAGAGAGAAAGTGGTTCTGCTGGGTCCGAGGGAGGGAAAGGGAACGGGTTACCAAGGGGGGAAAGGGGGTAGCACAGCATTACTGGAGGAGTGGGGGAAGAAGAGAGATGCAATGGGTTTGTGAAGAATTCGGGGTACATAGCATGGGGAGGAGGGGGTAGAAAAGAGGAGAAGAGGAGGGAATAGGGGGAACGTAAGGAAAGTTGACTAGGGGAGTAGGTTGGAGGAGAGGTGGACAAAATAGGGGGGTGGTAGGTAGGGATAGGGGGGAGGAGATAAGATTGGAGTACCAGGATGGTGCAGATTGGACGAGGAGCGTATTAGCTAGCGGTAAGGCTGATGTGATGGAGGGGGGGGCACACTGTGAGGGGGGAAGAATGGGAGAGGAGGGAACAGGGGAGGGGAGGGGAAGAGGGCCAGCCTTTGCCTCCCGAGGGTGCAGCCTATGTAGGGGGGGTCAGGGGAGGAGATAGGGAGTAATGGGTGGAGTTAGATGAAGAGTCAAGGGAGACTCCGGTCGCAGGGAAGTGGAGTAGGGAGGGGAAGAGGTGGTCAAAGAGAGAGAGACAGGTGTCTTTAGCTTGAATCATGACAGTACCGTTGTTATAGAGTGAGATAGTGAGGGATCCGTTAAAACACGCAGAGGGGAAATCTTTAGCTGTTTCCCATGAGGGATAGAAGAGGAGGAGGTGACGTTAAGGGAATTATATAAGCTGGTGGACCAGGAGGGGATGTCGTGAGTGAAAAAAATGAAATCGTTTTTGAGCCTCCCATACCGACCATTGTAGAATTGATCAACAAAGAGGGAATCAGGGAAACATTCAATGGTGTTATGCTTGAATCGTTTTGCTGTCGCTTTAGTCAGGTTAGGAGGATAAATGATTTTGTAGCAATTAATTCCAGACTTAACTCGCGAGGTGGCCATGATGGGAAAGTGAGGAGGAGGGGGGTGGTGGGGATATGAGAAGGGAGTTACTAGGGCAGCGGTGGTGAGGAGAAGTATAAGGAGAGGAAGGGGGCACATATTCCAGAAGTCGGGTGAAGATACCCGAACTGATGTGCTGACAGGGAAGTGATGCGATTAGGAACAGGGTGTTACTTCAGAACAGGACTGATTCAACAAGATAGGACTGAAGATAGAGTGGTGTAAGAGGAAGAAGAGGGCACAAATTCCAGTAGTCGAGAGAGGTTAGTCGCCATAATGCGCGGTATGGCTCCTTTGTAAAGTCAGGCATTGTAGACTCAAACCTCCTCAGTCGTCATGAGGCCACATAGAATTGCTGATCGTCAGAGTCAATCAAGGTACCTTGGTCACTACCTTGGTCTCGGGATCGGTGCTCACTCCGGGTGGGATCAGCGCTCACTCCAAGGGCTACTCGGGATCCCCCAGGGTGCCCCGGTCCTCAACAGCCACACAGGTAAGGCACTACAGCTCTCTGGACTGCTCCGGTCGGGAGTAGCAGCAGCAGGCTTGCGCTTCTTTTCGCTTTGCATGTGTACCAAAGTCCCATTCAACAGTGTATTAGTTTCTTCGAAGCAGGGTAGACAATTAATATTGCACTATGCAGCTCCCACGTAGTCTACCATTTTGGAAGAGTGTGCCACTGTTAGTTTTTGTAGAGTTGCCCTAGGCTTAAAGATTTTCGTTTATTATTGAAGAATTTCTAGTTGTTTTGTTTAAAAGAAGACAATGGTGATTGCAGAAAAATGAACTGCAGCCGCAGAGTTGTAGTCCTCTTTACTCCTGCCGTTCTTAGCAGTTTTCCCTCTAAGATCGGCTCCAGGCTGGCTCTTTTAACGATGGACCTCGCTGTGTCCGCTACTCTGTCAGGGGCCGGTCAATCTAAAATGTGCTCCCAATATGGCCGCCGTTCTGGGTGCTCGCTACAGCCCAGCCTTCATGTGTGTGCAGGGGGGCCTTTGGGAGAGCTTGATTTAGCCTCACAGAATTTGGCTAAGGCTGCTTACTTAGAAATCTTCGGCCGCCATTTTAAGGTCAGGCAGGCCGTGTAGCTGCTTCCCGACGAGTGTCTATTGGGTGCGGGGGGGGGGTTCTGCTGGTCTCCTAGGATAAGTTTGCTGAGCTCTGCTCTCGTTGCTGCGCCCCTGCCCCCGCCTCTGTAACTCGCGTGGGTGGTGTTTAACATTTAGGCTACGCTGGCCGCCATTTTGGGATCAGGCAGGCCGCGTGTCAGTGTTCCGGTGAGTCTTTTCAGTCACGAGCGGTGTGCTGCGCTCTTTGGGCGGCGGGGGAGGGGGCCGGCAGCACCGCTTACCGCTCCGCTTCACCGTGGGTTCCGACCGGGTGCCGGGAGCCAGGGGGGGAGGGGAGAGACGCCCGCTCACATCCCCACAACTCGCAGCTCCCCTACTCACGGTTCGGCCATCCTCGGGGCCCCTCGGTGTTGTGCTCCGGTTCAGGGGAAATGCAGACTGTTGCTTCCGCGGCTCCTCTGCAGACGCGGCAGGCGCAGCAGCCCCGGTTCCCGCCTGTCCTCAGCCGCTTCCCTCGGCCCCAGTTCGAGGATCATGTGCCTCGAACTGGGCGCCCAGATTTTAATTGCCTGTGACTTCCTCTGGTATAGGAGCATGTGCGGCACCCCTGGGCGAAGCAGCGCTGTACTGCTGGGCGCTTTTAAATAATGCATTTCTATTTTTGTTTACACGATTTGAAACGGTTAAGTTCCTAAATGTTAATATTCGTACCCTTTCCTGTGCGCGGGGATGTATAAACACACATTCTGAATGCATTACTAAGATGTGCGTGGGTGAAGTTCAGCCCAGATGTTTCTTAAAATCCCGCTTTCGACGGCTTGAGCCGTGCTTGTTTTGTTCAGAATATTTACTTCGTACTTTAGTCTTGCCCACAACCTTGCGTAAAGTTCGTCAACGGTTCAGTGTGGCCAGCGTTTTTCAAAGTATATTTGTAGGCCGAGCGCGATTTTATGCAGAGCTGCTAGTAGCAACTGTTTCCAGGCGTTGAGGTTTTTCCACCGTTTTTACGACTTTAGGGTGTGGAAGGAGGGAACCCCCCTGCTAATACTTGGGTATTCAAACATGGGGTCTACTCGATGCCAATGGTGCCTTATTTACCATAATCGCTCCAAACTTCTGTATGTTCTACTCTAAAGTTCTTGAGTTTCACATAGTCATTGTTCGATATACTGTGTAAACAGCACCCGTCTCTGCTGGGTCTGACGCCTCCTCGAGCCAGTGGAACTTGCAGTGGGTTTTGACATGCTAGGTGTGGTATGTCAGGCTGCTAGGCCCAAGGATAGCTCAGTGAGCTGAACTCTTGCGCGGCCAAATGTTAGGTTCTTGATCTCATCCCAAGCCTTCCACCCTTCTGTGGTAGGAACCGCCATCAAATGGCAAATATTTGTCATTTAAATTATAGAGCTTAGAAAGGTATGCAGTGCTAGGGTCGCAACCGGACGAGAATTTGGTTTTAATGCCTAATTTTGTATGGTGTACCATGGGAGAAATCGACTCTTAAATATGTGCTACAAAAACACCATAACTAGATTATAGGGTTATTATACTTCGCTTTACTTATAGGTGCCATACCAACATATATCTTCGAGGTCCATTGGTTTGGAGCCAAGAATAGTAATTGTGTACTTGGCTTCGCCGCGGTTCGGCAGTTCATACTGTGGCCGATATCTTTGTAGTGAATATTCTGACACACCAGGTTAGTGTTTTCACGAAATGTGGTTGTGCACGAAGGTGACAGCTGCGTAGATACAGACCTGTTGTGTTTACAGCTAACTGCTGCCAATTTGTTTTATATATAGCTCTTCAACCCACATTTATGGTTTCAAAGCGCTGCAATCAACAGATGTTACTATCACCTAATATAAGGGTACTAAATGACCGACCTCACAAGGATAGTGTACAGAGTAACTTAGTAAATTTGACCTCTGACCTGCAGACCACCGCCGTGTTAGCGGCGATCATTTAACTCGAACTTGTCTTTCCAGTGGGGGTTCAAATTCGAATGATGTCACAGGAGTTCTTGCTGTAACTGTGTGAGGGACTGGGGTGATGTGAAGACTACTCCTGATGTTAGCAATAAAGTAGTGTCTACCCGTGGTCGAAGTGCATTTAAACAAGCATTGAAAATGCAATAGGTCTCGCCTTTTATTAAGTTAAAGCCATTTGCTTTGCTATACAATACCATTAGCAAAGCAAATGGCTTTAACTTAATCAAAGGCGAGACCTATTGCATTTTTAATGCTTGTTTACATTGCTTCTGGCAACCCTGCCTGATGCACTCAAGCGAACTCTGTTGACAACGTTGCACTGAGGTGACCAGTTGCATAGGGCCTCACCAATGAAATCCTGTCTGATTTCGTCAGTATTACAACATTAATAATATTAGTAGCTTAGAATGATTTTCATTCAGCATAAGAAGCTCTTATTACAGAAAAGGATGCAGACCACTGAATTAGCTGAATGGAATTGAAACAAGACTACAATACCCAAAACACATCAAGCTGTCACACAAAAGTCCAAGACTGGAAACTGTATCTGTAATGATCCTGAGGAAGGAGGTCACCCTATTATACAGAATGTGAAAGTGGATGCGAGAATGGATGTGTAGGTGACAGACCGGATGAGGGGCAGTGTATGGGGTTGGTCAGAGAGAGTGACCAGAAGATGGGACAAGGGAAGTGAGCAGATAGGTGTCAGACTGATGCGGGAAACATAGACGGAGTGAGAATTGGGGAGAGAATGTGGCCAAACGGCTAGGGCAGTCGACCTTGGAGCTGGGGAACCGGGTTCGAGTCTCGGCAGGGACGCTCAGCATTCTGTGATTCTGGGCAAATCACTTAATCTCCCCGTGCCTAACAAAAATGAATTTGTCCATCTGTAACGTAACTGGTGCTCATGTAAAGCGCTCTGATACCTCCGGGTCTAGTTAGTGCTATATAAAACTCCACAAAAAAAAAAAAAATGAGGATGTGGGTGTAGCGGATGTGAATAATCGGTGGCTACATGGAGGAAAGCGTGAGAGGAGGTGCGGAGAGCAAAGAGGCCTATGGTCAGCAACTTAGAGTTTCAGATGAGAATACTGTGCAGCAAATGTGTTCACACCTCTTTCTGAGGTTTATGCTATGTAAAATCATTTTGCTTTTGTGGTGCAATTGAATTGGCTCCGGCATTAGCCAAGACCTTTGATTTTACTAAAATGATATGTAATATGCTTACCTATAGAGGCTTTCAGCCAGCCCTCTACAGTCAGTGGTCTGTTATAGTGTCATTCACATTTTTCTTCTGCCAGCTACAGACTGTAGCACGGGACAGTGGGTCAGCCCGCTTCAGCCTTTGGCTAACTTCATTGTGAGTGACTGCATTCTTCCCTTTCTCAAGGAGCGCATTCATGCACAAAGCAGTTCCCGTTAGTGCCTGGGAGCTACTGCAGCAATTGGTACTTTTTTGAGACCCAAAAATATTTCTGCTTGTAGCAATTTTTTTCTATACATAAATGAGGGCCCGGCAGGTGCCCCAGCAATAACGTTTTGCAAAACTGTGACAAAACAAGCTTTGCAAAGGTAAAAGACCGCAGTAAACGCCAGACCTATTGGTTTTTGCATGTGCTTGTTTCAAATTACAGTTAATCTGATATTTTACCTACTTTTTCATTTTCTTACTTTTAGTTGTTTTTTTTAGTAATTCTAAAATAACACTCTCATTGGAAAAGTGTGTCATGCATCCAAATACACCTTGTTTTTCTGTGTCACTTCTTCGGTCCCTTCAAACCAGTATCTGTCCGTCGATATTTCTTCCAAAAAGGTAAATTATTATTCTCTTTCTCGCGAGTCGGACAAGCCCCTTGTGCACGTGGTATTGAATGGGTGAATAAATAAAACTCCTAAGACTCCTGTATGTCCAAGCAGAGCCTTGGGGCTTGTTCTGGTCGCACAATGGTCGGTCTTTATTCCGCAGTGATATTAGCTCACAATGGGCTCAGAGATTTGATCACCTTGCCTGCTATTAATGACATAACCCATTGATTTTTCCTTGCGCTTTATGCATCCACCCTATCGGGTTGCATACGAGTTGCTTTCCCCTGACACTGTATCTACCCTGAGTAAAATAAATGCTGTTTTTGATACACCTGACATTTGATAGCTCAGGAACAGGGTGATCTTAATCCCAAAAGTATTCTCCAACATTTCCCTATAAAAACGCAATGAAATTGTGTAAAGAGATCTGTATTATTAATTGCATTTATCTTTTAAATTGCATAATTGTGGAAAACAGGAGCTGCTAACCTTGAAGTGTTTTAGAAATAATGCTATTACTGTCTTGGATTCATTTAATATTGAACCAATATGTTTCTGGGCTGTGTTTGTTTTAGTGAATCTTATATTTCACGGTAGGAGAGGGTATCAGCTGAGTAATGTCTCCTGGGTGTGATATAAGCTGCTTTGTGGTATCATGATGCATGAAAAACTCCACTCCCCTCTGCCGGTAAGAACTGTCAGCTATGAATCATTGTACAGAATCATAACACCTGGGGCCTGACGTTTGAGCAGGCTGCCAGAGCAGAGCATGGAGGCAGTGCACTCCTAGGACTGGCCAACCTGTGACGCATGAGGCAAGTAGAACACTCTGCTTCCTGTTATTGGGGGAAATTCGGTTAGGTGTGGGGAGCTGGTTGATCATCCTAATGCTGATGGATTCTGAACCAAGTTTCCTGTCTTTCAAAGGTTTTCCAGCATCTGTAGTTCTAGCCTGTGAATTATTTCTACTCAGAAACCACCTCCCTTCTTTACAGTCATAGGCACCAAAACCGAAGAATGGTCAACTGTACATCTGCGCCCAGCCTACAACTCTGCAGAGAAGCGACTTCTCCTCCATTTTTTTATTTAAAAAATCTGCAGAACATTTGCAAAGTGTCCAAAGTCTGCAGAAACTAAGAAATTTCAAGGGAACTAGGAAATGTACATTTTCAACCGAAAAATCTGGGATGGTCCCTGCAAGGGGTGTGTCGGGACGTAGATATCATGTCTGGTTGGCCGTTGGGGCGCTCAGTTTTCAAGGGTTAAGAGCCTTCCTCAGTTCAGGAGAGAAGATAATATGCACTCCAGAATCATGTATTCATGCTCAATTTTTCAGTCTATGCTAACAGTAATGTTTGTTTGTAAACTCTTGTGCTTGTTCTCAATTATGTTTTGATATTGAAAATACGGCAGCAATTTTTTTCCAAATTTCTGGGAGGTTTTATGCACTCCTGAGTCGCGTATTCTTGCTCAATTTTTTGGTCTATTATGTCATTGGTAACAGTAATATTTGTTTGCAAACTCTTATGCAAATGTTCTGAATAATGTTTTGGTATTGTAAATGCGGGTGTAAATTTTATCCAGTTTTCTGGGACTTTTTATATTGGGTTCTACTCTGTGCCTCATTGGCCTCAGCATTAAGGCAGCCAAATTTCACGCAGTATTTATTGTGTTAGATTTTACATTCATAGAATTCATACGAATAAGGCGACCAGAGGATCTGACAGGGCATTCCCTTGGCTTGTTATTCTTGCAAATTCACAGGCCTTGAACTTAAATACTCTTGTGGAACAAGAGCCACTTCCAATTAAGCAAGTATTTCAGGAATGGCGACACCCACTTCAAGTATAAGTGAGCTAGGGCAAACCATTGTGACCCCCCTCTCAATTCTTCTTTTATGAGAATATTCCGAGTAAGAAAAATCTGAAATTCGATGCATAGCGTCCTCCATGTCTCCAGCATTACCCTGACCTCCTGAGGTTTTAACCTTGACTAGCTTGTTGCTTAAAGTTCTAGGACTGCCGTAGATACATCACAGGACTGATAAGTGTAGGGGCCGTGCGAGAAGGGAAATTTAGGTTTTGGGGGGCAGACTTTCAGGCCTTTCTATCATTTTAAGCAAGTCCGTTTACCAGTAATATAATGTGTATGTGAAAGGGCCCATAGAGAAGCTCACAAGGACAGTGGCATTTTAGATCTTAGTTTTGTGAGCCTTCGCTCTCCAAACTATAGACCATTTTTAAGGTTATGATATAAGATGATTCAGCAAGCAGCATAAATTCTCTGTTTTGCTTCCCAAAGTCAGTGTCACTACTTGGTATGCAGTCTGTGCCTCCACCAGGAAAGAGTACATGACTTATCATACAGGGAAAGTGATACAAAAAAAGAGTGTGTGGACAGCAGATGCACAGCTGGGCAGCATGTGTGTCTGAAAGAGCCTTTATAAGTGTTCCCAAAATAATGTTTTTTGAACTGTTTGTGAGAAACCAGGTATGCGTTCATGTTTTTATATGAAGCAAATTAAAGAAGACTGCAGAAAGCATGGGTGCCAGATAAGACTTGTCTGAACACGGGTTTTCCCAGAGCCTCAGATTTTGTACACTCCTCCGTCTCTGAGACGTAATACATGAAATTCCCCGGTTTTTCTTATTACAGAGGCGAGAAGACCAAAAACTCCACCCACAGATGAAACTCTGTGGAGTCTTATCCTTGCCAAGCTGGCTACGGGGGGATTGAGACAGATGCACAAATGTGTTCTAGTTCTCTGACAAGGCAGACTCTCCCAGAGGAAAAGTGAAGATAATGTGTCTAAAGAACAACATACTGTGGTCTTCATTATGAGTGGGTCATTGTTAGTGGGTCATTGTTTTCCTTCCCCTACATAACCCCCCGTTTGCACAGAATTACGAGTTTGGTGTTATTTAACGCATCCGGTAGATTCTGAGTGTGTTAAATCCCTCAACTTTCGTTAACCCCTGAAATTTAACAGGGGAAAAGAGTACAGTATTAACCATACCATGTGGATTTTTGTATGTTAAACAACATGCATTTTATTCCCCAATAACACGTAATAGCTGTTATTTATTGCACCCGATAAATAACGTAACCGGTAAATATTGTATTTATGAGGTGCTACAAATAGCACCTTGTTAACGAAAAACTCGTAAATGTGTCCATTGGAATGAATGCAGAATTTTGTGCAAGATATTCAGCTTTCGTTCCTTCTGATTCGGGAAGGAAAATGACATGGCTACTCAGTGCATTATATACAATAGGTGTAGGCGATTCTAGGTGTATAATTACACTAATTATGACAATTAATGTAGCACAGAACACAAATTATTTTTCTTGAGCCTTACTAATAGGTGGTAATTACTAGAAAACTTAATTATACTCATATTATTAATTTCTAAAGAAGGGTGGTTTAGGTAATTCCTGTTCAGATGCAAATGTGTGCCCTGCAGGTTACATGCAGATCTTTTCACGCATGCACAACCCACTGAGCTTTCTTGCTAGAATTTGGACCGGAACCTGCAGGTTGCACACACAGTGTTGCAGCAAACACAGTAATCCACTGAGTACCTTGTGATTACATTTTTGACCATCAGATTACTTCCAGTAATAGCTCTCACCTTGTCTTATCAATAGGGACACTGATTCTGCATGTACAGCGCCGAGGCTAATCCGGTGGGTTAATATTGCAGTTGCAGTAATGCTGTGGGCATTTTAGTTTTCCATCAGTTTATAGACCATTAAATGAGTTCCACTGAGCAGGCTAATAGTAGCACCTATTATTTACCGCTTTATGTAGCTGCAATACTGTGGTAAGAAGCAAATGTAATAAAAGGTAAGTACCAGCATGTGTGCATAAGTGTGTGCGCCTACAAACGTATTTATCACATGTGAAAAGGTGGAGGAGGGGCCCTTATTAACATCACAAGAACTTTAAGTCCCCTGTAAAAGTTGCTCATTCCTCCAATTAAGCACCAAGGGCCTGATTCCAAGTGTTAAACTTTTGTGTAAGTTTACTATTTTTTGGTATTCACAAACTACGAGTCTAAATGTACTAATTGTAATTGCATTTATATAGCGCTTACTACCCCATACAAGGCGTCAAAGCACTTTTTAGGCAAGTAGCACGCTACTCCAAAACCCAAAGAGGATTAGTGCAGGGCCGGACAGGGAACTAAAACCGGCCCTGGCAAAGTGCTCGGCCGGCCCCCCAGGGGGTTGCGGGTGCGGCCGAGCTGTTTGTCACCGATTTTGTTACCGGGGCCGTTATTGCAGCTAAGCTGCAAAAACGGCCCTGTAACAAAAACGGCCGCCCAGGGGCCCAAAACCGGCTCCCATCCAGGCAGCCCACCGGGGAAATGCCCGGTGCCCGCTACGGCCAGTCCGGCCCTGGATTAGTGGTGAATCAGTATAGGGAGATATGAAATTAGTTTGAACGGTGGACATGCCAGTTTGTTATTTGGATTGAAAAAGGATAGTGGAGGGATAGAAGAGGGAAGGGTTGCATTTATATTTATAGTTTGCCTTTGTGAATCAGGCCCTGTGTGTTTATCCCCCAGTTTGAATAGGAGAAAGTCAGTTTACTCTTGAGATGCTTCTTCCACCACCAGTCTCTCCAACTCCACAAGATATTGGCTCGTCTAATCACAAGTTACATGGAACTCATCATAACCTTCTGTATGTGGGGGTTCCATAGCGCATGCTGAAACCTACTGAATTCCGAGAGAAAGTCTGGTGTACTTCAGGCTCAGTCCTGGAATTCAGGGTTGAGGCAGGCTTACCAGAGGAGTAAGTCACAGCAAAATCTTGGTGAATCGGGCCAGTAGTGATTGTAAATTTGGAGAGTGAGCATCTCTGCTTCAGGCCCCAGCAGACTGCCAGTCCCTGAGCCAACACTAACTCTACACAGCCTCCCGCTCGGGCTTTGTTCTTGCTCTGTAATGCTGTGTCTGTCTTTGAAAGGCAGGCATCAGAGTTATGTTAATGTATTGTGGCCTTGGTACTAAGGTAGGTTTTACGACGGACTGAAGCAAATGTAACTGTACTTTTAGTTTTTTGATACGCTCGCTCGAAAGTATCGAAACACAGTACAAGGACTGGTCCCCGTTGTGTACTGATATGCACAGAGATAGTGTGTGTTTAAGTGTTTCAGGGCTTACTCTGAGGATCAGTCCGGTCCTCATAGTGTGTGTTAAACATATCTATCTACCCATCTATCTATCTATATCTATCTATCTATCTATCTATATATATATATGTATTAACAGGGCTCGAAAAATCCACTCGCCCGCATTTGCGATATATATATATATATATATATATATAACTATCGATAAGTTATCAATGTATTAATATCTGGGTGGTTTTAAGTATACTATATTGGAATTGCCTGTCTAACTATTTCTTCAATTAATCAATCAAGATTGCATGAAATGAATGATCTATGTATTAGATATGAATTTACTAAATATATATTTATGATTGTTTTAACTGATTGTCATTTTTATTGGAGTTCTTTAGCACTGACTTGAGATGATACCAAATTTATGTCATCTTGCTAATTATCATAATATTTTTAATGCCTGGTAAATTGAGGATTTTTAACATTTGTTTTATTCGATTTTTAATATGATTGTAAACATTTTATGGCTTGATAGCCGAAGTAAAGAATACAGGCACACACACACACACCACCACCCCCTCGACCCCGCCCCATAGGTGTCTACTGTTTCAGTTTATTGTTGGGAGGGGGCACTTTTCCCCACTGTTTATCCTATATAAATAAATCGTCCAAATTCCCTCCTGCCTCTCTTCTCTTTCTCCAATTTCAGCATAATCCCCTAATCGACCTAACCCAAAACAGGACGCCTGCTCCCCCCGCCCCAATCACCCGCTTTTAATTGGGCACAGTGATCTGCGGTTGTTGTGTTTTGGCGCTGCCCCCGAACCGCCAAAGATGTCTCTTTTATTGTCATCTTGCTTTAAATGACTGCGTTTTTTTGTAAATTAGAGCGCGCGCGGCCTCCCCCTGGGCAGCGGCCACTTTGCCGCTTGGCTGCTTGAGGTATGCGCCCATTGAGGGGCCGTCCTGGGAAGTGGGAGAGCGGCGAGACAAGGTCGGCTCAGGCCGGGCACCCAGGCCAGGGCGGCTCCGGGCTCGGCTCCCCCCGCGGGGCGCAGCTGCCACCACAACACTGGCTTCAAATGGGGCCCTTGTTTACCGTAGGGCGGTCTCCCATTTCAAGTGTCTCCAGTTCCTTACACCCCGGGGTGGGGATGGGGGGTCGGTGACTGGGGACTGGAGCCAGGGGATTAGAGATGGTATGGACAGGCTTTAAGGCAATCCCGAGGTTTCCCCCCTCTGCCCGAGACACCGACCTGCTGCAAAACCTTTACAGGAAGAATAGTCTGAGACTGCTTTTTGCCACGTGCTCTGTTCCCCAGTGACGTCCATAAATATTTTTATGGAATACACTGTATTTATCGCAGTGGTTTCAGCTGGGAAAGGAGGACAAAGTAAAGGAGTTTAGAGGACCAAACATAAAAAGAAAAAAAAAAGAAATGTGTAAAATACGAATAATATATATATATTTTTGGTTAAATGGTAAGTTGATAAATCACTTATTTTTCTGCCAGGAAACTTTGCCAAAGGACACAGCCCAGTTGATGAGAGCTGATGCACACGAGAGTGCAGAGGTCTCGCCTTTTCAACCCCTTGGCGTAGCCAGTGCTTTTTGAAAAACAGCTATTGCTGCATTGTTAATGCTCAACAGCTCAGCAACCCATTTGCAGGTAAACCAAAATATATTTATTATGTCTTTTTAGTTAGAAAATTGCAGGCTGGCTTTCTAATTCTTTTAGGAACAAAATAATGCAGGGGGCTGGGCCATGCTCATGAGGCAAAACCTGGAGTGAGTCATTGCGCCCCTCCCTCCACAATGGTAATATGGCAATAAACAACATATTACACTCTGCAAACCTGAATATATGATTTATACCATGGTATTTGTTTGAACAAAAATGTTTTTGACCAAAACAACAGTGCAAAGGGGTTACATTTTTGGAGTATGGCGAAATCACAATGAAGAGACCTCATGGCTATTAGGAGAGTTGTTTCCATGTGTAAAGTAGTTATTAGACGTAGTCCCTGTGGCGATAAAAGGCGTTTTCTCATGTCAATTTTGGTATACTGTGGTAATAACATCAAATCATACCTTTGCACTGCAGTTATACATGCGTGAATGTGTATTTATTAGTACAGTTATTTTCCCTGCCATGCCTAATAACAAGTTATTTAGAGTATGTACACCAATGAGAACATTTTCACAGATTTCCATAGTACAGTGTACCTGGCATGAGAAAATACTGTTTACTATCTCACACACAATGTTCAGGAGCCTAAGGCAACCCAAATAATCAGACTCTAATGAGCAAATAAAAATTTACAGCACAATGAGAGGGCACGAAGAGGAATCTAATACATGAAGGGGGTATCAAAATACATACTTTTATTGTTTGACTTAGAACCTTCTGATGAAAAGCTTAAAAAGCATTATTAAACCAAAGCTTTTTGTATTATAGTTTAGAATTGTAATTTTTTTTTTATAGAGTTTTTATATAGCGCAAACTCGACCTGAAGGTATCAGAGCGCTTTACATGAGCACCATTTTCGTTACAGACGGACACATTCATTTTTTTTGTTGGGCACGGCGAGATTAAGTGATTTGCCCAGTATCACAGGATGTTGAGCGTCCTTCCTGAGACTCGAACCCGGATCCGCAGCTTTGAGGTCGACCGCTCTAGCCGTTAGGCCACATCCTCTCCCCTAACATTCAGTCTAATACTTTCATGTCCTCATTCATTCAAAAACACCCATCCCTACAACAGCAGATACAACTAATATGGTAGTAATATTCCCGTCAACGTGATTTGATAATCAGAAAACAAAATACAGTGAATACATTAAATCTATAATCAATCTTCGTGTGGCTTATGTTCAAAGTATCGACTATCTCACACAGTGCATGTTATACTTATAATGCCTTGGCAGGGGAGAATATCTCGTTAATACTCATGAGGCCTACTCAGTATGATTTTCTCTCTCTCTGAGGAGAACTGTTGTATTCTGGTTAAATAATTTGTTTATGAATGTTACACACAGCAAGTTAGCATGGATTAAGCCATGTATGCAGATCTACAGAGAGTACTATGCTATTTATTACTTTTGTTGACGGAGCGTAGGGGCATTGCGATCCGCTGGAGGTTTTACCTCCTGTGAATTGACATGAGAAAAACACAGTTTATTGTCTCACAGATTTCATGTTACTGTTTCCATTGTTGGGGAGGCAAGTGGCATCATGACCCAACAAGGCTTCACCTCTTGTGGTTTATGACCCGTCCCTACACTCATCAATGGTAACAACAAATACCATTTACACACTGCATATATATGTGTATATATATATATATGTATATACTTACACACACACACACTACTATGGCCTACAGCAAAAGCCTATGCCCAACCTGTCGGCGGCAGCCAACACCCAATGCACGAAGCCCTAAAGTAGGGATTGGTTGCTTTTAATTTTTAATGATTTATTTATTATCATTATTATTATTATTAATAACGGGTTCACAATCTCTTAGAAACCCTTGGATCCCTCTTGGGTTCACACATTCGATTCCAGGTCTCTGAATCTGAGAGTAGTCCCAATAAGTGTCCACCAGCTCTTATTGGGTCCCTCTTGTCTGGGTTTGTGGACCCAGGAACAGTGTTTGCGGACCTTGAATTCACGCTGAAGGTCTGTGAACCCTGTCTTGGGGTCTGTGAATCCTGAAGCAAAACTTAGTGTTGTTCGAATATGAATTTACCTTTAAAAAACAAAAGACAAGAGGCGTTTGGTGAAACAGGAACAGTTGGTTTAATTAAAATTTCGGCTGGGAGTACAGCGTACAGAAACTGGTTTGAGGACTGTATCAAAGTACAATCAATCAGAGCAAGTTTTGTACAGTTTTGGGTGTCCTAAAAGTACTGGTATGATTCGTAGGGTACCCCAATATAGGCTTGAGTAGTCACCTGACCCTTCACCTACATTTACCGTGCCATTGTACTACATAACGGGTTTTGGTATTGACCTTTTACCTAGTTAAGCACTGCATAAACGTCGTGTGGTTTTCCCCGAAAACAAGCCTCATTAATTATGCATGGAGATTCTCAGAATCACAGCAGGATTACCATCTTCTGCATAATAACTATGTATAAGGGTCATCCTCGACCGATATGACACTGCAAGGTATCCCCTGAGGGTACCTTTTGGGTATATATACACCATATCTTTGCCGGGGGAGGCAGAGGAGAAAGACTTTCATGCTGACATACTGACGCGAAACGCTGAGGTTCCTGCATGCAGACACTCCAGCACGCAGTGGTCTGACATCCCTCGCGGGGTGTCCATCTCGAAACCAAGACCGGGTCCTTCATTCTCTCACACCAGGTAATTGGGTTGGCCTCATCCTAGGGGGATTCTTGGCTCTACACCTACATACATGTTGGGTACACGTAGGTACATCTAGTTAGGGTTGCATTGTAGGAGTACGCATTATTACTGTCATGTATTTATATGCTTGCTTAAATTCATTGCTTTAGCACTATGGTAGAAATCTACCATCCATTTACTCTGTTGGTGCTTATAAACATTTATATCTGCTTCTGTCTTATGGTTGTTTCAGCACACCTATTTTACACTAGAATGACGCAGGCTCAATAATCACTTATTGAAAAACGTCCCCACCGTTTATTCTGTGTATCTCTCCGAGACAAAGTGAGCACGATTGACTGAGCGAAAAGTTACTGTACTGTTTCCACGATCCCTTATGGGACAAAGTTGTCATGTTCGATAGTTGCCAGGAACTATTCTCTCCTTGGTAAGAGGAGTTTACAGTAGCACTGTGAGCTAGCTGGTATACAGGAGAACATATCCGGTGGGGGTGTCTGGAATCAGTCTGGACACCAATCCCACAGTTTATGTTGTCTAAACTAACCCTGCGCGATGAGCTCCGCTCGCGGAGTTTCCTGCACTCCGCGTTATGCGGAGATCGCGGAGTTCCGAAAAACTACGCTTCGCGTTGCGTAGCGGAGGTTTTTTCCTCGCTCGCGTTCGTTAGCGTCAAGTTGGCGACCGCGATCGAGGAAAATCAACCTCCCGGCGAGATTTTTCCTCGTTCGCGATCGTCAACATCAAGTTGGCGAGCGTGGAAAATCAACATCCCGGCGAGATTTCTCAACGCGGGGGGGGGGGTCAGGTTTCTCACTGCGAGTGGTCGCGTATGCTCGCGACAGCTCGCGTTGAGAAACTGCCAGTTCGCGTTGAAAAAGCTGCCGCTCGAATAAAAATCTACTCGAGCGGCAGAAAAGGAAAGCAGGGACCGCTTGCACTGTGCATGGTGCTGTTCGCAATGAGTGCACAGTGCGGACAAGCATCCGGCACTGTGCAATCACCGCGAAAGGCATTTTTCTATTGTACTCCGCCACTCGCGTAGCTTTGCGTAGTGCGGCGGAGTTTTTTTTGCACTTCGCGTAGTGCAACTCCGCGAACTCCGCCCAGGGTTAGTCTAAACGCGCAGATCCTATATAGATTTATAGGAACTACATGACATGGCACCACCAACGTTGGTTTATTTCATATTTCACGGTCCAATCTGAGTAGTTCAGTTGTGCCTTTCTCAGAGACCCCTACTCACATTTACCCAGAGACGTCTGGGGTGGGAAGGGAAAAATCCGCCGCAGCTAAGTAGGCATATCCTATGTATTAGCTGTAGGTTTATTCAAGCTTGAAGGACAAATAGTTCCTTTTGTGCATAAACCTTCTCTCATTTTCCTTGAAACCCTTTTCAACAATGACTGAAGAAGAAAACACTGCGACACCACGTATAAATGCAGTAGGGGAAGGAGAACAGGAAGGTGCGATAAACATTTCAGAAAATGTTAGAACTGCCCTTACTTTAAAACTAGCAGACTACAGAGTCACATCTAGAGGTGGGACAGTAACTTTCATGATCGAGGCACACGAGTCATACAGGATGGAGGTATTCTATTCATGGGTCAAATTCCCACCAGCAGATGCACGCACAAACACATTTCATTTCTACAGTGAAAATGAAATACCAGAGGAATACTGTCCATATGAGGACATTGAAGTTCCGCTTACCTACCAGGAGCACATAAACTGGTTTAAAGGCGCCCTCCCACATACAACAGATAAAGTGAGTCTCGGTCCGCTCAGTAGAGACAGAGCTACTTGGCCGGTCCTAGTGGCTTACACACCGCATCCAGACATTGACACAATGACCATAGCAGACTTACGTCCACTACACAAAGAAATAATAAAACTTTACAGAAATCTGACACAGTTTGTTATGAGAACACTCACACTTCAGCCAACAAGGGCTACACCAGCAGGACAAATTCAGGGGTCTGCAACGAAAATAGCTCCACAAACACTAAACGCAGTTATGGGTAAAATGCCCACTAAGCGTGAGCAAATGCCATTCTGCATAGCTCAGAAAATAACAGTTAGAAGCAGTGTTTCTACACACAAGCCCTCAAGAAAACATAGAATGCTAACAATATGCTTGCCAATGGGGATAGCTCCCCAGATAGAGGATATGGCCAGGTATTGCCGAGTCCCCTCCCTGCCCGTCGGTTGACCCCAACTTTCCTTCCAGAGACCCAGGGATGGATACTTCCCACCCCCTCCCTTTTCCCCCAAGGCACCGATAATAAATCATCCAACACAGAACTTGGATTAGGGGTCACATAACCCCGGCCGTATTTTATTAAAATTAACAAATCATCATAAAAAAATTCTTTGTATATTTTTTAATACGCAGAAAACCCAAACGTATTCAATAACTTTATACATTTCATATACAACGTAATTACACATCTTTATGGCTAACCTTAACACAAGTCTAATACATAGCCATATCTAACCTAAAACTGGAATATGTACAATTTGTTTTCTGCGTATCCCGGATGAGCCTACGTGCAAGGTCATGACTGGTCCCAACTACTTGCCAGGTCCCCCTTCTTAACGGAGTGACCTTGCGCAGGAGGCCCGGTTGCCCATCAGATTCCTTCCCGCGGGCACCCCCTATGCCCTCCAACACTACCTCCCAGGGACTGATGTTATGCCACCTTGGCACCCATGCGCCTGTGCAGGGGTTGGCCCAAGGGCCTGTCGGAAGCGGAACTTCCTACCCCCGCACACTTCATCCTACCGGCCGTAAACGCCCCCTGGAGTGTGATGAGAGACCACTGTCCCCACCCCCCCAGGCGTCCCCATTAAATAATGGGATGCCTACTAAGAGATGTAAGAAATTGACCGGCCAATCATGACCTTACCGCAGACCAAGGATACTCAGACATAAAATACGACAAGTAAAATGACATCGCCCTGTAAAACAAACATACCGATATGACATATTTGGCACAACCTCACAGTACCTGAAAAGGAAAATCACAAAATTCAACTTTGAAAGTAAAACCGTTACACAAAACCTCCACATAAATATTTCCTAAACATCGCTGCCTCAGGGGATGGTGGGTGGGGAAAAAAGAAAAGAAAATAGGCTTCCGATGACCTCAGCCGCATGGACGGAGGCGTGCAGTTGACCCAAAAGCGGAGCAGCGAGGAAAAGACTGTGCCGCCGCTCCGCGCTCCTTTTAAAGGAGCCTTGCACCCAATTCTGGTTTGAACCGGTCCCGGCAGGATCCGGGACCTGTTCTGCTCAATTTGCCCCGGAAGTGCTTGTTACGCTTCCGGGGCATGTCCGTCCCAACCAATCACTGCACGTGAGGGGCGGGCGCCGGCCGCGTCATCGCCGCGCTAGCCCCACCCCCCGCAGGAGAAGCGTCCCGGCGACCGGCACAACCGCCATATTTGTGGCGTGCCCGAGTTCCCGGTGGCGCCTGCGGATATGGCCAGGTATTGCCGAGTCCCCTCCCGTCGGTTGACCCCAACATTCCTTCCAGAGACCCAGGGATGGATACTTCCCACCCCCTCCCTTTTCCCCCAAGGCACCGATAATAAATCATCCAACACAGAACTTGGATTAGGGGTCGGATAACCCCGGCCGTATTTTATTAAAATTAACATCATAATTAAAAATTCTTGACATATTTTTTAAGACGCAGAAAACCCAAACATATTCAATAACTTTATACATTTCATATACAACGTATTTACACATATTTATGGCTAACCTTAACACGAGTCTAATACATAGCCATACCTAACCTAAAACTGGAATATGTACAATTTGTTTTCTGCGTATCCCGGATGAGCCTACGTGCAAGGTCATGACTGGTCCCAACTACTTGCCAGGTCCCCCTTCTTAACGGAGTGACCTTGCGCAGGAGGCCCGGTTGCCCATCAGATTCCTTCCGGCGGGCACCCCCTACGCCCTCCAACACTACCTCCCAGGGACTGATGTTATGCCACCTTGGCGCCCATGCGCCTGTGCAGGGGTTGGCCCAAGGGCCTGCCGGAAGCGGAACTTCCTACCCCTCGCACCCTTCAGCCTACAGGACGTAAACGCCCCCTGGAGTATGATGAGAGACCACTGTCCCCTCCCCCCTCCCCCCAGGCGTCCCCATTAAATAATGGGATGCCTACTAAGAGATGTAAGAAATTGACCGGCCAATCATGACCTTACCGCAGACCAAGGATACTCAGACATAAAATACAAGTAAAATGACGTCGCCCTGTAAAACAAACATACTGATATGACATATTTGGCACAACCTCTCAGTACCTGAAATGAAAATCACAAAATTCAACTTTGAAAGTAAAACTGTTACACAAAACCTCCACATAAATATTTCCTAAACATCGCTGCCTCAGGGGATGGTGGGTGGGGAAAAAAGAAAAGAAAATAGGCTTCCGATGCCCTCAGCCGCGTGGACGGAGGTGTGCAGTTGACCCAAAAGCGGAGCGGCGAGGAAAAGACCGTGCCGCCGCTCCGCGCTCCTTTTAAAGGAGCCTTGCACCCAATTCTGGTTTGAACAGGTCCCGGCAGGATCCAGGACCTGTTCTGCTCAATTTGCCCCGGAAGTGCTTGTTACGCTTCCGGGGCATGTCCGTCCCAACCAATCACTGTACGCGAGGGGCGGGCGCCGGCCACGTCATCGCCGAGCTAGCCCCACCCCCCGCAGGAGAAGCGTCCCGGGGACCGGCACAACCGCCATAGCACAACTGCCATATTTGTGGCGTGCCCGAGTTCCCGGTGGCGCCTGCGGATATGGCCAGGTATTGCCGAGTCCCCTCCCCTCCCGTCGGTTGACCCCAACATTCCTTCCAGAGACCCAGGGATGGATACTTCCCACCCCCTCCCTTTTTCCCCAAGGCACCGATAATAAATCATCCAACACAGAACTTGGATTAGGGGTCGGATAACCCCGGCCGTATTTTATTAAAATTAACAAATCATAATTAAAAATTCTTGACATATTTTTTAAGACGCAGAAAACCCAAACATATTCAATAACTTTATACATTTTATATACAACGTATTTACACATATTTATGGCTAACCTTAACACGAGTCTAATACATAGCCATACCTAACCTAAAACTGGAATATGTACAATTTGTTTTCTGCGTATCCCGGATGAGCCTACGTGCAAGGTCATGACTGGTCCCAACTACTTGCCAGGTCCCCCTTCTTAACGGAGTGACCTTGCGCAGGAGGCCCGGTTGCCCATCAGATTCCTTCCGGCGGGCACCCCCTACGCCCTCCAACACTACCTCCCAGGGACTGATGTTATGCCACCTTGGCGCTCATGCGCCTGTGCAGGGGTTGGCCCAAGGGCCTGCCGGAAGCGGATCTTCCTACCCCTCGCACCCTTCAGCCTACAGGACGTAAACGCCCCCTGGAGTATGATGAGAGACCACTGTCCCCCCCCCGGCGTCCCCATTAAATAATGGGATGCCTACTAAGAGATGTAAGAAATTGACCGGCCAATCATGACCTTACCGCAGACCAAGGATACTCAGACATAAAATACAAGTAAAATGACGTCGCCCTGTAAAACAAACATACCGATATGACATATTTGGCACAACCTCTCAATACCTGAAATGAAAATCACAAAATTCAACTTTGAAAGTAAAACCGTTACACAAAACCTCCACATAAATATTTCCTAAACATCGCTGCCTCAAGGGATGGTGGGTGGGGAAAAAAGAAAAGAAAATAGGCTTCCGTTGACCTCTGCCGCGTGGACGGAGGCATGCAGTTGACCCAAAAGCAGAGCGGCGAGGAAAAGACCGTGTCGCCGCTCTGCGCTCCTTTTAAAGGAGCCTTGCACCCAATTCTGGTTTGAACAGGTCCCGGCAGGATCTGGGACCTGTTCTGCTCACTTTGCCCCGGAAGCGCTTGTTACGCTTCCGAGGCATGTCCGTCCCAACCAATCACTGCCCGCGAGGGGCGGGCGCTGGCCGCCTCATCGCCGCGCTGGCCCCGCCCCCTGCAGGAGAAGCGTCCCGGGGACCGGCACAACCGCCATATTTGCGGCGTGCCTGAGTTCCCGGTGGCGCCTGCGGATATGGCCAGGCATTGCCGAGTCCCCTCCCCTCCGGTCGGTTGACCCCAACGTTCCTTCCAGAGACCCAGGGATGGATACTTCCCACCCCCTCCTTTTTCCCCCAAGGCACCGATAATAAATCATCCAACACAGAACTTGGATTAGGGGTCGGATAACCCCGGCCGTATTTTATTAAAATTAACAAATCATAATTAAAAATTCTTGACATATTGTTTAATACGCAGAAAACCCAAACATATTCAATAACTTTATACATTTCATATACAACGTATTTACACATCTTTATGGCTAACCTTAACACGAGCCTAATACATAGCCATACCTAACCTAAAACTGGAATATGTACAATTTGTTTTCTGCGTATCCCAGATGAGCCTACGTGCAAGGTCATGACTGGTCCCAACTACTTGCCAGGTCCCCCTTCTTAACGGAGTGACCTTGCGCAGGAGGCCCGGTTGCCCATCTGATTCCTTCCCGCGGGCACCCCCTACGCCCTCCAACACTACCTCCCAGGGACTGATGTTATGCCACCTTGGCGCCCATGCAGGGGTTGGCCCAAGGGCCTGCCGGAAGCGGAACTTCCTACCCCCTCACCCTTCAGCCTACCGGCCGTAAACGCCCCCTGGAGTGTGATGAGAGACCACTGTCCGCCCCCCCCAGGCGTCCCCATTAAATAATGGGATGCCTACTAAGCGATGTAAGAAATTGACCGGCCAATCATGACCTTACCACCACAGGCCAGTATAGTTGACCGACTATCTGGCCCCCCCTTCCGCCGCCTGACAAAAGGTCATGCCCTGTCCCTTGCCACTAACATCCAGGCTAGCACGTTCTCAATGAAAAATTCATTGCCCAGCTTTGAAAGGTGAACCCCGTCCTCTAGAAAAAAACGCTCCCCCCGGATGCATCCATGTGCAATCGTCTGCAGTTTGGGAGACCGGAAAAGCCTATCAATCCTGTTATTAATCCTCTTTACGGAGTGATTCAAAGCCCACACAGACTCGCCCCCCCCCCGCCATTGGAACCTCGGGATCATGTGAGACCACACTTATACTGCCTGTGGGCACTTCTTGGCCAACCACTCCATTTCCGTGATCAAAGCCTCCACCACTCCCTGTCTACCCATGTGTACCAAATCATTGCCTCCCAGGTGTACTATCACTACGGCGGGTGCCGCCGGAGACCTAGCCATTAAAGTACAAAAAACATTACAAAAGTGGCTTAGTCGCAATCCCCCTTGTCCGTGCAATGACACCTTGAAACCCGCCTGGCGGGCCCTGTCCGCGAAATTTCCTGTGAAAAAATGTTGCTTCAACCTGCTCACATATGAATGGCCTATGATCCAGACTTCTCTGTGGCCTGGCCCCCAGGCGGGGACCTGGAATTGGCGAGGCTCAGGTGACCGGCGGACGTCGGCTAGCTCCCCTCCGGCAGCACAGGACGTGGAAACTGCAGAAAATTGAAACAAAACCAACCATTAGCAATAGCACTTAGAGTAGGTGTAGAAGCACATATCGTTTGTAACAGTCAGAAGACCAACGCCCTATTCTTTGAACTTCATGTCCCAACAGTCCCCTAGCCGTGGCTTCAGTGGCTGCCCCGATCCTGAAAGAATGGGTACCAAATTTGGATGCATCCAGGCCTGCCGCCCCAAGCGCCAATGTCAATATCTTGCCAAACTGAAATTTCGTGAGGGGAGACCCTTCCTGGTGAATAAATAATAGCCCTCCTGCGCCCCGTGGTCTGCATGCCAGATAAGCCTCTAGGTTGCCTACCGGACAGCATGCGCTCCCTAATGCTTTGTGCAAAATAACGTGATCCCCCCCACCCATTCTGATCCATTTTGGATCTGGGAATTGATAAGGATACAGATCCTCCCTGCAGGTGAACATGGGCAAATTGCATCCCACCCTGCCAATCGTGCTTGTTAGTGCCACCAATTCCCCTACCCTGAAAGCGCCATAGAAGGCGAGGGAAAAAGCAGACCTAAACAGCTGGACCTCCCCAGTGGATCTACATACTTTCCCCACTGCCTCCATGAGGGCTGACAGTACTTACATGCTAATCGGGTGTCGCATGTCCGGCTGGGAACCTTGCAGGCGTGCCACCCTTTCAGAGCCCTTTGAACTAAAAAGGAACCCGTGGGATCCCTATGCCCCTGCCTCTTTGCAAAAAAGGGTATTGATGCCATGTGGCGCCTCGCGCACGCCACAGAACGCCCTCCATTCCTTAATTCCCCCACGAATGATATGACAGACGTTGGCTCGTGCCATGCCCCTTCCCAGCCATCCCCTAGAAATTTGCAGTAGGTGGTAAAGGCCCCCTCATAGGCCCGCCTAGTCCTGGGTGCTAGGCTAGCTGCCACAAGGTCTGGTAGGTTGGGGCACCAAGTTGCCACAGATGCAGGAAAAGGTGTGGGACAGTCCGCTGCTTCTGGGTGATAGGACCTGAAAACCTGCATCTTGAAATGAGACAATGAGTCAGCAGCGTGGTTGAGTATTCCCGGGACATGCCTGGCCCTAAACATCACATTTAATCTCATGCATTGCAGTACTATCTCCTTTAACAAGCGAAGCATCATCTTACACTTAGCAGACTGCTGATTAATGCATTCCACCACTGCCATATTATCAGACCAGAAAACCACAGATTGATTGCGAAACTGGTGTGGCCAAATGGTTAGGGCCACCAAGATGGGGAATAGTTCCAGAAATGAAATGTTACTTGTTACAGCGGCGTCAACCCACCAAGTGGGCCAACGTTGCGCCACCCATTGTGAACCCAGAATGGCACCAAAACCCTCACTCCCAGCAGCATCTGTCATGAGGCCAAGGTCCGGGTTGGACCTGGCAGGGCTGGGCCACACTACCGTGCCATTGAAATCACACAGGAATGCCATCCAAATCCGCATATCCTGCTTAACCTCGCTGGACAACCGAGTGTGGTGATGTTTTTCTTTCAGTCCTGACATAGCCTGTGCAATGGAACGTGAAAAGGGGCGGGCCATTGGGATGATTCGTAACGCAAAGTTAAGCATTCCCACTGCCTTCTGTAATTGATGTAAAGTGACTTTTTCCTTGCTCAGGCAGTCTGCCAATGCTAGCGTGAAACCTCTCACCTTACTCAGTGGCAAGCGTGATACACCCTCCACTGAAAAATCACAGAACATTATTACAAATAAAAAAAAAAAGTGAAAAAGTATTTGATATGTTTAAAAAATAACAAATACATTGGATATTTTTGGAATAATCAGTTATGTCTGTTATATGGGTTGGGGAATAGCTTAACGTTTGAGCCCATAGGAGGCAACGTATAAAGAAATATAGGTCAGACAAGAGTCTGTTCTTATAGTAAACACCCTCCACTGAATCCAGTCCTATGCCCAGGAACTCAATTTGTGTGGCCGGCCCCACTGTCTTTCCTGGCGCCAGGGGAACCCCAAATTCGTTCATGAGTCCGCAAAATGCTTATAAAGCCCTGCCACACTCCTGTGACCCTGGCGCCCCTAACAACAGCAAGTCATCCAAGTAGTGCAATACCCAGTGGTGCCCAGTCACCTGCCTGAAAACCCACTCCAAAAACGAGCTGAATTTCTCAAAATATGAGCAAGAGACCGAGCACCCCATTGGCATGCACTTGTCCATGTAGAACTTTCCTTCTAGCTGGAACCCCAACAGATGGAAGTCTTGCGGATGAACTGGTAGTAAACGGAAAGCAGATTCTTTGTCAGATTTTGCCAACAACTTGAAAGGCGGGGCCGGCATCGGCCACGCCGAAAGTATGGCGGTCGTGCCGGCCCCGGACCCGATGACCATCCGGGGGCGGGCCTGTCGCGCGCAGTGATGACGCGACAGGCGCGCCTCACCGCTAATTGGTCGGAGTCCTGGCGTGACCCGGAAATGATTGAAAGCACTTCCGGGTCACGCATTTTGGGCTAACGCCAGGCCGGTCAGAACTGGCTTGGCTGGCATCTTAGGAATAAAAGGTGGGGGAGCGGCGGAGTTGGCCTCTTTGCTCGCCGCTCCCTCAGCCTGCCATTAGTCACGCCAGCCTCGCTAGGAGGCTGGGGTTGTGTAATTTCTTCTTTTTTCCTTTGTTCTGCAGGTGGCGGTCGGCAATTACAAGGTGACGGTGGGGGCCGGTGCTCGTCGTCATTCAACGGCATTTCTGGTGTCGGATCCTCGCGTGATTAAAGCGGCGGACCCGGAGTGGGCTGGTAGTGCAGCGCGGTCTTAGAGTCGAGGATCAGTGAAGTGCTGGGCGGTTCGAAAATGGAACTGGCGGTAGTGAGCTTGCCGGCACACAGAGCTTGGGATGTTGAAGGTATTTTTCGCATCAGCTGTGTATTTTAGCGTTGCACGTGGGGCACTCGAACGATGCATTGCAGCGCGTTGTGAGCCTATGCCAGGCCTGTATTCCGGGTGAGCAGCGCTGTTGATCCGTTAAGGCGTCAGGGCTGCACACTGCCTCCACTGACGTCATCTCAGGTTGTACTTGTGTCACACGCACGCACAGTGCGCTAGCTTCGTGCACGTGGCCTGCCAGAACTGCACACGCCCTTGTGTCATTCATTGGCAGAGTTGCACATTTTTCAAGGCCAGTCCAGTTAAATTAATTTTAGAGTCAGGAAGTGAGCCAAATACGAGTTAGAAAGGCAACATTACATACTCCACCCGAGAAAAGTTTTGTTTCCTTGAACAATGCTTAGCAGAGTAATTTTACCCCCCTTCGTACGTATAATGGCCCAATTTCGGCCTGGCTTTAATGTGCGGAGTAATGGGCAGAAAGGGGTCGGGCGGTGACAGCGGAATGCACGTTGTTTGATGTTTTTCGTGTATATGAAGATTGAGCAATGCAGACAGGTAGCGCCGAGGTTTGAAGGGGGAGTGAGCATGATGGCACTTCATGGTAGCAAAACGGCCCTTCTACGGGATGTAAAGAATGGGATATTGCGTTTGCACCCGAGTCGGCAAAAATCAGATTGCATCCAGATTTGCATTTTATTTTGCCTCGGTGGTCAGTGATTTGGCATACAGGAGCTGAATGGAGCCTCTGCATCCTATTCAAAGTTTGTCAGGAACAGGGACGACCTGGTCGGGCATGAGCAGGGGCGCTTGGTGGCCAGCAGTTGTTCGTGCAGTGTTACTACAGGAAGTGACGCCGTGTCACTGGGGTGTCCCTCATGGGGGACGGACGGAAGGAAGCTGGGTGTAGGATTTGCCATGCGTCGCAGGGTAGAAATTAGGTGTATGTATGGAACGTACAACGTGTGTATCCCTGTCTAGACCATTGAGCTCCATTGCCCCGTTGTCTGTGGGAGAACTGGGGCTACATCCCCACTCTTTACTTTTCTTTCTGCGCCGGTGGATGGCGGTGTACATGCACATCACGTGTTTTCCGTACATTAATTTATTCAGGGCCACCTGATTGTTTTGTTGTGGGTGTCTCTTGCGGTAGCGGCACCGCTGTATGCGGCTTGGCATGTGCAATCGTGTTGGAGGCGATCTTATGTGAGGGTCGGTTTTCGGTGTTCCTCATTGTTGTGCAACTGGTGCTAGGCTGAGCACTCCATGGGAAGTCTGCTTGTGCTATGCTGGGCACTCTCATATGGAAGTTTGATTTCTGTGTTCCTCACTTAATGCAATTGGTGCTATGCTAGGTGCTCTCGATTGCGAGTAATTTGAATGTTCCTCGTTAAATACAAATGGTGCTGTGCTAGGCGCTCTCCATTGAAAGTGATTTGAAAGTTCCTCAATAAGGGCAACTGGTGCTATGCAAGGCGCTATCAATTCAAAGTCTGACTTGAATATTCTTCAGGTAAGGCTACTTGTGCTATGCTGGGCACTATCAATTGAAAGTTCGATTTCGTTGTTCCTCACTTAATATAGCTGGTGCTATGCTTGGTGCTCTCTTTTGCCAGTAGTTTGAATGTTACTCATTTAAATACAACTGGCACTACGGTGGGTGCTCTTGATTGACAGTGATTTAGATATGCCTCACTTAAGGCAACTGGTGCGAGGCGCTCTCGATTCGAAAGTGATTTAGATGTTCCTCACTTAAGGCAACTGGTACTATGCGAGGCGCTCTCAATTGAAACTCTGATTTCAATATTCTTCATGTAATACTACGTGTGCTGAGCTAGGCAGTCTCAAATTGAAAGCTGGATTTTCAATGTTCCTCACTTAATGCAACTTCTGCTATGCTAGGCGCTCTCAATTGCCAGTAATTTGAATGTTCCTCATTTAAATGCAACTGGTACTAGGCTAGGCGCTCTCGAGTGAAAGTGATTTCGATGTTACTCACTTAAGGCAACTGGTGCTATGCTAGGCGCTCTCGATTGAAAGACTGATTAGGTTTTAAAAGCCCCAGCCATCGTAGGCTGTATTGCATCCATGCTTAAAGTAGGCTTGGGTCGATTCACAGGAAACGCAAGGTATATGTTCGGTATATATTACCTGCTCTTATTGTTGTCTCACGAAAATCCTTGCGGAAGCAAACATATCGTTGTTAGCTTGCTAGAAGTCTCTTTCCACATTTTGTAGTATAACTTACTTGTGAAGTTACGTGTAGCGTGGGAAGGTGTCTGGGGATTCAGAATGCGAAGAACTCAATATGGCGCATTTGTGGTGGTCTTCTAACGTCCACAATTTTACGTGTACTAGCCGCAGGCCTTTAGAACGTAAGGTTTTGCTGTGACGGTTTGTTGCCACAGGAATGGGCAAACCGTCAATGTTTTTGAGGTTGAAACTTGACTGCCCTACTGTTGGCATCACATCAAGATGTTCAGAGCCGCTATGATGTCACGCCAAAAAGGTTACAAGACTTCGGTATCAGTCTTGCGAGGCGATTGCCTCTGTGATGTCACTTTGGTACACGATCAGCACTTATGATGTCACACCGATACGTCCCAGGCATGGTTGTCACAGAGTACCTGTGCACGCGTGTGCTGTTACATATATGAATTAGGAGGCTGTGTCCAATAGCATTTATGCACCCATCGCAGGTGCACGTAGACACTGGTTAGGCACATGGTGCCTTTGCACCTGTGCGCTTGTACACATACGCATTATATGCCTGGTTGGTCACACGGTACTTATGCACTCTTGTGCTCCGGCATTTATGCATAATACTAACAGATTGTGTCACACAGACCTATGCACCCTTGCAATCTCACAATCAAAGATTATATACCTGTGTTTTGTCACACGGTACTACCTATGTACCCTTGTGCTCGTACGCTCATAATATTTGCCTGTGGTTGTCACACAGTACCTATGTACCCTTGTGCTTGCACACTTATAATATTAGTGTATTGCGTAATACAGTACCTTTGCACCCTTGGGCCTGCACACTTCCGCATTGGATGACAATGTCGGGTCATACAGTACCTATGCACCCTTGTGCTTGTACAATTTGGCCACTAGATACGTGGGTGGGGTCACACAGTACCTATGCATACGTTTGCTCGTGCATTAGTGTCACACAGTAACTATGCTCCCTGGGGTGTGGGTGTTATAGGTGGGTGCAGTCCCATGAGGTGGTCAATATGGCTGCCATGTAAAATGTATCTCTTATCCGAAGGCTAAGAGCACTAACCATGGTGTTTTGTGTTCCTTTTTGTATGGCTGGACCCCTGCCTCTGATACCTGGGAGGTGATCCATACCGCAAGGACGGCACGACGCCTGTGAGGTGATCTACACCTCAAGGTCGGCAAGAGGTTTACAGGAAGTGGGACCGAAAGATCCGCAGCAGGGTGGCAAGCAGAGGCATCGAATGGTGATGAGCGTTCAAGAGAAGGGCTCGGAGGTGCCAGCATGCATGGGTGAGATGCTGCGGTCCAGGTGCTGTCTTGGGTGGCGTACAGTTATAGACAAACAGAACTTGCCGCCAGCAGGGGTATTTAGTAGTCCGCTGCGTGACAAACGCATATGTCTTGCCAGCCTGACCAACACCAGGGGTAAGGGACAAGATGCAACACCTCAAACACCCTTTATTTGGTAACGGTGCCTGTACACGCGGGTGCCATATTAGTGGATACTGCGCGACATTGAGATGCTCCTTAGTGGGGGTCAAGGACGCCTTAGCAGACACTGCACGGAGTTGGGGTGCTCCGGAGTGAAGTGAAGCTTACGCGGAGCCTATCCCAGAGCATAGTGGCCAAGTGTAGGTTGGGTGCGAATTCCATGGCTATGTTATGGGAGATCTTGGGGCCTGTGGGGCACTCCCTGGGCTGTCTTCCGAATGTTACAAATTCAGGAGTCAGTCGATTATTCCAATATGGCATCAACCCTCTTGAGATGGGTGCAGTGGCACCAGCACAGAATATCATGGCCTGGGGCAAAGTGTCTCTCAGGCGCATCGTGCTGTTATTCAAGGGAGGCCATGGAAGGGCCCCGGGATGGTATGTCAATCTCCTCTTCATTAGCCAGCCCTAGCATTATTATCCTGCACTTGGGGGGTGACTTGGTACGCCTGCGTAAAAGGGGGCGGGTCGTAACATTAATCGCTGAGGTGGGTTGGTTGGCACGTCTAGGCCCGGGGTATACCCTGGTCTGGTCACAGATGGTGCAGAGATTCCAATGGCGGTGTAGTTAAGTCTGGGGGGGCATTGACCCACTCGGTAAGGATACTTAACAAAAATTTGTTGAGGCTATCTAGGGCTCGCCACTTGCAGATTATAGCGCAGGGAGCACATCTGGGGGGGTGTTGTGCTTCTTTAAAAGACGGCGTCTATTTGTAAAATTAGCAAGTTGGCTGGATAAGGATTTACCTTTCAATTAGTTTTTTGGGGGGGCCTGATAGTCGGGCAACTATGCAGGCCTGTGGCGGTAAGGTCATGATTGGTGAGCAGTAAATTTAAGGTCCTTAGAGGGCGGCGCCATTCTTGAAGGGGGTCGCCCAAGGGGAGGGACAAGTGGTCTCTCCAACTCCAGGGGCAGTTACAGCCGGTTGGCTGGATGGGTGCGGGGAGTGGGAGTTACGCTTTCCAGTAGGCTGCTTGGCCACCCCGCACGTGCACAATGGCGCAAGTAAACGGCGCATAACTGCAAGGGCCCCATTATGGAGATAATCTACAGGGCGTACGGGGGTGACCTGGGGGGGGAAGTACCCTCACGGGGAACGGGCCCTCTGCGCATGCGCACTCCGGTTGGAGGGCGGGCATAAGGGTGTACGGGGGTGACCTGGGGGGGAAGTACCCTCACGGTGAATGGGCCCCGTGCGCATGCGCACTCCGGTTGGAGGGCGTGTATAATTTTGATAAGTATCTGGCGCCAGTTATTGACCTTGCCGTAGGCTCAAAATAGAGATACGCAGAAATTGAAATATGAAATGTCATGAGTATGGTTATTCATTATGATAGGTTTAGATTCGGATAGGAATACCTTTGTATTAGGGATATGTTAAGGTTAGCCATCTGACATCTGTACTTATCAATGAATCAATGTAATGTAATGTTTTTCTGCGTATTGTGTAAATATTGTATATTAATTTTGTTTTAAAAAATTTTATGCAAATAAATACGGCCGGGGGTTTACGACCCCTTAATCCAAAATCTTCTCAAGTTGTTATCTTGATATTGATGAGGGAGGAGGGGGTATAGGCAGTACCTGGCCATAGTGCCTGTGCCAAGCAACTGCAGCATTGCAATCGCCTGATCCAATGATTCGTATCTCACAGTGCACAGTGCCCCATCAATAGCATCATTCAATGATTGACCCCTGGGAGCTGATAGGTTATGGATCAAGCGGAACTCCCCCGGGTCCTTTTTGGGCACCACACCTAGCGGTGAGCAGACAAAATTATCAACAGGAATTGTAGCAAAAGGACCAGCCAGTCTCCCTAAACGCAATTCCTTCAACACTTTAGCTATTGCCACAGACTTGTTATCCCTCACTGATTGCTGATTGCGGCAGTAAGAGACCCCAGAATAACCCGGAGCAGGAATCCTAAAGCCATCCCTGAAACCTTCTAGCAAAGTCTGGGCTGTGTTTGGGCAACAGTATTTATTTAGCCAAGGTATCAAAGCCATTGTTTTTATGGGTGAGCGTGCCTTGCTAAGCAACAAACCTTCATTCCTGTTTTTTACATCCCTTATCCTTTGATTTCTTAAAACATTTGTATTCTGGGTGGGAAGATAGGCCACAGAAAGAACAGGCATGTTTGAATTTGCAGGAACCCGTGGGCCTAGTGCAGGTACGTCTGTTGAAATCCCAACAAGCCCCTTTCTTGCCACCCCTCCCCCGCTATGGGGTGCACCTGACCGAAAGGACTGCCCTCTTGGTGTGTCCTGGCTCAGGGTTTTCATGTGTCTCAACCACAAGATGACATCCATTTGATCCCAGGTTAAGTCCGGGCCAGAGGCCTTTGCCCTCCGGAATTCTTTGTCATATTCTTTCCAACCCACTCCCCCGTACTCATCATGCGCACATGTGATCCTATTCTGATAACACGCCAATTGCGCGCCCAGCCCGGGGAACCTTTCTACCATTATCGCGTGATAGTTGGAAAATGCCTTTATCCAATTAACCAAAGTTTCATCAATCTTTTTCCTGGTGGGCCAATTGCCCCAAATCCTTTGGATGAGCCCATTCCTTCATCTTTTTGGCCTCCTCTTTCTCATCCTTCTCAATTAACAAAGAAAACATGTTCACATATTCCCCCTTCCAGATTTGTTCCTTTACATCCTGTGAAATGTGCCTCCCCAGACGCTCTCTGGATGTGCGCATCTCCCCCAAACCTAAAATTGGTAACACTGGCACTGTACCTGCAGACGTGCCGGCTTGCGTGTTCAGTTCCTGCAGCTGTGCCAGCTTTGGGGGGCTCTGGGCCACTCGTGTCGCTCCCTGCGCTCTTTTGCCCTGCCCCGCTGGCACCCCTCACAACTGATGCCGGTGAGCTCGTCTCAACCGATTTGCGCTACCAAATTCTTGGCCCTTTCCACTGCGTCCCCCTCGGCTAACTGGACCCCACTGTCTGCAGAAGGAATTACTGTCCCCGCTTGGGCTAGCCATGGGAGCACTGCCGCTAGACTGGCTACCAAATCTGGTTGACCAGGAACACTACCCCCGGGGAACCACATGGGGGTACTACTGGCTGGAATGGGACCCCCTCTAAACTAAGACCCCCTGGCGCGCCTGGCTGACTGGGGCCCCCTGTGCCCCCTGGTGGTGCTACTTCCCCTGGAGCTGCTCCATTCCCCTCCTCTGGCCGGGATCCCCCAGCTGAGACTGAAGGTCCTGGGATCCCTGGGCTCGGCAAACCTGCTGGCACAGCCCCCCGCCCCCATGTTGGGGCTTAGATCTCTGGCGTACTGGAGGGAAAGCCGCCATGGGGGTCACCCCAGAACACCTGGGCCTGTCTTCAGCTTCCTCCTGCCCATCCACTCTCCTACGTAACTCTGCCACGGTCTGACCCAAATCATTCATTGTGCGCATCATTGTCGCCATCCACTCCTCCATTCGAGTTGGAACCTGACCCCTCTTTGCCTTTGGTGCCATTACTAAATTACTACACCGCAAGGAGTGCCCGCCGTGATAACTGGCCGTTAGCCAAACACTTTGCCTGTGGCCTACCACACCAGTAAAACCCCTAGGAGTACTGCACTAAAACAGGGAGGACATGGACCTATGCAAGGGCCAACTCATAGCAGTGCCCCCCTGCACCACCAATACCAGGTTACAGATGCACTTGCAGCAGGCCAAACCTTACTCTTCCCCACCTGGTGTGGCCTTTAAAAACCCTCAGCCTTAGTTGCAAACCCCTGGGGCCAAGCTACCTAAGGTCTGGTCTGGGGCGATGCCCAAACCCTTACGTCCCTTCTAAATCAGCCACTGGTCCAAGCCCCCAGTCGACCACAAGCACCCCCACAGCCAGAGCCACTCCCACAAGTCCAATCAAGTGGGTCAGGTGAGTACGTACTCTAACCCGCGTGGCTCCCAGCTGTGGTGAAGTGCAGGTCTACCGGAGACGAAGGGAAGAGTGCCCCAAGCTGCTGCTGCCGATCGTTTTCTCCTCGCGCTCAATCCTTGAAATTCCTGCAGAAAAAGGAAAAAGAAAAGAAAATAGGCTTCCGATGACCTCCGCCGCGTGGGCGGAGGCGTGCAGTTGACCCAAAAGCGGAGGGGCGAGGAACAGACCGTGCCGCCGTTCCGCGCTCCTTTTAAAGGAGCCTTGCACCCAATTCTGGTTTGAACAGGTCCCGGCAGGATCCGGGACCTGTTCTGCTCAATTTGCCCCAGAAGCGCTTGTTACGCTTCCGGGGTATGTCCGTCCCAACCAATCACTGCCCGCGAGGGGCGGGCGCCGGCCGCGTCATCACCGCGCTGGCCCCGCCCCCCGCAGGAGAAGCGTCCCGGGGACCGGCACAACCGCCATATTTGCGGCGTGCCTGAGTTCCCGTGGCGCCTGCGGATTGTACTTCTTGGGGTACAGTTTTCGCTGCTATTTATACCAGAACTCATGGTATCCCTTCAATAGCAGTAATACCAGATGTATTGACACAGATACAGAATGAGTATGGAGCAGAACTTGCTCTGAACTTAGGGATGAAATTGTTAGGAAATTTTGCCCAGGTATCCACAATTATGTTAGCAAACATAAAAGGGCAGGCAGCAGCAGTGGCAATACGCCAACGCCTGAGGGATTTCACTCCTATACAACAGGAGCATGAATTACCTAAAATTATCGAAGATGCATATGCCAAATTATGTAGAGGTAATTTGGGAGCTAGAGCAACAAAACCTCAACTCATGGGTGGTCTTGAAAAGGATAACACCAAGCAAGCACCTGATTCTTCTAAGAAGAAATGGGACAATAAAAAACAAAAGAATAGAGCGAATAGATCACAATCAAGGAGTGGGTCTCTCAACCGGAGCCTTCCGAAAGGAGGTACAACCTTAGGAATCGTGACAACATTAAAAAACCTGACCGGTATCAGGATACTGATACACATTCCTCTCGCTCCTTTCAGGGTTCTTCAGAACACTCTGAGAGGGAAGGACGGTCAGAACACAGACAAGAAGAACGAACAAAGTCCAGAGATACACATCGTACTTCGGACTATAATACCAAGAAAGAGGATAAACAAAAATCAAAACCTCAATTTAAAAAAAAGGTAGCTGGCCTTAATTTAGAAATGCCAAAGATACTGAGGACTCAACTTCTGAGCGGGGAATGGGCTTTGACGATGCTAGACAGCGCAGCAGAAGTAACAATAGCTCGCCAGAACCTGATGGAATTTCTGGTGACAGCAGCGTTGAATGAACATATCACGTTTGAGACACCTGATACTAGGGTAAGTGTCCCACACCCGGTATATGAAATAACACTCCAAACGGAGGGGGACAAACCCAGAAAAGTTAAAGGTCTCTTTTGGGAGAACCTGACTTATGGCTATGACATCCTTTTGGCTGAAAAAGATTGGCCGCCTGAGATTGTTATGGAGTGCCTGAAGGAAGAAACTGTAATTTTACCGGCCATTTCCGATCTCGTTCCAGTATCACTAAAACATTCAAACGCGCAGGAGTGGACGGTAGCACTTGCTCCAGGATTATATCGCAACCATGCAGGGTGGGATGCTGAGTCACCTCACCATGTAATCCCAGTAAAAACTACTCCAACCCCATAGAGACAGTACCCAATAAAACAAGAAGCTAAAAAACTGGTCAGGGAGATCTTAGATCAACTTGAATACCAGGGTGTAATAGAAAAGTGCACCTTTTCAATGAATAATCCTTTGTTTCCTGTAATGAAGCCTGACAATTCATACCGCCTAGTTTTAGACTACAGACATCTGAACACATGCACAAAGATATTTGCAGTACAGAATGCATGCAGTGCTGCATTAATGAATAACATTGTGCAGAAAAAATACAAAGCAACACTAATATCTCAAATGGATTTTTCTGCCAAAATATAGCGCCTGAAAGCAGATATTTCACAGCATTCTCAGCCCTAGGCTCTCAGCGTCAATTCTGTCGACTGCCCCAAGGGTATAAGAATAGCCCCGGGTTGTTCTTAGCCAGGGTAACGGAGTTACTTCAAAATGTTGATGAGGAGACATTGTCCTATGTAGATGATATTTATCTGACGGATGATGATTTATTGGATCATTTGACCAGGGTCAACAACACAATTTTGGGGTTTGCCTCTGAACTTTAAAAAATTCAACTTTAAAAAATAGAAAATAGCCCACCTCAAGGTCCTATTTTTGGGATACAAATTATCAAGTTAAGGGAAAAGCTTAGCAGCTAACTTTTTATACAAATGCGCACTGCTCCAACCTCCAAAAACTCTGAAAAGTTTACAATCCATATTGGGATTCCTAAATTTTGGCAGAACATACATTTTGGATTACACAGAAAAAGTGAAACCTTTCTACGATCTAATCAGACCTGATTTTTCAATGAGACATTGGATGCAGGAACACACGGATATCCTACGTTCCTTACAAGCTGACATGATAGCTTCCAAACACCTACACACACGTGCAAATACCACAAATCTGATGATCCTTGTAATCGTGGGTTAATCAGGGTATACTTACCTAACCTTCAATGAAGGCGAAACGGTACCCTAAGCATACAAATCACACTTGCACACAAATGCTGAAATGCGCTTTGCTTCTACAGAAAAAATTCTGACAGCAGTACAGACTGCCATAGTGAGAGAAAGAGCACTGGCACTGGGGAAATGAATAATTGTCGTAACTCCAGTACCTGCCTTAGAGGCTGTTACAAAGGCAAGCGTTCCAAACGCAAAAGCTTTACATCCACGATCGATACAATGGGGTAATTCTGTCACTGCAACCGATGTAGACTTCAAATTTGATTCCACAATAAAACACAAGCATTTCTGCAGTACGAACAAGAATATCCTCTACCGAATGAAATAATGCCTGTAGATCAGTATGAATACATTATTTACACTGACGGTTCTGCTCAGCCTGCCATAGGTAGTAAACAACAATACAGCGCAGCTTGTGTGATTGTAAAAGGACGTATGCAGGAAGGCAAGTTTCATCCTAGCAGTATGAAGACGCAGTCTCTGGGCGACTGCACAGCACAGCTGGCAGAATTAAAAGCCCTATTACTGGCACTAATACAAACTGATCGAGAATTCCCCACACTTGTAGTGTGCGATTCGTTTTACTGTGTCCAGTCTTACCATGAATATCTCCACTATTGGGGTCAGAATTGGCTTAAAGACTCAAAAGATTGCACAATAAAGCACAAATTGCTTTGGGAACAAGTGGCAGAGCTGAAAAAAGACTTGCCAAGAGCTCACGTGATACACACGCTGAGTCATCAACGTGATGGCGTACACATTGAAGGGAATTCATTGGCTGATGAAGCCGCCAAGGCGACAGTGCAAACTGCTGCCGTAGCTGCAATCACTCGTTCTAGCACGAGAATAGACGGAAGCATAATGGTAGCTGTCATTGCTTCACGCAAAAACAGCACAGCCTCGCCAAAAGGCTTTCCACTCAAGTACTCCTACAAGTTAGATGCAAAAAATATTCCATATGCTCAAATTCCAGGAGTGGGGGATAGAGTAATACCAAACATGGATCGCAGATTAGGTTTAATTCTAGCTGCACACAAGGGTTTGGGTTCTGCACACGCAGGGATTACTGCAACAGTTTCTCTACTGAAACAACGCTATTGGTAGCCAGGTTTAACAAAACAGACAAAAGCATTTGTCCTTAAGTGCGACATCTGTCAGTATATGAAGGGTTCCACCGTAGCACGTCCAGCGCAAACACTACTACTAATATCAGACAGACCTCTTGCTTGTGTCAATTTGGACCACTGTGGCTCCTTACAATCTGATGGGGCTTACAATTTTATCTTGGTGGCAGTGGATTCATGCTCTAGATTCCTGTGGGTTTGGCCTCAGCGCTCGGCTGATGCCCGAAATGTTATAAAATATTTGCGAGTCTTCATAGGGACATACACAGTTGGCACATTACATTCTGACCATGGCCCGCGTTTAGCTCTAGGGCTTACGAGGAAGCCATGGGAAGTTTGGGTGTTGCATTGCGGTTCTCCTCTCCGTACTATCCTGAGGGAAATTCGGTGGTGGAGAGAAAAAACCGGGACTTAAAGCAATCTTTAACAGCAAGGGTATTAGGTTCGGGTGATAGTTGGGTCAATCACCTATATGGGGTCCAGGGGGCACTTAATAACATGCCAAGAAATTCCCTAGGCGGTATCACCCCTTACGAAGTCCTATTTGGGACGAGAATGCGGGTACCTGACCTCGATTGTGGCAGCACTGTGGCGGATGAAAAACCATTTGACATCAATAAACGTTTGGCTGTTTTATAGGAACTCAATGAATTCAGGGCACTACAAAGCAACATCCAAGTAAAACGCACCGCCACTGGGGAAGTACAATCAGTTACGGTAAGACCTGCCTGGATCCTAAAAGTCGGGATCTGGTCTGAGAAAAGATTGTGGACAAGAAAGAATTTGGGCCATCTTACAGAACGCCAGTACCTGTCCTGGCTGTTGAAGGAACAAGAACAGTACTACTTCCGCCTCTTCCCGTAAAAAAAGAAAAGAGATTTGTCTCCATTGATCTGATCAAACTGCACTATCTGGCTGATCCTGAATAGCAGGCCAAGTGGACTCCTGGGTATCCGCGTTTCTCCTCTCGCTACCATACAGGAGGTTCAGAACGAAAGACTGATAACATTTGAAGATTCTACTCTACGAAGTTGCCAACAATGAAATGTAACTCGTGCCTATTGAAATTGAACAACAAAATTCAAATGAAACACAGATATCAATTCGGCCTAACACCGACATCTACATCAATATGCCTCTACAAGAGACATCTGCAAGTTCAACAAAACCTGCTGAACTAACAAAGCTAGATCGAACTGCATCTGGCTACTTCATTGATTTCGACACTTTTTCTCTGGATCCAAGTGAACCTGAGTCACCGCCAGCTCCAGTTTCCCATAAAAAAACGACTTCATGATTTCTACATTTTTCTGAAAAGGACATACCTAGTCTCACCATGGTTACAGCTCTGGATAATAGCTGGAATACTGGTCCTACTATTCTGGATAGGTTTAGTGACGGTCTTTTTCTTACTTGTGAATGGACACTATCTCTCAGAACACTCCGCAGTATCACATGTGAACCTGGTACTGAAACCTCACATGTCATCTCATCGTAAACAGAGAGACCTGCCCTATGTGAACATTACAACAGTTCCAGTTCCTGATGGAATAGTTTGGGATAGAGTTTCATATGATTAATTTGGTCCCACTGAACTTTAAAAATACCACATGTATTCAAAATTTCTTTAAATTATATCATCACCTCCAGTACAGACTCTGACGATTGGGATTTTGAAACTGTTAATAATATGTTGTCTGATTTAGAAATGTCTGCAGCATTTACGAAAAATGAAATGTTTGACGACTCGTCTGATTTTGATACCATGTACTGTTACCAACATTATGGTCAACACTTTCTGCATAGAACAAGTGCACCACGTAATGTTTTCACATACCACCAATGGGAACATTACCCAACACCACCGAAAGGTAGTTCACAAACGTTTGCACAAAAGTTTGCTTATTTTTCTGGGTTTAATACATCAGATCCGCACTCATATTATTATAAGCTGGCACCTACACCTGCAAAGAAAAGTATGCTCACTAACACGAAACAGATATACTCTGCATCCTTTATTGCCCAACTGTGTGAACAGGGTTTTGACTTATGGAAAGACACTATAGACATAAAATCAGTCTGGGGTACTAAGGAATGGCAGGTTCAGGCAACCGAGGCACTATTTAGAGCATGCCTCATACCACAACAGATGATTTTCCTGAATGACACTGTGCAACAGGCTTCCGGTCTTGGGTTAGCCAAGATTAAGGACTTGAACACACCACGTATTCCCTCACCTTCACACTTGGAGGGATGGCAGAACTATACAGAAAATGGTGAAGGTACACTCGATGACATTGTGCATGACGTTTCATACAATTCAACAGACCCCAATTGGAAGGGATGGTTAGTTTGGCCTATCGACACAAATAGGTGTCAGTCAAGATTCAGGGGTACCACCGAAGGGTTTAGTATCTATAGGCCCGACTTACGCTATGTACAACGAGAACACCCGGGAGTGGTGACATCATACAGTGTTGGGAAGTTATACCTAGATTGACTAAGAACCTAGTGTAAGAAAGTGGCTCTGTATATACTGTTCCCAAATAGGTACAGTGTGCACAGAGTCCACAGTCCCCAGAGGTTTGGCAGAGGATAAAGTTAGATATAACCTTACTCTCTAAAGTGGTAGCTTGGTCGAGCAGTAAGGCAGTATCAGAGGACAGTGTAAAGCATTTGTTGTACACAGTCAGCAAATGGTCTCACACACTCAAGAACTGAACTCTAGGCCAATGGTTTTGTATCAAAATATATAGTTGTTTTATTTTAGAACCAACAATAGGTATCAAAATATACTTTCTCAGAATGAGTTACTTTAGTTAAATACTTTTCAATAGGCAATAGACTTTTGAAAACAGTAGTTACAGTTGTTGCATTAGGCAACACAATTTCAAACACAATAATGCATTGAGCTCAATGGGAATTTCTAGTTAAATGCAATAGATTACTTTTGGATTACTTTTCTTACCACAGGACTGGATCCTAGATTCAGTCCTGGGACATCTCCTGTAAACAGTTGAGTAAAAACGTTTTGGTTACAGTTGTGATTTTTAAGGAATATTATTGTATTTTAAAAGTTGACACTTAGAAACTTTTTCACATAGAATCACCAATGTTATGCTATGGGAGGAAATTCACTTGGCAGGGAAGTGGGGTTATTGTTACTTTTTCTAACTCAGTGTTGGATCCTGAATCCAGCACTGGTGCATCTCCTGTAAACAGTTGAAAGAATGTGTTTTTGTTATACAGGCGATTTTTAACGAATATTTGTAAGTTTGCAAAATCGAGACAGAAACTTTTTCAGCAAAAACCAGGCAATGTTATCCTATGGAAGGAAATTCAAGTTACCGGTAAGTACAGTTATGATTACTTTTCAGGGTCAGTGCTGGGCACCAAGATCCAGCACTGGGATCTCTCCTGATAACAGGTGAGTAAATTCGTTTTCGTAATTCGACTGATTTTAGATGAATATTTTCAGTTTTCAAAAGTCGACACTTAGAAACTTTTTGGAAGAAAAAGTGTCAATGTTATCCTATGAGGAAAAATGAGTTATCGGTTTTGAGGTAAGTAATCGGTCTTTTGAGTTGGGGTTCTGGGGTTAGACTCAGGGGTCTCCCAGGGTCAGTGATGCACTGTTGTTTCACCCTCAGCGGCACTAGGGCGGCCGGGTGCAGAGTGTTGAGGCCCAATGTTATCCTATGGAGGATAGGGGGACTCCGGTTGGTGGCTGCTGGCAAGCAGGCCACGGGGTTGTGGGAGCAAAGCTCCTAGGGTTAAGCTCAGGGCACGTTGGGGACCAAGTTAGCACCAAAGGGGCACCCTCAGCGGCACTAGGGCGGCCGGGTGCAGGGTGCTGTTTTGAGGTCGGGTGCCCTGTTGATTTCAATGGGGATTTTCGGTTTTGGTTTTCAGCTGCAGGCTCGGTCCAGGAAGACTTCCAGGAGGAACCAACAGCTGGGCAGGTAAGTTGGAGGGCTCGGGGACGTAGGTGCACCTCTGGTTCTCTTCTCCAGGGCGCAGGGCGGCTGGATACAGGGGTGTCTTTTGAGGTCGGATTTCACCTTACCGGGCCACTCGCGGTTGGGGGGGGTCTCCGTGCAGAGGCTGCAGGCGACGTCGGGGAGTCCTGGAGGGGTCAACCCACAGTGGACTCGGACTCTGGAGCGCTGGGGGACCTCGCTGGGACCGGTGGGCCACTTGAACTCGGGCTGTAGGCAACGGGTGCAGTGGTGGTTCCAGGCGTCGGGTTTCTTTTTCCTCAGCAGGCTCGGAGTCTTTGTTTGGTGTTTCTTTTGAACAGAGCTGCTGTTCACAGGAGATCCGGTCTTTGTTGAAGGCAGCCAGTCCTCCCCGGGGTTCTGGAGGTCGCTGGCTGCAGGACAAGGCGATTTTTGGCGCAGGATCTCTGGAAACTGCAGACGGGCCGGTAGGGCTGGGGCCAAGTCAGTTGTTCTCTGCAGTCTCCTCTGCTGGGAGTCTTCTTTCGTCCTTTTTCTTCTTAGGTTGCGGGAATCTGAGGAAGGAAGGTTCAGGGTGCCCCTAAATACTAAATTTAGGGCGTTACAGGTAGGTAAAGGGCAGGGACCAATGGGTCCCTTCCCTGGGGTGGGTACACCCCTATCCTGCCCCTCTCCTGTGGGAGGGGGCAGTAGCCTAGTCCTGATTGGGCAGGGCTCCCCATCTTCAAGATGGCGAGAGCCCGGAGTTGTGCTTCACCTCGCCTCCCCACCTGAGGGGTGGGGTTGGCAGAGGCTGGCACATCCCCTTTCCTCCCTTGGGGTTTCCCGCCAGTCTTCCCGCCAGAGAGGGGGTCAGAACCGGTGGGGGCCAGTTGCTGAGTACAGCAAGTGGCCTGGAGAAGCTCACAAAGGCGGCATGCCTTTGAAGCTTCCCCCTGCCCATCCTGGGGGAGGAGACCTAGCACCTCGCCCAGGATGTGCATTGTTGCAGGCCCAGGAGAGCGGATGGCTCTCCACCCAGGGGTCCAGCAACATGTCTGCTGTGTGGCAGCCGGGGCAGCCCCTCAGACAAGACGTGGATTGTAGGTTAGGTTCAGGGGGCAACTCTAAGTTGCCTTCTGTCGTGCATTTTACATTAAATCCCACACTGGCATCAGTGTGGGTTTAATGTGCTGAGAAGTTTGATACCAAACTTCTCAGTCTTCAGTGTAGCCATTATGGTGCTGTGGAGTTCGTAATGACAACCTCCCAGCACCATATACTCTTAATGGCATCACTGCACTTACAGTGCCCAGGAATGGCCCTGGGTACTGTAGGGGCACAGGGCTCATGCACCTGTGCCCACACCACTGGCATAGTGCACCCAGCTAGAGGGGTGACTGAGTTATGCCAGGGCAGTGTGTTTGTGGGCACGGCACACAGGGATGTGTGCCATGTCAACTCTCTGTTTAGTTCTGCACCAAGACACTCAGCCTGCAAAGGCAGGGTGTGTGTGTCAGGGTACAGGGCCTCTAAGGGTGGCACAATAAGTGCTGCAGCCCTTAGGGGCCTTCTCTGGTCACAGTGCCCTGGGTACCTAGGGTACCATTTACCAGGGGCTTACCTGTGGCCAGAGATGCCAATTGGGTTTAGGCTTTAGTACAGTTTTTATGTTCAATCATTTTTATTAACGGAATAAGCAAGCGATGAACACAGCTTACTGCCTACAACTCAAAGCCGGCAGAGCGAAGCCCAATATACATTTCAATTCTTAACTTCACAACCGGGAGGCCGGGCATGACTATGTGCCGTGCGAAGGCAATACTATAATTCCATTTTCAAAATGTTACTGAAAACCATCTATTTAACTAAACAAAAACCAAATAATAATACAAAACCCAAAGAACAACCCCCCTCCCTCCTCCCTGTTCCTCCTCCCACCCACCCACCCTCCTCCGCATCAGCTTCTGCTATGTAACACATACTAAGGCCTGAGAACCCTCATTCCTTTGGTAAGCCCAGTTACTGTATTCACGATGAGGTAGAGCCCAGGGGCTCCAGGGGGATCAATCGCAGGATCTGCAGGTATTTTGGACATGTCACTTCTCTGAGATCTTTGGTGAGCAAGCCTAGGAAGGGCCTCCACACTGTTGGGAACTCCCGCCCCGTCCCCTCCACCGTCATGGACATTCGTTCCATAGCTAGCAACTGCCAAAGTCTGTATACCCAAGCTCTCACCTCTGGCTGCTTAGTCGTGCCCCACGAAGCCAAGAGAACTTGTCTAGCTGCCAGAAGCGCCAGCGCTATCTGCCTGCCCTGTATAGTGCGCAGCGGGAAGCTTTTCGCATGCGGGAGACCCAAAAGCGTATACTCTGGTGAGCGGGGTAGCGCAATCTGGAAAACTGCATCTATATCATTTAGGACTGCCGTCCAATATCGATGTAGTTTCGGGCAGTGCCATAAGAGGTGTGCTAGCGTCCCTGTCATTCCGCAGCCTCTCCAACACTGGTCTGTTTTGTTTTTGTTCCAGGTATGCACCCGAGCTGGAGTATAATACCAGTAGGAGGTCACCTTGAATGCTGCCTCCGTGCCCGTCGTGCTGCGAGCAGTATGGTGCGCCCTATAGAGAATGTACTCCCACTCTTTGAGGGTTAGGGGCCTACCCAGTTCTGTCTCCCATCGCACCTGAGCTTTCGTTCTGTGCTCCCCAGGACGCTCCTGCAGCAGCGCATATAGCTCCGAGATCAGCCGCCGGTCGTCCGTCTTACCCACCACCCATCGCTCAAACGCCGAAAGGGGCCTTGACATGTGTGTACAGTTAGCAGGCTTAGTGACCCAGTGACAAACCTGCGCGTAAGCAAAGGCATCCTTCGCCGGGAGGTCATAATGTTCTCGCAGCTGTTTAAAGGGAATTACCCCTTCTAAGTCGAATAGAAACCCTACCCTCTTACATCCTGCTTCCCGCCATCTGTGGAACACCGTTGAGGCTTTTCCTGGTACAAAGTCCGGGTTATCTACAATGGGGGTCATAGGCGAGGGGAAGGTCGTCCAGCCCTTTGCCACCGCCACTCTGTCCCAAACCCTGAGGGTAGGTGAGGTCACCGGAGAAGAATACAATCCCCATGCCCTGTGTTTCCGCGGCAGCCATAGCTCTCTCCAAATATTGATACCTGCCACTGTTTGATCCATAAAGTTCCAGTGCTTACTGGACTCCGGCCTGTTCCACTCAATGAGATACCGGAGACAGGACGCTTGATAGTAGCCTTCTATTAGTGGTAGTCCCAGGCCCCCTTTCGATTTCGGGCTAACCATCTGCTTCAGGGAGAGCCGGGGTTTCCGTCCCTCCCAGACGAACTTATTAATGAGGGATTGTAATTTCTTAAGCGCCCTTGTGGTGGTGTTAGCGGGAGCATTTGAAATAAGTACAGGATACGTGGCAGGATCGTCATCTTCACCGCCGCTATCCTCCCGAACCATGCCAGCCGCAGCCGTGACCAGGCGTCCAGCGCCTTGGCCGTGTTTTCTAGCAGCAGGGCATAGTTTAGCGCCACCGTCCGTGCGATGGTCGGGGCAAGCCGAAATCCTAAATAAGTGATGTCGGTCTGCGTCCATTGGAAGGGGAAGTCCCTCTGAAGGGTGTCCACGTCAGTCTCAGGGAGCGACAGATTGAGAATCACCGATTTGCTCAGATTTACTTTGAATCCGGAGGTTGCCCCAAAGGACGCAAGTTCTGTCATCAGCGCAGGGAACGACAGCCGGGCCCGTGTCAACGAGAGAATGACATCATCGGCATATAGACTGATCTTATGCTCGTCAGCTCCAAATTTTAGGCCCACTATGTGTTGATTAGCGCGAATGCGTTGCGCGAAGGGCTCCATATAGAGCGCAAATAACAGAGGGGACAGAGGGCATCCCTGCCGTGTCCCCCGTGCTATGGGAAAGAATGTCGACCTATCTCCGTTAACTCGCACAAATGCCTTCGGGGCTTGGTAGATGCACCCGATCCACTTCAGAAAGTTGTCCCCGAACCCAAATCTGCGTAATACTCCGAACAGGTAGCCCCACCCCACGCGGTCAAAGGCCTTCTCCGTGTCGATTGACAGCAGGAAGGCCGGCTTCCCGGAGCGCTGTATACTGTCAATGAGGTGTAGTAATCGCTTTGCATTATCCCCTCCTTGCCGTGTGGGGATGAACCCGGACTGGTCTGGGTCAATAATATCAGTCATAAGGGGGTTCAGGCGGGCTGCTAAAATTCCAGCAAAAAGTTTTGCATCAATGTTGAGGAGCGAAATCGGTCGGTACGAACCGCATTCCTTCGGCTCTTTTCCGGGTTTCAAAATCACCGAAATCGCCGCCTCCGCCATTGTCGGTGTCACCGCACCGGTCTCGAGAAAAGAGTTAAACAATTTCGTTAAAAAGGGAGCCAGCTCCGCACAAAACGCTTTATAAAATGCTGCCGGGAAGCCATCCGGGCCCGGGGCCTTCGCTACCTTCAATCTTGCTATAGCCGCGATGACCTCCTCTACACGGATCTCCGCATCTAGTTGTTCTGCCGCTACTCCAGAGATCGGAGTTATCTCGCTCATATCTAAGTACTCCTTTGGGTCTAGCGGCGGAGGGTCTTGTTCTGTGTATAGCTGCTGGTAGAAGTTTTGGAAAGCTTCCACTATGCGAGCATCCGTGGTGTGTTCCGTCCCCCTTGAGTCTCGTACCGCCTGAATAAGAGACTTGTGTGATTGCGCTCGAAGCCTATGCGCCAACATTCTCCCGCATTTGTCGCTACTAAGGAAAAATTTATGTCGCAGCCGCAGCAGTGCATGCTCCGCTCTGTCTATATCTAGGTGCTTCAGCAGCCGTCTCACGCTTCTCCAGCTCCCGCCACACTCTCTGTGCCCCTGTCCGCTTGTGTATTGTTTCTAGTTCCCCTACCTCCCTTTCCAACTCTGCACGCTTTGCCCTGCGCATTGCATTGTACCTGGCCGCTATCGCAATAAATTCTCCGCGCACCACTAACTTCAGGGCTTCCCAAACCGCCGCCAGTGGAGTGGAACCGACATCATTTTCTTGAAAATAATGCACTATCGCCTCCCTCACTCGTTGACACTGATCTTCGGAGTGCAGCAGGCTTTCTCTAAGTCTCCACCCTGGTGGCAACGTACGCCTATACTGCACTGGTAGCAGAACGGTAAGTGGGGCGTGATCTGACAGTGTGCGTGGTTCAATAGTAGCAGAGCCCAGGCTAGACATTAATTCTGTAGAGGCTAGAAAGTGATCTAACCTCGCGTAAGTTTTGTGGGCAGCTGAGTAATAAGTATAATCCCTCTCCAATGGATGCTGTGCGCGCCATACATCATGCAACCCATGTTCCTCAAGCCACCCTTTGCCTACTGGGGACAGGGCCCCTGACTGGTGCACTCTTAGGCCCGACCTGTCTAACCCCGCCTCCATCACAAGATTCAGATCTCCCCCACCAAGATCGCTGCATCCTGTGAGGTGAGGACGTCCGACAATGCTGACAGAAGGAAAGACTCCTGTTTCTCGTTGGGGCCGTATATTGACCCTATAGTGAGATGCGTGTCGCCCCATTGTACTCTAAGGACCAGCAGCCTCCCCTTATCTCAGCTACAGTCGAGATCACCTTGCATGGGCACTGGGCCCCAATTAAGATAGCCACCCCGTTTTTTTGACGGCCCTGTAGACCATACCTGTTGGGGAAATCGCCTGTCGCGCATGCGTGCAGTGTCCTTGCCCAGCAAATGAGTCTCCTGGAGGAGACAAATGTCACCTCCTATATTCTCAAGAAGGGAGAGCACTGCTGCCCTTTTCACCGGGTTGTTCAGCCCCCGAACATTGAGGCTCACAACCTTAAGCTCCCTACCCATATCTTAGTCTTGAATATGTTACTGCTATTCCTTTCATTAGGTCCCTATCTTGTCTCGTCCCCACACCCCTCTTCATGGTAACACCCCCGTATGGAGTATCTATAAGCAGGCTGATGCGGAGATCCCCCAAACCCTCAACAAAAAACCATTTCCCCTTATAACCTACCCTTATAAAAACAAAAACCACCCTCCAAGAAAAAACCCACATGACGAAAGTCTGTCACAGATAAAGAAAGTCAGGGGGTCGCAGCGGCCTCTCACGGCCCTGGCTGGACGATCGTACCTCCAACAAGTCGCAGGAAACAGATGTGGAGATGGTGTAGCACACCAGTCCGTCCCCCCGGCCCCTCTCTGTTCGCCCGTCCCGAGAGTATCAGCCATCAAAATATCCACACATCTCAAGGGGTGACAGGCCTCGCTGATGTTTGAGAAAGGGTAGACAACACATCCTCCCTCTCCCTCTCTCTCATAGCTTGGTCAGGTTTCGTGGCCCACACCCCCTGCCCACCCTCTGCCAGTCCCCAGGTTGCTTCAGACGTTGTGACCTGGGCAAGTCCACGTCTTCTGACGCCACTGCCTGTTCGAGCCCCAGCACCTCCACAGCTTCCGCAACCGACCTTATCTGTAGTAATTTCCCATTGTGTTTGAAAATGAGGCGAAAAGGATGCCCCCAGGAGTATGGGATCTTGGACTCCCGCAGATGCATGGTCACCTCACGGAAGGCTCGCCGTTTGCTGAGCGTAGAGGCCGCCAGATCCTGAAAGAGAGCCGGCCGATGACCCCTAAAAAGAGCAGGCTGAGAGTCCCTGGCCTGGCGAAGGAGTCGTTCCTTCAGTTGGAAGTCATGGATGCATACCAGGATGTCTGGTGGGGGCGCCTTCAGACCCCGGGGGAAACCTACTCGGTGGACGCGATCCATCTGGATGTCTGTCTCCTCACCTTCTCCCAGAAGCTGTTGGAACAGAGCCCGGACATAGGCCCGGAGGTCGTCCCCCTCCTCCTTCCACGGAACGCCTCGGATGCGGATGTTATTCCTCCGGGAGCGGTTCTCCAAATCCTCGGAGTGGGCCTGTAGGTCAAGGTTTTGCTCCCGGAGGCGCAGCATCTCTTGTTGTAGCTGGTGCACTTCTTCTGCCCTGCTGATGTCGTGCTCTTCCAACGTCGCAACTCGCTCCCCGACCTCATCCACGTCGCGCCGCACCTCTCTCAGGTCCGCCGCCAGCTGTGACTTGATTTCTTGGATGTCAGCCTTCATTGTCGCGAATAGTTCAACCATGAAGGCTTTCGTAGCGGGGGTCTCATCGCCTTCCAACTGGCCTGCTCCTGCCTCACCCGAGGTTCCAGGTTGCCCCATCGGCTTGGCGAGGGCATCCCTCAGCGCCTTATCCTTACAGCCCCGTGGCACTGCCATACCCCTCGTGCTCTGTTCCGCTGGGCTAGGCCGCTCCAACGCCGTCGTCCAGGATGCGGGATAGTCCACCACCTCTACTCACCGCCGCACCCAGCCAGCCCTTGCGTTCTCTCTTGTGCCACTGCAGCTGTCCTCCTGTAGACCGGTCCGTAGGTATCCCCTCCTCAGCCGAGCATGGATGCGAGAGGCCTCACGTACACCACCGCTGCTCAGTATGCCTCCGTCTCCCTCCACTCCGGCCGCCAGCCAGCAGTTCTCCGCGGTCCCTGTCCGCCACCCTCACCTCCTTACTGGGTCGGCGGGCGCTCTGGCGCAGGCAGCCTCATCGGGGGGGCACCTGCCCCAACTCTGGCTCTGATCTTTGCTGCGCCACAGGGCTTCGCGGTCACCGCCTGCACCTCCACAACCCCTTTAGCCACCCGAGTGCTAGCTATCACACGCTGGGGCACCGTCCGCCCGGCTTGCCCTTGCTCTGCACAGTGTCCTGTGGGGCCCAGCCTGTAGTTGGCCCGGTTGGAGCCCCTGGCCTGCTTTGCCCAGCCGCAACTCCTAGGGTTCCAGGCCGATGGTTCGCCAGGCCTGGTGAGCTAGCACGGCAGCTCCTCTCTGTCTCCCGGTGGGTTCCGGTCGTGAGGGGCAGCCACTCTGGTACAGGCGCAACACCTCTGGGCGCCAAGCTCTCCTGCTCCCGTGCCCCCTTAGCTCTGCTCAGCCCGGCCTCCAGGCACCCCGAGGCCTCTCGGAACGGCGCCTCAAAATGGCAGCGGCCCGTCCTCCGCCTCACCGTCTCAGGGGTCTCTCCAGCCTCGCAGCTCTCCTCCCACCGCAACCGGGGCCGTCCCTCACCTCCGGAGCAGCGTACAGCGCCCCGCGGGGGCCGGTTAGCGTTCCCTGGCCTCACCCTTCCATAGACGCCTCACCGCACCACATCCGCGCGTCGCAGCTTATCGGCCTCACCGGCTCCGTTCAGCCGGGCCCGCACCGCACCTTACTCGTGCCGATTTCGGACCCAGGGTCGCACCAGCATCACCCCTAGTCGATAGCGGGGACGTCCACCGCCACAGGCGGTCCGCTGATTCCCGGGACAGGCGCTATTACGGAGCTAAGTATCGGCGGTGCCGGAGGAACGCGATTCTGCGTCCTACCGCTCCGCCATCTTGGCCACGCCCCCTAGTACAGTTTTTAGGGAAGGAACACAGGCCCTGGGTACCTGATTGGCAGGGACCCAGGGCACACCAAGGAAAAGTGCATCAGTTATCAGGCAAAAAGTGGGGGGGTTACTGCAACAGAAACCCACTTTCCTACACCTAGACACTGTCTCAGGTGAAACAACACTTATCCCTACTCTCAGATGACATGGATCTTTGGGATTTTTTACTAGGCCCCCGAAAGCCACGTCAGAAACGCTTCTTATACGCTGTTTGTAATGAAATTTGGAAAATCTCTCAACAGAAAGCTGCAGAGAGATTGCGTGAAATTGACAGAATTAACTTGAAAAAGGCTGTGGCTGTGGTTGACAATGGCATGACCACACTAACTGGGCAGCATTGTATCTTCTGCTATAGATATAATGGAACAGGATATGTCCATCTTACAAGACGGACAATGACAGTTACGTTCTATTGTTTCATTGAGCTGTACGCTACAATCACTGTGTTCTGGTTATGTGCCCTGGCGATATATCAACAGTACATCTCTTCTCTGCATATAATTTCTCTGGAAAACAGACAACAATGGCACAAAGGGATGCAAAATATACAATGCTGCGAAATTAGATCAATTACCTTTCACTGTGGCAGAGGCACCATCCACAGAATGGTTAATTCATGGCCATATAACATTGCCAGTAACAACTTTCCAGTTTCAATATTGCCTAAAACACCACCAGGTAGGCAGGTATGAAGCAATGGGTAGGGAATTCATCCATGAATCTTGGGAATTACCGTATAGATTTAGATGCAGGAACGAGGACACTGAAGTGTTTCTCAGCGGTACAGACTGCGAGAATTCTTTGAGTGGATCTCTAATTTGCCAGGATATTACGCTTCACGGGGCCTGTAACGGTTCAGTAGCTAACTTATCCTGTCATTTGAAAGGTTCCCCAGCTGCTGTGATTAATCCGGTGTTCAGGCTGCTCTCAAATGGGAGCTACTTAATGCTGAATGATCAAGGTTGTTGTGGGATGCTTCCAGACATCGCATATCTTGTCACTGTAAGTTCCAGGGTTACTTGTTGTATGTAAGTATTGTTTCCACCGACCCACACAGTCAGGTAGGCACCGTTATAGCCTTCGTTGAATGTTTCCTTTATACGGTTTGATACTCTGAGCCAAATGAAAGCCATGCTCTTACAGAAGGATGTGCCCTTAACCTCAGCCTGAGAGACTTTTGATCTCCAGGTTGCAAGGTCCTCAGCTGAGATACAGGCACTGGTACAAACAAATTGCCCTTCCCATTTCAGTGAAATGGTTCAACGCATCTTTATCATGTCAGATACGAAGGGTATAGTACACCTATTTAAGTACCATCGGTTCTGGACTGTTAAGCACCTTTCAGACAATGTTTGGAGTGATTCCAGCTTTTATACACTGCGTATTTGGAAGCATTTTTGGAGGGCTTCTACTGATCCTGCTACTGATAATGGGTATCCTAATTTTTATTTTTCTGCTTCGCAATGGACGTTCCAGTCACCAAGGAAATGCGAAAAGCGCTCTTGGAGTGACGTTACTGTGATTGCATGGTATTCCATCTTGGCACACCTCGACTTCGGGAGCTAAGCGAGACTTGGTTCCTATCATTTCAACCAGTCTGGATTGACTGTTTTGCCTGTTTTCCGCTGCTTGTTCTGCGGACAAGAATGTGTGTTGGACCTCTGTCTAACACTTCCATCGGTTGCGCCACCGGACGTGGATGCATTGCTAGACCCGTTAACGACCCACGTACTGCAGTGTCCCCAGCATATTCCAATGTTGATGTCGGCATTCTTAGAGCCACCATGGGGTGCTTCAGCTCCTGGTGGATTGGATACCGGCTCTACTACAGGCACACAGGCTTTGGATGTTTCAAATGCTTCCCCAGCATCGGCTGTGGGAACAGAGGAAGATCATCTTTGCTCAATTGACCTGATCTGCGAGGTGTTACAAGGACCGTCGTCTGAGAAGGCAAGCAGCAGTGATGTTGCGCCTCCCACACAGGACACATAAACACTTGGCTCTCCGTGTGCTGGGAAGAATTCTGCCTTTTTTCCAAAACAACCGAAATTGGAATTTAAACCAAATTTTTTTCTCTCTTATTTACTCTTGCTGAACACCATGGCTTTCAGACATACTCAGTTGCTCAGACTATATATATGAACATATTGTAAGGGACTTTTAGAGTTTATTTTTTAGAGATTTTATGAACTTTTAAAAACTTTTTAAACGTCTTTTAACAATGTTTAATGCTTGATTAGAAGGACATTTCCTTTTTTTAGTATGTCGTCGGATGAGGAGTGGGTGTTATGTTTCGTGGGGTACCCCAATATAGGCTTGAGTAGTCACCTGACCCTTCACCTACATTTACCGTACCATTGTACTACATAACGGGTTTTGGTATGGAACTTTTACCTAGTTAAGCACTGCATAAATGTCGTGTGGTTTTCCCCGAAAACTAGCCTCATTAATTATGCATGGGGATTCTCAGAATCACAGCAGGATTACCATCTTCTGCATAATACCTATGTGTAAGGGTCATCCCTTCCGTCATCCTTGACCGACATGACACAGCAAGGTAGAATCCCCTGAGGGTACCTTTTGGGTATATATACACCACATCTTTGCCGGGGGAGGCAGAGGAGAAAGACTTCCATGCTGACACACTGACGCGAGATGCTGAGGTTCCTGCACGCAGACACTCCAGCACGCAGTGGTCTGACATCACTCGCGGGGTGTCCATCTCGTGACCAAGACAGGGTCCTTCATTCTCTGGCACCAGGTAATGGGGTCGGCCTCATCCTAGGGGGATTCTTGTCTCTACACCTACATACATGCTAGGTACACATAGGTACATCTAGTTAGGGTTGCATCGTAGGAGTACGCATTATTACTGTCATGTATTTATATGCTTTCATATATTCATTGTTTTAGCACTTTGGTAGAAATCTACCATCCATTTACTCTGTTGGTGCTTATAATCATTTATATCTGCTTCTGTCTTATTGTTGTTTCAGCACACCTATTTTACACTAGAGTGACGCTGGCTCAATAAATACTTATTGAAAAACGTCCCCACAGTTTATTCTTTGTATCTCTCCGAGACAAAGTGAGCTCGAGTGACTGAGCGAAAAGTACTGTACTGTTTCCACGATCCCTGATGGGACAGAGTTGTCATGTTCGATAGTTGCCAGGAACTATTCTCTCCTTGGTAAGAGGAGTTTACAGTGGCACTGTGAGGTAGCTGGTATACAGGCAAACATATCCGGTGGGGGTGTCTGGAATCAGTCTGGACACCAACCCTGCAGCTTATGTTGCTAAAACCGGCAGATCCTATATAGATTTATAGGAACTAGACGACAGTACATCCAGCTATCCTTGTTTGGTAAAAGAATGCAGGCTTTGTCTGTGGAGTCGTAAATAAAAGGTCCCTGAAAACAAATGCAGGTGGACCTTGACCTTGCATGGACACAATGTGGGCCAGTGGGTAATGTGTCCAGATATCCGGCATGATGGGTGAGTGATCACTGCGTGTACTGTGTGTGGTTTGTCCTGATTGACTGTGTATTCCTAACTCCATGTGACATTTGACTTTATGGGGTTTTGGGAATGCACGCGCCCCTCTGGCCATATGTGATTTATTGGGGTCAATTTCCCTGGACCATTGTGGTATCGCTGTGCTTATCTGGGGGATGGGCCTGAGTTTCCTGTTTGCGCGTTTGTCTACCCGCTACATGCCACCCCACCTGTGACCTGTCAATCAGTTACCGCGGGCCTTGGTTCCAGAGCCTGCCTAATCACATATTTCTGAGTTGGGGTTGATGTAGAGTTCATGACCGGTGAATTTGATAAAAATGATGTGATTTCGTTCGTGTATGCAAGTGTACCATTATAAGCATTGGCATTGTTTTTATCAATATCGACATTGCCCCCTCTATTTGAATTTTCAAGTACGTTATCTAACATATACTTCATGACGGTCACATTATTGGGGACCTGCTGTTCTTAAGTTTTGACTAATCCTATTTTCCTAGTTACTTGCATTCTACCTAATTTGAGGACTGCGTTTTTATAGCAGGAAACCCCCAATTGTAGGAAACCACACAAGAACAATAAATACATGAAAACGGGCAGCACTGACGTGTACAGTCCGGTCAGCCACCGGGGGAGCCAGGCAAACCAGTTTAAATACCATGCCTGCTCAGGGGCACCTCGCTCCTCACGCGTCTCTTTGTAAACATTGCAATGCTTGGATGGCAAGAGTTCGAGTTCTGTTATCCAGGTCGTTACCTGGGATAAACGTTGAGCAGGACGCATCGATCTTGGCACACACCCCTCCCTCCATTGCGGTCATTAAGTCCAACACATATTGATGTTGCATCACCATGATGCGGGTGTCTCTCAGTTCTTCCTTGATCGCATTAAGGCTGTGCCCAATGCTGTTCATCATCTTGAGCATCTCCCACCTGGTTATCGTTAACCTGCGGGTGTTCTCTTTCATCTGCACTGCGAAGAAGGGTATGGATTCCCCCTGCATTGATTTGTGTGTCAGAATTCATCCGGAATGTCCTTGTACTGAGTCCAGCCAAAATATTCAGCAGTTCTTTTCTTTCGAGCCTTATGCAACAGAGTCGTCTTCTTCCTTAGCGGGTGGTGATGCAACTCTGACAAACCTTCTCCGGGAATGACCAGGGTCGTGGTGTGAATGATGATGAGGTAGCAGAGGCCACACCATCTGGGGACAAGCTGAGTGTAAGCAAACTCGCCACATTGCCAGAAGGTATTCATCAGCGTGGCAGTGCCCCATTGCATGTCTGGAACGTGCAGCTCTGTACCACACTTCTCATTCATTCCCAGTGGAATGGTTCCTTTTCCTCTGAAACACAAGGAATACAGTGTAAATTTCCGTACAATTAAGGGTTGCCGCATCCCTTCTAACCACATATATCTGTTCACCTCAGTATCCCCGATTTCCTGACATGGGGTATCTATGCTGTTGTTTAACCCTCCCCTACGAGACTAATTTCCCTTTGTATCATCGAGGTGGTTGGCCGTACATTGGAACTCCACGCCTCAGGTCCATTTGTTATGAAAGTTGACAACCCCAGAAATGCTAAGGGCCACCCTGGGACCACAGATGGAGGCAGGAGCGGACGTGTTTGTGCATTGGTGTGGCGGTTTAGCTATCTCCAAGAACCTATTTTTCCTGAAAGTTTTGTGGTCAAACAGTATCATCCACTATGATGCCCCTCCTATTCATCCTATCTGGCTCTGTTTGAATGTTGCTAGGCTTGGTGAAAAGGTACATTGCTGTGGGGTTGGTCTCGTATAGTGCCAGGTTTACTACTACTCTATGGGGTTCTACTCTGTGGGGTTGTATTTTGGCCCTAATCCTACACAGATTTAGGTGGAGAAGGCATTTTGCTTTTCGGGGGCTACCTCTTGGGACAAGTAAAGCCTGTCTTTGCCTACTGCGAGTGGTATCCGCGAGCAAACATAACCTGACCTGTTGTCTTGGAGCTCACGGTGGTCATGTGCTGATATCAGGTGTTGTATAAGAGGGCACTATGTATTGCGTGTGGAATGCTAGTGTTGGGTTCGGTGTAATTATAAGTGATGTGGGAGAGGTCCCTATGCAAGCATGGTGATAGCTTCAGGGTAGACTCCATCAGACTAGGCAGTGGTTTGATGATGAATGGATGCGGAAACAATCATAGCAAACTGAGGGTACATAGAAGTGCAACAGTACATAACTTATGGAACATTGCAGGTCTTGGGGCTGGATCCAGGGGAGGTGTTGGTGATCCTTCAGCAATTGGGAGTGTCTTTAGTCAAAAGGTTTGAAGCAAATGTTCACTGTATAGTTCATAGTCCTTAATTCGCACACTGTAGATCCTGTTGGGGTGCTGATGTGGCCGCTAAACAGGTGGTGCACTTAGACGTTCGATTGCCAACCTGTTGAATAAGAGCTATGTTTGTTTTGTTAGTTCAAAAAACAATGCGTTATTGCATGCGCCTTCATTTTTCTTCAGGGTTTCCTGTGCTTTTTCTTTTGAGGGGTGGGCCTTTACCCCATTCATTCGTGCCATTTTTAGTGAGGCACTGTAAGGTGGTTGCCCAGTCGGGGTATCTTATTTTGCAAAGTGCGTTCTTGTTCATGGGACGCATTAATTTCTAGGGGTTGTTGGGCCTCTTGATTTTTATGGGCTGTCGGGCCTCTCCATGCCTACCTGGCAGTTACATTGGTGCAACATTTTTACAGGGTAATCTCGTAAACTTGGGGTGTCATCTATTTTAGCTAGGGTTCCACGGGCGTTGCCTGCTCCTCTCTCCAAGGTGTACATTGGAGATCCTGTCGGTGTGGGTGGTGGTTTTGACCTACACGTGTGTGGGGCGATGTATTAGCGGGGGTGTGTCGCAAATGAATGCAGGTGGCGATCGCAGCGTGCCCCTAGGTCACGTGTATACACCTCTAGTACTGGCATGCAGCTTGCAACGTGACCCTCCCAGTGGCGCCAGGTGTCTTGACTACTCCCCTCTTCTCAAAACTTTCTTTTGGGCTAGCTTTGGGCTTCTTTTGGTCAGTCTTTTGGGTGCTTCCCTAGATCTTGCGTGATTGATCTATCCCATTTTATCAAGAGAGAATGGAGGTGGTCGGAGAGCTGTCCTATGGCCTCCGTGTGTTTCTGGTATTGCAGTGTATGAGATTGTGCTTAGTGTCTCATTCAGAGGGTGTTTGTAAGGCCTGGTGTGTTGGCTGACTGCTAGACCTGATAAGGGGGTGAACACATTCTCGAGTTCTAAGCTCGTACGGAGCTGTATGGATCTTTGCGGACTCCTCCCTTTCCCTCGCACCCTTCTTTTCCTGGGTAGTTGGACCTGCGGTTCCCAGCTGTGGCCAGGGTACCATTAACCAGCGACATGCTGATTTTGCTATTCTGGAAAGGCACGACCCGGTGAGTAGGCTTTTGGATGCTTGGGAAATTTTGAGGGAGAAGGGAGGAGAAAACATTGCTGAATGGAGAACCTAGAATCTAAGGTCAAGAATTCATTGACATTTGTCCAATGAAGGTGGTGGACTGGGATAGTTCGATGTTCGGGCAGACCTTCCCTCCCGACTGACTCGGCGCCGCGCGGCGCCTCGCAACTTGTCGGATCCTATGCAGTCGAGGTGATGGTATCTTCACTATCCCGAGCATAAGGGAACCCTGGCTCCCGACACTGGAGGACAGCTTCATTTTTGGAACTTAAAGGGGACCTCCATTGGCAGGAGTCTGCTAGCCTTTTGGGGCGTGGTTTGAACCTCACGCCATGAAGGAATTTTTGTCCTGGACTGGGGGACCAAGAATGGGTTCCTTTCGATTTGGTTATTGGAACCCGTCCCGATTGACTTGTGGGTTTGAGGGCCAGGGTGCCTGCTTATAAGGACTGGAGAGGAGCCGCCCTGTCCTCCCCTCGTCAGACCGTCCTCCCCTTGGGGTGTGGTCAGCCGTTCCTGCTCTGGGGGATCAGCAGCAGAGTGGGGACTAGGCTCCTGCGGACACTCGGAATAGCACCTCTAGTGAAGACACCCAATCGACAAACCACATCAGCAGCCCTGAATTTCCCTAACGCAAGTAAAGGCTTAAATTCCTAATATTGTCTCATTGGTCCTTCTTTTGAGTTTTGGTACAGTGAATTGCGAGGTGTGCATGAAATGTATTGTTCGTTATTGGGGGGTTTGACTTACTGCATATCTGAGTTCTGAGTTTGAGAGAAGGCATTGCCTCCCCAGACAGATACCCCTCCCTGCTGTGGTTGTAGCCCTGGTCCCTACTGGGCTGGCTTCCCTGTCTGTTGTTGCAGTTGCCATGCATTTGCCCAACTACCTGATCCCTGTTGCGGTGGTGCAGTAGTTGGCTGACTTCCCTGAGGCTGTGTGTATGGTTGGTTTATGTCCCCCTGTGTTTGATTTTGTGGATGGGGGTTTTCGGGGACTGGCCCATGTCTATCGACCTCTGTGGGTGATATGCTTTTTGCTGGCATCAGTTGGCCATGTGGTCCATCCTGTGGCAATGGTCACATTAGTTAGGTTGGAACCCTCTGGGGTTTTGTAGTGGAATCCCCTTCAAGACTGGTGCCATTTGTACGCCTGCAGCCAATACGGCCCCCTCGAGGGCTGTCTTTTTCAGCTTGTGTTGGACCAACTTAGCGGTGTCTCTCTGGGTTTGCTTTTGTTTCTCACTACCGTTCTCTTGTTTCTTTTTGTATTAATGCAATATGTGGGCCTGTATCTTCCCCCAGGGTTTGGTATCTAACCCTACTACGCTGTCCAAACCGCTCTGTATTTTGGTGGGTAGCCCCTTTTTGAGGATGTTATAAAAGAACGCGACTTGCAGGTCCTTGTGAGTCCATGGCTGTCCTGTCTCTTGTCACCATCGTTCCCTCATTCTATCCAGAAACTCAGTTATGGTCTCCCTAGGTTTCATAGTTTCCACCATTAACCTTCCTATATCTGGGCAGTTAAGAAACATTTCCCTCAGGGCTGCCCAGATTTGGTGCTTGTATAAATTGAATGTGGCCCCATCATGCTCGGTGTTTGTCAGTGTGACTGCTGGGATGCGAGCTCGGGCGAACACTGTGTTAGTCTGTTCTCTGATGAGGCTGCTTAGCAGACTTTTGACATTGCCTATCGCTAGATTTGCTCCTGCAGTGTCCTTATGAAAACATGAGATCCATTTCCCTGCTCCATCCAGCAATGGTGACAATTTGGTCCCTAGCCCTTCTTTATCCATCTGAGCCTAGGGCACATAGATGGTCCAGACGTGCCCTTCTTCAGTAGTGGGTACATGTTGGCGTGAGGGAGATCGACTGGTTTTTTCCTTACATAGCATTCCCATCTTCTTAGGCAATCCTGCATGTAACAGAAGTTCCACTTGGGATCTCCCCCTTCGTGCAGGATGCAGTCTTCCGCAACAGTCATGTCTTCTGGTTTGAAGGATCCTTCCTCTGGCCAGGGCCTATAAAACTGGTCCTTTCCCTTGGTCCAGGTGGCTAAATGTCCGTGCAAAGATCTCACCTTCCTCTCGGGCCACTGTCTCCCTTGGAGTCAGCCTGTCTGTCCAGCCCGTTCGGGAGGAGCTGTGGATGTCTTCGTCGCTGCCTCCCTCGTGCACATGCAAAGGTGCCATCCTACTTCTCTTATGTCTTAGTTGAGTTTGCACCAGGCTACCTTGGTCTCTGATTTCCTGGTCGGCCCCTCTCTTACACTGACAATCTGATGAAGCTCGGGTCCCAGCTGGAAGCCTCTCCTCTAGTTCTGCCTCAGACTCTTCCTCGAATGGTGCTATGTGCCTACCCCCGCTCTCCTTAGGAGGATGGTGCACTGCTCTGCTTTCTGGCTGAGCTTCTATGGCACAAGGTCGCTCTCTCAATCCTTAGTTCACGCCATTCCTCAAATTCCCACCTAAATGTCCCCCTACGTTCCGAGCTATGCACTGTTCTTTTTGGTCAAAACTTGCCTTCAGACTCGCTACCTCTTGTTTCTTCAGCTACCGGAGCAAACCCTGTGGTTCCCACCTCATCGGATCCCGGAGGACTAGGGCCCTTTCCCCACCTACGCTAGTCTTATCATTGTCTTGTCCAGAGCCGCTATGAATCTCCCTGTTAACCAAATGTGTTCACTAGACCCGGTGGGAGTGTGCGTTCTTCACGCCACTGGGGCTTGATGGGCCGAACGCGACTGGGGGGTGAGGGAGTAGTAGAGCTTCGGGGAGCCCTAGCACTGGACTGGGGTGGTGCCTGGGTCTGCCAGCCTGTTAGGCCCTCGTGCTTAGACCTAACAGTCTGTTGTTTGGTAGGGGATCCTCCCGCCCCCTCAACTAGAGGGTTGGTGTATCCAATTGCAGGGATGGCTCGCATCGGGGAGAGCACCTCCATGCCTGCATATAGCGGGGGAGGTGCGGACGCTTTGCTTATTGTCGTTGAGAGAGGATTATCGGCTTGGGCCTCCTCAAAGATGGCCAACAGTTCTAATAGTACCTCTCTCCTGTCATTCTGTCTTGCATATTTAGTCTGTATGTGTGTTGTTGTGTGTTCGATTATTAGTGTTGGAGGTTCCCTGGCTAGGGAAACGTGTGTGCCTTGGTGTGCGTGCCATTCATGGCAATACTTGTTAAGTGTTTTTGCCTGCATGGGGAACCTGGTTTGCATGTGTTTTAGTGCCAACTCCATGATAGGTTGGGTACTTTCTAAGGTACAGACACACCCTAGTTTTTCTGGGGCTTTTGGGGAATTTTTAAGTTCTACTCTGGTCATGGGGAAAATATTATACACAAGGATTGCTGGTCCTAACTACTTATTATGAGCTCAGCTCTACGTACAGATGCATCAATATGTACATTTCGCAAACGCAAACACAAAATAGCAATGCATATGAAGGGTCACAACCTGGAAGAAAGTGCAATTGTTAAAGCGACATGAGATTGGCAGCGAATAGCAGACTTTACTGTGATATGAAATAATGATTGTGAAAATAGCAACACTTTCATATAGCACATTGAGACATCGACAAAACACAGTAATCAGACAGGTTACACTTGCATTAGCCTACCAGCACCACAGTATCAAATCATCACAACATTAAATATCTTGCATCAATTTCAAAACTACAATAAGAAAAAAATGACAGAGGAAAAATTATGACTTTGTCAACAAAAGAAAATACCTTAGCCCGCTCCTAGTGCATGCTATTCTGTGACAAGGGGAAACCCTGCACGGTACACAGGACTAAGTGAGCCTGATAGTCTGTCAATATCGGCTCCGGGACAAAGAAACTACAATTTGTTTTACAGAGAAAAGGACTAACTTGAAGAACCACAGGCCCTTCTTGGCCAAACACAAGCCACATCTGATCTCCTAGATCCAAATCTTTCCCCAATGTCCGAATTGCACCCTGTTTCACACCCAGTGGCTTAGCGCACCATCTGTGTCATGCCCAGTGGTCCAAGCAAACAACACCTCTCACTTAAAAGACCAGTATTACTGAGAAAGCATTTTAAGACTAAAAAATTAAATCGAGGGGTCGGGCCTATATCACACCCAGGGCAGCCGATGCGTACCATCTGTATCACGCCCAGTGGTCCAAGCAGTGAGGCCTCAACCCTATATCACACCCAGGGACAAGCATACCATCTGTGTCACGTCCAGCGGTCCAAGTGACAACCAATTCACCCTTCCTAGTGTGCTGACTTTCGAAAAAATGTGATCCCGCGGGAACGCCTCCGAGGCCGCCTTGCGACGGCTCAGTTCGGGCACATAAAATAGGTAACATGCCAGATTTCTGTCAATGGTAGGGTGCTCAGGTAACATTTTTGAGCTTCTTCCTAGTTTGCCATACACCAAATGCTGGGGACTAAGGTCAAATGTGGTTTCTTACCCTCTGACGGCAGCTTCAGGACGGACCTCCGCCCGTGGATTGAGCAGAACTTCCAATCAATTGCGGCGTCTGCTCGCCTTCATTGTTGCGCAGATGTGAATCCGTCTGAGCAGGGTCCCTTTCCTTTAGCTACAGTTGGGCTCGAGGTACCTATCCCTCCGTGCCGGCTCACCAAAATGTTGCTTAAATATGAATTACCTTGAAAAAACAAAAGACAAAAGGAGTTTGGCAAAACAGGAACAGTCAGTTTAATTAAACACTTTGGCTGGGAGTACAGCTTACAGAAACGGGTCGGAGGACTGTCTCAAAGTACAATCAATCCGAGCAAGTTTTATACAGTTTTGGGTGTCATAAAAGTACATCCAGCAATCCTTGTTTGGTAAAAGAATGCGGGCCTTGTCTGTGGAGTCGTAAATTAAAGGTCCCTGATAACAAATGCAGATGGGCCTTGACCTTGCGTGGACACAATGTGGGCAGGTGGGTAATGTGTCCAGATGTCCGGCATGAGGGACATGTGATCACTGCGTGCATTGTGTGTGCTGTGTCCTGATTGGCTCCGTGTTCCTAACTCCATGTTTCATCTGACTTTATGGTGTTTTGGGAATGCATGCACCCCTTTGGCCAGCTGTGCTTTATTGGGGCCAATTTTCGTGGACCATTGTGGTGTCGCTGCGCTTAACCTGGGGATGGACCTGAGTTACCTGTTTGCACGTTTGTTTTCCGGCCTGTGACCTGTCAATCAGTTACCGCAGGCAATAGTTAGTAGAACCTGCCTGATCACATATTTCTGAGTCGGGTTGAGCGAGAGTTCATGACGGGCACATTTGATAATAGTAAAACAATTTCTTTCATGTATGTGCGTGTACCATTATAAGCATTGACATCATTTTTATCAATATCAACATTACTAGCTCAGGCTACAGGTAAGTAGCCTCTAAATAGACTGAATTCTTTTTGGAATATGGCCCTGGGTTTGTTGCATCTGTAGAGGAGTGCAAAGAATCCAAAGGAACCAACACCCACGATGGGTCAGGACAAAACTTGCCATGCTGAACCCAAATTAAATTAACTTTCTTTGAGAAAGTTTCATGGCGATTTGTTAAACATCTCCAGAGTTATTAAGAAAATTAAAAAATGCCTTTTCAATACAATCTCTGACCACACCATGACTACACATTGGCTATAACCAGTGTGTAACAAGATGCAGGTCAGCGGCCCAATGACGAGGGTCAGTAACTTTTCCGATGAAAGTTCAGTGTTTAAGGAAAAGACAATTTTTAATAAAGGATCCACTATGGACCTAGATGTCTTACCCTTTTTATGGCCATTGTATGAACTCTTGGCTGATGAGGAAAAACTATTTAATCAATCAATTAAACTATCGATCTGTATGGGTGGAGCGTGGCTTATCACCCATGAGGGTATCCAGGCGCTGGGTTGCTGGGCTTAGTCAAAAAGCCTGGTCTTGAGTCTTTTCGTGAAGTTCATCAGTGAGTGTGATGTTCGGAGAGGGAGGGCGTTTCAGGACTTGGTGGCAAGGTTGGAGATGGAGCGGCCACCGCTGTGGCAGATGCATGGTCTCTGTGTGAGGGCGAGGGAGGCGGCGCAGAGGTTTCTGGATGGTTGGTGGAAGTTCAGGAGATGGTTCATGTATGCTAGTCCTTGATCGTGTGGGGCTTTGTAGGTGTGTGTCAGTAGTTTGAATTGGCATATTTTCTGGACGGGGAGCCAGTGGGGGGTCCTTAGGTGTTGGATGATGTGGGTCCATTTGAGCAGGTTGAGGATCAATCTGGCTGCTGCGTTCTGTATTGTCTGGAGCCTTCTCATGAGTTTGGTGGTGGTTCCTGCATACAGTGCTTTGCCGTAGTTCAGGCGGCTGGTGATTAGGGCTTGTGTGACTATTTTTCTCATGCTTGCCATTTGAAGATTCTTCGGAGCATGCGCAGAGTGTGGAAGCAGGCAGAGGAGACTGTGTTGATCTGTTGTATATGGTGAGTTTGCTGTCCAGGATGATGCCACGGTTGTGGGCATGGTTCTTAGGTGTGGAGGTGGGCCCAAGTTCAGTGGGCCACCAGGTGTCGTTCCAGAGGGAGGTGTGGTTGCCAAAGATTAGCACTTTGGTCTTGTCCATGTTGAGCTGCAGACAGTTGTCCTTCATCCAGGCTGCGACGTTCTTCATGCAGTTGTGGAAGTTGGTGGTGGTGGGGTCTGCTGAGAGCGAGAGAATGAGCTGGGTGTTGTCGGCATAGGATATAATGTCGATTCTCCTCTGTTGAGTAGGGTGCATATGTCATCCTTGGCAGTGATTAGGGCAGTCTTGGTGCTGTGGTTGGTGGGGAAACCGGATTGGGCGGTGTCTAGCAGGATGTTTCCTTCCAGGTGTTCGGTTAGCTGTTGGTTGATTGCCTTCTCCAGGACTTTGGCGGGAAACGGGAGCAGCGAGATGGGGTGGTAATTCTGGAGTTAGCTGGGGTCTGCGGAGAACATATGCACCTCTGAACATATGCACCTTGGTTACTACAAACACAAACTAAAAATCATCAGAAAGGTATGTAAAATTGGTTGATCCAGTAAATAGCTATTGAGTCCTCTCACCCACCTACCTCAGCCTGATAACAACTGGTCATCATGTCCCAGCATCAGTTCTCACTGTGCGCCTTACAGCTGATCCTCATTTTAAGGTCTAAAAGCAGTGCAGGCTGGTTATGGTCCTCACGTTCAAGTGAAGAAGACCAGATGTTTACAAGTTCGAATCTAATGATTAAGGGCCTAATTTAGAGTTTGAAGGACAGGGTACTCTGTCGCAGACGCAACAGAGTTCCCTTTGCGCCAAACCCTCAGTCCACCTGCCTCATTTAGAGATGAGCAGACTTTTAGTATTCTGTACTTGAAGCCCCCGTTGACTCTTTCGATGGAATACTTCCTCCGACAGCCGATGTAGGAAGGACATTACACTCTCCACCCTATTTAAGGCAGAAGGTGTAATGCCTTTTTATTCCACCAGTCACCGCCAGAAAAAAACTGACAGTAAAGGACAGGGAAAAACACAATAGTGACCCCCACACTCTGGGAGAACACTCCCAGGGTGTGGGGGGTCATTACATTTTGTTTTTCAATAACAAACTCCCACTTCGGCAGTTTGTTTTTGAAAAACTAAAAAAATTAACAAGTTTGGTGTACAGCCGTCACAACTGAAGGCGAACGTTCACCAAATTTTTAGTACATTGAAAGGAACACTGTGATGTCCCTTTCATTGTAGAGAGCTGGTCGCTAGGCTGGTGGTCATCTCTAAATTTGCTGGGTGGAATACCCTTGGGATGGCGGAGGTAATCTCAACGGACACTACTCTATCCACCAACCTAAAATACCCACTTTGGAAAAAGGAGACTGGAGTTCTAATATGGGCTCAATCACTGCATTAAGATTATGTGATTCTGAGTAACTCACTTAGGGCCTCATTTTGAGTTTGGAAGGAACTAAAAATCCTCACGTTTCTGAAGGAAACTTTAAATATGGAGTAGAATCCTCCAGCTGAATTTCCTCCACTATAGGGATATTGTGGAGGATTTTTAGCTGGTGGCTACTGACAAATATATATGAAACAAATTGCCATCTTTTTATCCTGGAAGCTCCTAAAAGGTGATGGAGTTAGGTGTGTTTCACTGCAGAAGTCCTATTGCTCTCTTTTACACCGTTGACCCTTTATTTTGTCACTGATGGATGGGGAAGCTACCACTAAACTCGATTTTACCAACATAGAAGAATATTATACTTTTCAGGCATTTGACCGCTGTGAAATACCATACTTGAACTCTGTTATTCCCTCAAAGTTATTTTGAGGGGTTCATTCTCATTTTCCAACATTCGCAGAATGTCAGGTCAGTGATTGGCCCGCGTACAAACTACAGCTGAGTCTGAAAACTTGGCTTTTTAATCCAAATCACTGTTCTTCTGTGCTCTTTCCTTTGCTTCAAGTCTCCTGTTTTTATGTCTGGTTCTTTTTTTCACTTTTTCCTCTTAGTAAGTTGGTTATGTTTTATCTAGTAGCACAAGAAGCTTATACATATGCGCAGTCTGTAAATATATGTAACAACGTAACACAAAGTGCAACAGCCAGACCTGCAGCTGACGGGTGTCCAACATTGGTTCATGAAGGCCAGTTCCATGCCAGATCTTCAGACTATCCAAGAGAAGAATGTATATACAGTGAGGCTAAATGCAAATAATGTTCTGAGTCTCGGTTAACGCCTGAAAGCTGGCTATGAAGCAACCCAAATATTTGCAGACACTGAAGCCATCTTTGAGCCAGCAGAGCTATCTCTGCAGGAGCTGATGAAACAAGTAGTCTGTCAAACGCCGGTCTTGGCTGGAACAAGCAGGCACGACGGTATGAGGTGAGAAGCGTACGAGGGAGACGTGAATCCTTCGCGCTCTCGGCCCCTATCTAATCTTGGATTTAAAGGACTCATTTATTTTCTCACTTTACTGCATCTCGCTGGAAGCGACCTTTGCCTCGGCTGCTGTATTGTTGTACACGACCTTTCCTTCCCTTGGGTAATAAGGTGTTTGTGTATCTCGGGGTCAAGACATTTATGGCCTGGGAGCGCGAGTTGAGTGGCGGTGCGTCCATTGGGGGCGTTGGGGCGTTGCCCCACTAAGCCACATGGACGACCGTCAAGTATAATTTAAATTAAAATCAAGTAAAACAAAAGTAATCTCGCAGCGCTGTCGCGCTGACCGCTACCGGGACAAGCCTGACTCAATGGGACGGCGCTGAAGGGGGTGGGGGCGGGGCTGCGGCAGCTTGAGTCAGCGCGGCACTATAGCGCAAGCGCAGCAGTGCAGCAGCAGTGCGCGCATGTCCGTTTTTGGGCTGGTCATTTTTATGACCAGCCCGAACATGCGCACAGTAGTACCTTCCCTTTAGTGCGACTAGTAGCGAGGGACCCGAGGGTGCTGCTTCATCATACCGCAGCCCCCGGGTCTCATAATGGGCGGGGAGTAACCCTGCTCCTAGCCAATCCTGGCGCTGCGGCGCAGTGGCGCTGATAATGCAGCGCCAGGATTGGCTGAGACACCGCGCAGCCTGAGCCTGAGGGCAGGCTTCGCTGTATGGGTGCCGCGCGTGGGTGGTGGCTTGTATGGCCAATCACTGTGGCTTATGTGAAGCCATGCAGTAGTGATTGGCCATTTCTCGCTGGCGTGTGTCGTCGCAGCGCAGGCAGCAGTCCGGCACGTCACCGCGCCACAGGAGTCACGAGTCGCACTCGCACCACACACAGACCTCGTGGCGTGCAGGTGTCTACTCACAGTCTGTCTAGCTGCTCGTGGTGGGCCGTGGCTAATAATCTGTTCGTGAATCGTAATCGCGATTCGCGTTGGGATTGGAAAACAACAAGTAAGAGTCGGGCGGGGGCCCCTAAGTTCTGTGTGACCGCATTGCATGCGCATGGGCGATCCTGCAGCAATGATACGGTACCACTACCTGATACGTTATTTATAGTATAAATAACGTATCAGGTAGTGGTACCGTATCATTGCTGCAGGATCGACCCATGCGCATTATAGTATATACATTTTTAATAATATATCTGGCCTGCGTCACAGCCCTTCAAGGTGACACAGTCTGTCCTAGCTGCTCGTGGTGGGCCGTGGCTAATAATCTGTTCGTGAATCGTAATCGCGATTCGCGTTGGAGATTGGAAAACAACAAGTAAGAGTCGGGCGGGGGCCCCTAAGTTCTGTGTGACCGCATTGCATGCGCATGGGCCGATCCTGCAGCTCAACTGACACCGACACAGGCTGCCTTGTGTCCCTCCGCCCACCACCATGCCCATCTTTTTTTTCTTCTTTTTAATAATCACTGCCGGTTTGCAGAAAGCGCTAAACACATTCACAATACTAACATTACATCATTTAGATATACCACGTATAGACTCCACCAACAATTGGAATATATAATTCATCCAATTCTGACCAAGGGAGGTTTATGATTATTTAGGCCTCTCTATCTACGTTCCTGTTTCTCCCGCTAAACCTGAACAGCGCAAGCTCACCAGCATCGATCGCTCCATTCCTAACTCAATCATCCATCCATGCACCCAGCCATCCATCAGTGCATACATCTACCAACGCACCCAACAGCCATGCATCTATCCTTGCACTCTAGCATCCAAACATCCAGCCACCCGAAACGACACCATTTCTTCTTAGATGCTCACATTACCCGGAAGGGAAGACTAAGATATTTCTGAAACATGCAAGCACACTATGGGCAGGGCCGCTGGAATTATGTGATTCTGAGGCACAGCTTTTTCACATGATTATGGATTTGCCACATAATCCACCATCTGCGGCATAATCTGTAGAGTTTAACAAACATTGTTTCTAGTCATAGGTGATCAAAAATTACAAAATACAGGGCAACATGTTAATGAAGTAATACCACCACAAAAACGGGCCACACTGCGCCACATAATTTCCATTTTCTTGCTTCATAATTTAGTCAACCCTGCTGTATAGTTTGGTCCTCCACCGCTGCTTAATTCTTGTGACTCCCAGTACTTTAAATGGGTTGAAACTATCAGGTACTCAGTACCTGCACTTCTTTAATTTGGAAAGGATAGAAAAGGCACTTCTCGGCATTGCTCCGATGCTTTTAATTAGAGAGTAGTGAGTACCGCCACTTCTCAACAGCAAACGGCTACACGCTGGGACAGGGAGTACTTCTGAATTTCCATTTCAAGCACTGTGTGTCCCTATTGGCGCAACCAAATGACATAATCACGGACAAGCCAGTCTCAAAGTGCATACAGTGCATTTTGTATGCTGTGCCTGATGGCATAGGCGGATATCACGTGTGTTTTTTCTGTGTACAAAGGGGCTGGAATAGACCAGATAGTTTCGTAGATGAAAGAACACGAAAGGGTGCTCGGTGTTCAGCTGTAAATTGCTGTCAGCTATCGGGGAAATAATACAGAGTAATTTAGCTATGGAGCAAGTCCAAGTTTGCACTTACATTTCCAGATTATATAAATTGCGCTGGCACCGGTACAATTCTCCAACGACATTTGGACTTATTTGTTGATGTAAAATGTCGTTCTTTAGATTGTTTATTCCTGCAAATGTTGCTTTTGACCTTTTCAGGCAATGCAAATGTCCCTGAAAGGTTGCACTTGCTCCAGCAATCTATTTGTGAAAGCTATGTCGATGCATCAGTGCATGCAATCCGCCCCAGACCAAATGGTTGCTCTACACTCCAGGCATACCCTAGCTCGTGACAAAGCACTTTTACATGCATGTCCCCAGAACCCTCACAATAATACTTTGAGAGTAACCTCGTGACAGACCGACCCCTCACTTTAGCCTGGCCGGGCACACAGATTCCCGGCTACTAGTCACGTCCTATCTTCACGAGGACTTACTAACAACATGAAGCAGGCTTTGGGGGTGGAGTGGCGACTAGGTGGGCTGCCACAATCTCAGATAGTGGGGTCTCAGAACCCCCCCATTCATCATGTCTTATTCAAAATAGCACACATTTCATTTCTTGGGCGGACACGCGCCATTAGCTCTTGCGGCCTCGTCATTTCTGTATAGCCCTGCAGTGGCCTTTCACATGACCTCTTGCAGATTCCCGGCATGGCAGCCATGTTGTTCGCATCATGACATGTACTTCAATGGGATCCCTTTGTGACAACTGCAACCGAACGTTTAGGAGCCCAGAGTACACGCACAGATACGCGCGTGCCCTAGTAGATGTGTGACAGTGACACCCGGTCCTGGACACTTTAAAGCTGCTTCCGGGCACCTCCTCCTGTGGCCGCTACTTGCGCTCTCTGCCCTCCAGTGACTGTCAACGCCGACCTCACATAGTGCAGGGAATTCACTATGAATTTACGCCCCGCCACTTTCAAATGTCACCGTCCGCCACTGGTTGAGTTCTCTTTCAGAATTCCCTCCCAGAATCCAGTGAGTGCAGGGAACTCTTTGTTGCTGCTATCACGAGTCAACCAAGCCCAACCCCATAAAAGCTTGGTTGAAGTGCACAATTTGGATACAGTTGCCTTACTTTGTGGTCATCAGATGAGTCCACTAATCTTGTTTTCATCGAATGTATAATTTTTTACTTTTTTTGCAGTTTTATATAGCGCAAACTCCTCCCGAAGGTATTGGAGCGCGTTACATGAGCACTAATTACATTACACAAGGACACATTCATTTTTTGGTAGGCACAGGGAGATTAAGTGATTTGCCCAGAAACACAGGACGTTGAGCCGACGCCGAGACTGGAACCTGGTTCCCCAGCTCTAAAGTCGGCAGCTCTGGCCATTGGGCCACATCATGTATTTGACATTCGACCTTATGATGTCTGCCTGTATGTGCAGTAGACTATGGGCAGTAAGAGGGCACACTTCCTACTTGGCAGTTGTACATTTGTTAACTAGATGCTCACGCCCACTCAAGTGAAAGCACCTTACACAAGGAGAGCAAATAACAACTGGAAAAGCCCAGATTCGGGGTTAGACCCCTCCATGTACAAGGTTCTACCCTCTGGAACACGCTGCTTCTCTGTTTGAAGCTAGAAAAAAACTTCTTAAAGTTCAGAAGAGACCTTGAAAACAAATATCTTCTGCTTACTGTAGAGGCAGTCTTCATAGCCTGAACCTGGGTCCATATACGATCCCTAGCTATCCACTTTTCTCCTTCTCCCATCTGGCGGCCAAGACCTTGAACGACCTCGCCCTGCACCTCAGAGCCTCACCATCGCTCCAGCAATTCAGGAAGGACCTCAAGACATGGATGTTCAACCAATAGGAGCACAGGCAGCACTATCCGACAGCGCCTCGAGATCCACACAGGTGAAGCAGGCACGCTCTACAAATTCTGATTGATTGATACAGCCTTAAATATCATATGCTTTACTTCCCTAAGAAGAGCACATTATTTCTGACAACCCTTTTTAAGGGTTGTCTGTCTAAGGAGACACTGCAAAAAGTGCTCCCTAGCATTGGGTGTTTAGGGTAGGCAGTGAGAGCGGGTGGGGGCGAGTAAGTAGCTTCTGGGGTTGATTTCAGTGTCCGTAGGGTATGCCTCCTACAGCCCACGGTCTATGGTAGATTTATTTTCGTTGATGATGTGCGTTTAGTAGGGGGTTTTTGCACAAATATGTATTAAAATGTCACCCAAGATGTTTTACTCCCTAACCTCACACTTATTCTGTGTTTGCTCCTTTTTTGTGCTGAATTGTGGGCCTAGCCTTTTTGTGATTTGTAGTGCTTCATAAAAAACAATAGATAAACAGTATTAGCTAATCCGCACATCATGGGTAATCTACAGACCAAATGGTAGCTTGAAAGCAGCGTGGACTTGGCTTGCAGTTCAATTACCTTGTATAGTGGATACAAGGATTGAACAATATAATAATGCAAAGTAGACCTTTCTGGGGCAAAAAAGGTCCTGACTCGGATCAAATTGCCATAGAAGAAGAAAAGAAAGAGTGATCGGATACAAGTAGCAGATGGAGCTTTTCAGGCAGCTATGGATATTTGAGATTTTAGATATAGTACGTCCATAGGGTAGGTTGTATATTGTGTCTGCCACTTGGTTCTTTCCTTGTCATGATGTCATGTCTTGACATGGGTCCATGTGTGACGTTGCATGGTTCCTCAGGAGTCCGTGTGTGACATCGTAAACAGGAGAAGCTATCCATGACCCGAGCTGATGGCATCAAGTGCATGGTGCGACACTGCCTCATACCCGATTATCAAACTGCTGTACTGATTTACAAGGTGATAAATATTTCAACATGTGTACCTGTCTGCCTTCAGAGATCCTTACTTGTGGCCTCGCACCTTCAGTTGGAACTGGTGCGTAGTATTGTATTGTGTTGTATGTGTTATTTAATAGAGATTAGACTGCACAAGGCATGTGATGGGGAAGCACTGCACCGTGCAGAAGGGCTTCCGAGAGAGACTGGCTGCAGATATAGGCTACTATAAGTAGGGTCGGAGAGCCCCTGACCTGAAAAGGGAGACAGTGATCAAGAAGCATTGGAAGTTTGAAAATTGGTTCTGGAGTCTTCAGAATGGCCCATATAAGAAGTATTTGCAATGTGTTGAGTAGGTCCACAAAATATGAGTATACTGCAGAATACAAATCTAAGCCGTTGTTGGCAGCAAGGTTACACGTTAGGCCGATGACCATTTCACCGTAAGAGCTCAGACGGTTACATGAAGGTTGTGTGTGTTCTAATAGAAGAGTTTTACTGGGGCGATGGAGTTCAAGAACATGGTAGACTTGCAGTAGATATAGTCCTTGTCAGCCTGGATTCCAAAAGAAGTGAATGATATTCAACATTGTATAAATGTCTGTATAGCAGGCAGGATAGGTGGGGTCTCAAAAGGTTAGCGATGTGTTCCATTGTCGAGGACATCCGGTTCGATGACAAGGTTGACACCACCTTGCTCATCAAGTGGGCACTGGTGCAGCTTTCGGCTGTGGAATGCAGTTCACAGCAACAAAAATTATGAAATGCTGGCGGGGGTGGTAGGTTCTGAACGTGAAGCACCCTATAGAACACAGGAGCATCCAGAACTGCAGAACAAGAGTAGTGAGAACACAACTTTTTGGGATCTGTGCTGTTTTTTTTGTTTTTTTCCGTAAATCATTGTTTCCATGAGTTGAATTCAGTAATGGCCCTACCCCCCAGCTAGTCATTTAACCTACCGTAAAGAATAGTTTCCTTGGGAGCACCAGGCAAATCCCATTAGCCAGCAGTAACTAATAACCACTGGATAAATCACGACCCTGGGGTTCTGGAGTAGCATCAGTGCTTAATTTGAGCCGGTGTTTGCAGATAGAGCCCGCCAGCAGCGGCGTAGCGTGTGTTGCCAGCGCCCGGGGCAGGCAAGTATCCTTCCACTTTTCTTTTTTAATTTTGTGCCCCTAAGAATTTTGCGCCCGGGACAATCGCCCCTTTGCCCCCTTCCCCACTGCCCACCACCATTTTTGGGGACTGGTACTTATTTGTCCTCATCAGACTTCGACACAGAGCAAGAGAGAGCGAAAAACACTAGGCGGGTAGAAGAAGAAAGAGAAAGCAGGAAAGAAGGTGACAAAGGGAGAAAGGAGGAACCCGCGAGAGTGAGACAGATGTGCAGGGAGTGTTTGGTGGTGGGTTAAAAACACCTGATGCGGTCTTGGGCACCCTGCAGTTCAGTAGTGTTGGCCGCCATTCTCTGGGCAAAGCTTTAGGCCCCGGCACTTACCCTTTTACAAATTAAGCACTGAGTAGCATGCTACACGATATAAAGCGCTTCAACGCCAAGTTAGGGTTAGTAAGTGCTATATAAATGTAATTACAATATAATTAGTTCAATTGACATCAATTGAGACTGCAGCTCCTAGAATCCCGTGGTTTATTAAATGATACCACCGTGACGTGCAGTCTTCTAGGCACTCTGTCCACTCAGTGGGCTGGCACTAGGCCAGAGTAAGCGCATCAGTCATGAGCAGCGGGGTGATTCTTTTCTGAGTGCAGTAGAGTCTGTTGAGTACTGTACAGCGCCGCGGCCATTGACAGGGCAGTGATAGAGAGGGTGACTGGACTGGTGGGACCTCCAGAGACCTCCGATACCGCCTGATGGATGATGTGTTTGCAGATGCGCCTGGGCTGCCCCGGGCGCTGATAAGAGCGGCTTTTAGTCACGGTGGGGCTGCCAGAGGTGTTCAGCTGCACTAGGGACTCATCACCTTGGAGACCCTGCTCCGTGAGCATAGGAGCCTCGGAGGTACCTCTCCCATGAGCAGAAGAGTGTGGGATGAGGAGCTCGGAGAGAGAAGGACCCTGAGCACAGGAGGTGCAGGCACCGATTCTCTGAGCACAGGAGAGGATTTTACCATGGAAATCCTGGCTAATAATAATGACCTGATATTTATATAGCGCTCTAACCCAAAGCGCTTTATATAGAACATTTTTATATACAACTATTATAACCCAAGCATAATTGGCACTCATTTTACCGATGTCCTAAGATGAAATGCTGAGTCGGCCTTGCTTAGATTCAAACTTACAATCCACAAAGCACATCTCGGTAGCGAGCGAGTGCCCTTTCTTACAAGCTATGCTATCTGAACTATCTTACTAGCTACCCTCCTCTATGGACACGTGAAATGACAGGTCCATGGGACCTCTGGATACACCCCTTCCATTGGAACCTTGGATGTAGTACTTTCCTGAGCACAGGAAATAGAAGTACCATGTAACCTTTGGCAGTATGCCTTCCATAGGAACCCTGAATATACCCCTTCCCTGAACAGAGGAAATAGAAGTACCATGTAACCTTTGGCAGTATGCCTTCCATAGGAACCCTGAATATACCCCTTCCCTGAACAGAGGAAATAGAAGTACCAGGGGAACCCAATGTATAACCCACAACTCCCCACCCACCGTTATGGGTACCATATTCCCCTTCCCTGGCTACAGGAGTTGAATGTTTGTTACGGCAATGAATATATCCCTTCCCTGAGCACAGGAGAGGAATGTAAATTCCTTTATGTGCATAGGGGATATACTGGACACCCACCATAGGTACCAGGAGACAACAGGGTAAAGTTAACTAGGAAAAAGGTAGTAGGGAAATATTGGACTGGCATCCACGGCACACCAGGAGCCGTTCTCTTCTTGGACTCAGCACCAACTCTGGATTATTCTCTTATTGATCCTTCTATAACAACGGGCTATAAGGCAAGAATATGCCATGAATGACGCATATTGTAGTCTTTAGAAGTCCGTGTTTGACTAGGTGTAAGCAGACCTTCACTTGCCAGTTCATTGGAGTAGAGATGCTGTCACACGCTCCATACGGACTATTAATCCAATATAACATCCCAGGATGCCAAGATGAGGAGCTGATATATAAGCAGCTGCTGACCAGCAAGACCTAAACAGTCTATCCTGAGAGCAAGACGAGGCAACAAAAATGGAGACTATGAAGCCAAAAAGTAAATGGTGACTAATGCCCTAAACGTGGGGAAGCGGAAAGCGAAAAACAAAAGTAGGGTGAGGCCCGCAAAAGACAGGTGAGAAGTACAGAGTAGCAGAAAAGTGAAACAACTCGTAACATACTGCAAGGCAGCTGCTATGTGTCTAGCTTACTCTGGAAGTGATCAAACTAGCCCACAAGTGAGTGGCTATGGCAGATCTGTTATGCATGCGGATACCCAGTCTCCACTATCCTTTCTTTGACAGTTTATGTTCCCTTCCCCAGTTACAAAGGATTAAGATCCCATTTCTAGACAGATGGAATCATGCTTCGAGTGCTGTACCTATCCTGACACTTGGATTGGCCTTTTGCCAACCCCTTCTTCTACTTCTTCTCATGGCTACTTATCAAGATATCAATTTTGGCATGTTTATTTCTTTCTCCCCACCCCCTTAACAGGATCTTCTTCCTCCATCTTTATAAAAGTACCATATTTACACACTGATAACACGGGTAGTCCTCTCTTACCCCTCCTTTCCCCTCACAGTACATCACACCAGTTTGCTTGTCCATTGGCCTCTTGCTGGTCTGGTGATCCGCCTTCCACGGCATCTTGCCTGGACATCCTGGTGAATGGCAGATAGGTTAAGGGTCTCTTCTTGTGTGCCTTTCTGGTTTGGGCCTGCTACAGCCTGGTGGGACTAGGTCCTGGACCCCTGTTTCACCCACTCACATCCCTTTTCCAACCACATCCCTGCCTCCCGCTTTGTTGTTCTGTAGCCAAATGTGTGCCTTCCACAGAATCCCAAATTGAAACTCTAATATTTCGGTGACTTAACATCACACACCGTAAGATTGGTTATCACCACTCATGGTTGCCTCTTCGACACATTTGTGTGTATGATGGCTGTTGATTCCTGGTTTCTTAATCCACTTTCCCCAGTTGACTCCTCAGGCCATATCGTATTACTGGTTATATAATGCCATTCTTATAGGTTTCTTCTCTGCCACGTCTGTTTGGACTCCATAGAGCACACTCCATGGCTGATTATAATATGCTTTTGTCTCGCCACTCCTTGGTAGATTACTGGAGCATATACCGTAGTTGACCAGGTATAGCCTTCCTAATGGTTGCTCTCTGCCAGTGGCGGCCGACACAGAAAAATACCTGCGGGCGGGTGGAGGGGGCACCGGAGAGCGGAGAGTGGGGAAGAGGGGGCCAGTGGAAAGCAAGCGGGGATCGTGCAGCAGGGGGAGGTTAATGATAATAAAAAAAACACTTACCTGGTGCTGCCGGCCGCCTTGCGCTCCTCTGCTGCAGTTCCTGTCCCAGGAGTCCCTGGGACAGCATCACAACTCCCATCCAATCCCCGCACTGCGCTCAAGCATGAGTTCACTACAGCCGGCTGTTCACTACAGCCGGGTTGGAGAAATCTAAGTGCGCATGTGTGTTTGGCCGGCCAAACACACATGTGCACAAACCAGTCCTTCTCCCCACTCCCATGCCCCGACCTCGCCCCACCCTGCACACGCTGGCTCCGAGCCAGCAGCTAAAAAAAAAAAAATGATAGTAAGTTATCTTTTTATTTTTCAGCTGCTGGCTCTGAGCCAGTGGGGCGATGCTCCTGCGCCATTGCGGAGGAGCCGCCACTGCAGCCTCTACCACTCCTGGATAGACTCCTTAGGCTTACTTTGTGGTCCGTTGTTTAATGGTTGCTCCTCTGTCGCTCTCTGTGACGCTACAGAGTGTGCTCTCTCTGTATACTACAGCTGGTTGTACGCCTCGTCCTATAGGTTGCTTCACCGACACTCCTGGATAGAACCCACTGGCCTAGATATTAGTTTGTTGCATCGTGCCCATTTCTCTGGACGGGTTGAATAATGCGGATTCGTATGCGTTGCTCCCTTCATGTATTGACTCCTCAGACCATACACCATGGCTGACTGCGTAAAGTTCATGCCTAGGGGCTGCTCCGCTGCCACTTCTGTGTGGACCCCAGAGAGTAGGTATATAATTGTTGTAAGACTACAGCTCCTAGGGAGCACCCTCACAAGCACTAGGCACATCCCCAAACCCTATATTCAACTGTCTGTCCCACACCACTCCAAAGATGGAATGTATTCACAACCTTCACCTTGTCTGTGTCTGGTTTTTAAAACATTGCACGGTAGGGGACCGTGGTATCTGAAAAACAAACTACAGCCTTATATCCCAGTGCGCCAGCTCAGATCCAGTGAACTACTACTGCTCTGCCCCAAACGTATCCATACAACTAGACTTTGGGGTCGTTCCTTTGCTAGCTCCGCATCACTGGAATCGGCTACCCATGACCATCCGCTCTTGTCCTGATCTAATTCTTTTTAGGAAACTTCTGAAAACCTGGCTGTTTAATCTTTAACCTCTGTATTGCGCAGCGAATTGTCTCCTGCGTCTATGGCGCCGAGAGATCCCCTCGGGGATGATTTCTGCGCCTAACAAATAAACAAATCGAATCTAGTCTCACACACTTCTCCTAGAACCATTCAAGGGTACCCCTTGCTGCCACACGGTTCGAGCAGTCTAGGCCAGATACACAACACTTGTCACATAGACAACACTCCCTAAAGAAAAAAAACATTTGGGGCGTTTTTTTTTTATTTAGTGCGAGCTGCTTGGCCCAAGGGCATTATTAGATTGTTTAACATGTGCACCAGATTACATTACCCTTTATTTAGCACAGGTAAATGTACCGATTTGCCCAGAATCACAGGGTGTCGAGCGGAGGCCGGGACTCGAACCTGGTTGCCCAGGTACTAAGTCGGCAGCTCTGCCCGTTAGTCCACCTCTCCTCCCTCGCAGTCATACTCTAGCATCAAATGCTTCCGCGGACCGTCCCTCGGTAAAATGTATTTGTAGGGGCGACTACACTGTTCTCCATTAAACCCATGTTGCTGTGGGGCACGGTTTGTTTTTCCCGCGCAGAAAACGCTCCAACATCTCCTTGGATGGAGTCACGCTATACCAGAAAATTAGCCAAATATATAAAGCGCTTCAGTGCCTTGTCTGGGGGTAGTAGGCGCTATATAAATCTACAGTACTAAACTAATTGAATCTGAGCTTCCTCTCCGCCACCTCTTGGGCCAAAGGTCCGTGCCAAATGGCAGTCCTGGGATAAATTCTAGGACCTGTGGACTGGATGAAGAACCGAGGAAGAGTGCACCTACATCGTGAAACATGAGTGCTGTGCACACCCCTGCCTTCAGTGTGCCCAGACGTGTCTCTGACGCTGGGAGGCCTGTTGCCTTGTCACCGATAATTAGAAATGCGCACCTCTGGTGTCAGGCGCACAAGACGCTCTTTAATTTAATAAGCATCTTCCCTCCAACCCGTCTGCCTCCCCAGGTGAGGCCGCGCTCACCCCCGAGGCCCACTGGAGCCCGAGACTGGCCTTTGATGTCCGCGAGGGGGCGGCGCTTATCAGGCGGTAATGAGTGCGCGAGCGCTCGCAGCTGGGCCTGCTGAGGTGAGCAGGCCATCCTCAGATGTCGTAGGGCGGCCTGCCCGGGTCTGCCCCGTACACCTTTCTTCATTTTGTACCGATCAAAAGGCTCCCGGGGAGTGAGGTGCGGAGAGAGCCTGCTGAAGGGGACGGGTGGTGAAAGAGTGAGTGAAAGTGGAGGGGGGGGGGCTCAGATGAAAGGGTCAGATCTGGACTGTGCACTGACAACTGTCGGGTACCAGACAAAAGGGGGGAGGTCAGAGGTCACCCGCTGCTTCTGCTTTTGAGAAGGCCGCAGGCTGATTGGTTGGAAGAAATTGTGGAAAAAAGTTAACTTCGGAGACAATGCAGTCATCCCTTTGGAATCTAGTGTGCAAGAATGAAAATAGATTGGGGTACTTTCCTGCAGGTAATTTTAGTGGTCCTCGCCCTCATTCGTGATTGAGAATAACTGGGCGAATTTATTTTGCCTTTCTAAAAGTGAAACTGATGAAATTCACCCACTTCCAGCAGACATTGTCAAGATTTCCTCCACCCTAAACATTTCCGTACGTACAGAATTTCCAATTAGGTGAACTCTGGACAAATGTTGTAATGTATTGAGGGAAATGTGCACAAATAAACTCATGGATAGGTCATCTTTTCGGTTTCGCGCAGTTATGTGGCGCATAGGAGGCCCAGAATTATTTAAAGCCAAAAGCTGAGGGTTGCATACGAAGACTGATGTAGGACCCCAAAGGGCATGGCGTTAAACTATTTACAAATGCAACATTCCTTTATTTGGACCCTTCATGGGTGAAAAAACGAATCGCAAAGCCTGTCTGTTTTTTGTGTGTTTTTTTAGGTTTGACTTTCTACTTACAAGGAGTTTAAAGCAGTCCTCTTCATCTGTTGGGCTATTATTCTGTCACTCACGTTTTCTACCTCCCACTACAGCATACAGAATGAGGCAGTGGGTCAGCCCACGCCAGACATTAGCTAACTTCACCGAGAGTGACTGCATTCTGCCCTTTCACAAGAAGCATATCCATACACAAAGTAGCTCCTCTGCTTGACGAGGGCACAAAAGCTTCCCCACCGGTGCCACAGTGGCACTGCCAGCATATTAGGGGCCTCAGACCACTGCAAGACCGACAGGGATCGCGGATCCTTGGCGGGAGCAGCGGTTCCATGGCAGTCCGACCGCCCAGCTTGTTATAGGGCAGTCGGACCACCAGTGCGGCAGTAGCTGCACTGCCAGTGTGTGTTTGGCGGTCAATCGGACCGCCAAACACAAAATAAGGCCCTTAATGTTTGAGAAAATCCAGGGTAGATCTGGAAATGTTTTTAGCTTTATGATCTGTCACTGTCTAATGTAAAACACACCTTTCTCGCTCAGGCTTGTTAGCCAGTAGGAGATGCTAAATAACAAAATGAAAGCTTCAGTTTTGTTTGATGCTAAAAATGTTGTCCTTTTTAAGAGCAGCATCTTCCAAAATAAATAAATAATTAAAAAAAATCTTAGAAAAATACACAAATAAATTACCTTTTTAAGTACAGCAACATCTGAAAGTCTGATTTTCTAACTATCCATACTTGCACGTATGGAACTTTCTGCAATAGAATTTTTGTATCTCTTTATTATTTTCCTTATACATGTATGTCCTTTCTATGTAGTTATGCATCCATATATTTATTACTTTACTGTAGAAAGAAAGAAAGAGAAAAAAAATGCCTTCAACTCCCTCTTATGCAATACTCTATGTCTCACCCTATACCTCTCAATATCTCCTCTCCCTCTACACTATGACTCATCCTGAACCTCATTCTGATACTATGATCTCCCTAAGATCCTTTCTTGACTCCTCCCTCCTCTATCCCTCCTTGACTCATCCCCAACCTCATTCTACTACTATGATCTCCCATCCAACTCTTTCTAGACTCTTCCCTCCACTAGCCATCCTTGACTCACCCCTAACCTTATTTTATTACTGTGATCTCCAAAACAACACTTCCTAGACTCTTCCCTCCAGTATCCCTCCTCTGAATTATCCCAAACCTCATTTTACTACTATGATCTCCTATTACCCTTCCTAGACTCCTCCTCCTCTATCCCTTTTTTGACTCATCCCAAACCTCACCTGACTAATATAAACTCCCAAATAACACTATCTAGACTCTTCCCTCCTCCATCCCTTCTTAATCTTATTTAATCAAGCTAAAAAAACTCCCATGTCCACCACTCAAATGAACAACTTATATTTCCCTATGCTAATCCACCACTAATCACTTGGGGTCCAGAGTAGCGTGTTACTTGCCAATAAGCGCTTCAACGCCTTGCCAGGGGTAGTAAGCGCTATATAAATACAATTACAAGTCACTCAACCTAGATGTTCAGACAACTAGGAGAGATGAGGGAGGAATGCATTTGACTATTGGAATGTAAGTTATTCTCTTTTTGAGCCAGTGGGCTAGGCTTGATGTGCTCTTGATTGAACATATATCAGTATGAAAAATGAAGGCACATTTGGGGGTGCAGAAAGGCGGGCTGTGAAGCCTCCCTTACTGTTAGAGAACACTGTCCACCCTGTCACGCCTTATGACTTGAGAGTCTCATCTTAAAAAATGAAAATTTAATGGAGTTTAACTTTAACTATTAGAGAACAGACCTATATTTGTTTGGCCTTTCTCAGTGGGATTCAGGCTCGTAAAGTGTCCCGATGGTGCATCGAGGATAGGTGAAGGTCCAGATGAACAACTACAAATTAAAGGTGGGATTTGAAAACAGACTACAAAAACATATTTTGCATTAACACACACTTCACATCATAGATCACCAAAGTTGTCCTTAAATGTATCCATACATAATTTTTTTACTTGCATCATATACCATTGTCGAGCACTTTCCCCAACATATGCTTGGACCTATGTAAGAATAGTACATTAACCCAGAATTAATATATGTGGTTTGAGTTTAGCTGGATGTAGGATTAAAATACAGGTCGAATTTATTTGGGGAAGATCTGAATGTCAGGTTGAGATTTTAACGGTCTATATTTTGAAGGGTATGTTTTTGTAATCAGTTTCAAATGGAATTCACAATAACAACCCAGAAAAGTCCATTAATTCAGCGTCCTGAAGAGGTCAAGAAGCAATGGGTAGTTTATTGCCAGTTTGCTCTTTTAGTTTTCTGCCAAAGCAGCCACCAGCATAGAAGACTGCAAGCTCCAGTCTTCCTTTGGGGTTTTGGGTACCATTTAGGCCACAGGGTATTTATCACAATTTGCTTTAGACATTGGCTGCGTTTTGGCATCCAAATGGGTGTTGAGTGGTAGAAAACGGGGAGCAATACGCACAAGAGGGTCTGAAAGTGAGAGTTTTAGAGACCAACATGCACGTCTCCCATTCTAAACCACACCACACAAGTGAGCACGTGGTCTATGAGCACAATAACCAATCACATTGGATATATATAGTTATTTTAAAATTATTTATAGAGCGCATGTACACCGATTGGTTTCTTGGTGCTAAGTATAGGAGTAGCTGAGCCCTGATGAGACTATTCATATGCCTGAACAAAGAGCCATGTCTTAAGGAGTCTCCTGAATATAAGTAGGTCTGTGCAGGATCTAATACCATAGAGGAGGGCATTCCAAAAATGGGGAGCCAACACCGCAAACCTGCCTCTTCCGTTTATGGGGTGGTATGACCAATAGATTCATGTGGGCAGAACGCAAATTGCGAGTGGGTTTATGTCTCTTGATGAGATTGGAGACGAATTTTGGGCCAGCACATTGTAAAGATTTAACAAGCATTGGCATAGCCAATAGGTCTCGCTTTTGGGACCTTATAAGTGTTTAGCCATGCAACACTTGATGTTGTTGCACCAAGGATATTGTGCTGGATAACTAAACACTTATAAGGTGTATTCCTGGCTTTGTCTGTCTCGAGGGAGCTCCCACACTTTGTAATGATAATTAAGAGAAGAAAGCACGGCTCAGGGAAGTGCCCAAGTATTGCCTTTGTAATCTTTTCTAAACACTCAACCCCGAACATGCAGACATCAATGCTCAAGTGAGAATGTTTTTGATGGTACCGAGGTGATTAAAGGTAGTATACACGGACACATGCTGAGTGTCTCAACATGGAATCGATGGTAAAGGGAGGACGCACGCAGGCACACACCAGAGAGCCAGACTCTATCGCAACAAGAGATGCAGGTAAAGGCAATATATTGGAGAACACCAAAAGGTGTCTGTCTGCAAACAGTGGGAGAGAATCAGAGCACACCAAGAACCAGGAAGAACAAAAGGAAATGGAGATGGAGCTATCTCCGTTCTCCCCGCGGAAAAGCAGCAAGAGGTATTCCAACAGCTTTAATATCTATCAGCTTTCAGCATTCCCTGAGAAATAGGAGCAGACAGTGTTAAAATGGTTCACCACCTTCCAGGATGCAATGAATGAATCGACTAAGTATTCCACTGCACATTCTTTAATAGCATGCTCAAAACACCAGTTCATGCCGATGCCGTTTTAATGCGTTTTGAATTTTCTAGTTGTATTAAAGTGCTCACTTTTGTTCCGCGCGTCATGTGCAAATGGTGAAAGTCGGAGTATGCTGGCGCATCCTCGGGCTTCTGTGGTAGCGGCAGGTTTGCCGCCCAGGCGGTAAAAATATTTGCCAACAACTTGGGGCTTTCTAATCCGAAACATAACCGTTTCTGAAGGCCATGTTCTCCCGGCCATGTTCTCCCCACAGCTTTCTAAAGATAAATAGGGGGACGCGCACAAAGCGTTCAGGCGCTCGCGGACACTGGCCCAAGCGATTTGCATTTAATTAGCATAGGCAGGAGAAATCTTCCTGGGAGCCTCAAGGAAGAAGGGGAGGGGTCCCGGGGAACGAAGGGGAGAAGGAAAGAGGTTGTAAGAGGGAGAAAAGAGGTTGGGAGAGTGAAGATTGGAACAAGTGAAGAGGGTTAAGGCAGAAGCAGAAGTAACGAAGAGAGTAGAAGAAACAAGCATTGGCCGTGAAAGTGAAAGTGATCGCGATCGCATCTGTCTTTCCTCTCGTTATGGCTCATGGGGAGGGGGGGGGAGGTGAGGAGCGCTGGTCAGAAGAAGCCACACAGCTAAAAAAAAAAAAAGCAACAAAAAGACGCGAAAGTGATCGCGATCGCGATGACGTGCTCTGTGCTAAGCACGCAAGGGATGCGCGCGCAGCACTGATTGGAGAGGCGGAGTGAGGCGCGCGCGCTTGTGCGCGTAACCGCAAGCTTGTGGCCGGCAAAAGCCTTTGGGAGCACTTTCAAAACCCGCTTACTAAATGTCTCGCAGAGCAGCGCATGCGCGCTGGCTCAGGCGAGACCTAAAAATAAGACACCCAGTTTTAAAAGCACAACGTTGTAATATCGGGAGCCAATGTAGCTGCCGCATAAGAGGAGAGGCATGTTGCCATCTCGGTTGATGGAAAATCAGTCTAGCTGCCTGATTCTGCACCAGCTGCAGTTTCTTGACTAGATACATTGGTAACCCGAAATACAAAGTATTGGCGTATTCTATGTGGGAAATAACCAGGGCTAGGACAACCTGCACCAGTGCTTCCCTAGTAAGGAATCTACTGATTTTCCTTATCTTCCGCAGCTGGAAGAAGCCGGTGGAAACTACTGTTCCAATCTGGGACTTCATAGACAAGTCACTGTTAATTGTGACCCCGAGGCTCTTAGATGAAGAAGATGGAACTGGTGGAGAGCCCAGCTCAGTTGGCCAAAAGTGTGAACTCCAGGGGTTCTGAGCACCGCCAGTCAAGATCAGTTCGGTTTTATCTGGATTTAGCTTTAAATGGTTGCTGTTCATCCAATTACTAATGTACAACATGGTAGACTGAAAGTCAGAGATGGAGTCGGACGTGTTGTCAATAGTGAATATAAGTTGCAAGTCATCTGCGTAGTTAAATGTGCTTACATTTCTTTCCCTTAAAGACTGGATCAAAGGGAGTAAATATAGATTGAACAGGTGCAGGGATAACGATGATCCCTGTGGCACTCCACAGTTAGATTTCACCTCAGGTGCAATGAAATGAGATAGGTGAACAGACTGGGACCGATCTTCCAGGAAAGATGTAATCCAGTCAAGAGCCGAACCCTGAAGTCCTACGTTCCTGACCCGGTCCACCAGAATTCAGTGATGTATAGTATATCTAGGTATGTATATGTATGTATATATATATATATATATAAAGAATGCACATAGCGCCCACCCGTAGGCGGGCGTGACAATAGTGGGCCAGTGCTGCCGTGTCCCTCCCCTGCTCTTGCGATTCTCTGGCCCGAGGCAGATGAGGCTCCATGGGTACAGAACTACTTCCTGTCCCCGGTCTCACAGTTTGCGGGACAGGAACTCAATGACGCAATTAGCGTGCCACTTCATGGTCGCGGTGCCATGATGGCGACGGGCGGTGTTTATGGGGCCTGATTCTTGGCCTCTCCCTCTAAGTGCAACACAGACCTTCACAGGGATAGGAAGTTTCTTCTACACAAAAATACCTCACAGCACTGAGGGGAGGGATAGCAAGTCATAGATTTGCAAAAGGACATCCTTACTGGCTTATGGGCATAGTCTCAGGTCGTCAGTGAAGAGCAAGGGGCTTTAGCCCCTGTTCTCGCAGTCTGCCCATTGGCTAGCTTGGTATGCGGGGGCAGCGGGACCAAGTCAGGCGGTACAGAGCACAAGGGTTGAGACTGCTCCCCTGGGATATAGGGGTTTCACCTGTGTGGTCCAGACAGGCTTACAGAGGGATTGCTGACACCACTGGGAATAGCTCACTTGTAAATAGATGCGTTCATGACCTTTTTTCCCATGGCGTGTAGTAGTGTCTTGTCATTGACTCGTTTGGGTTGGAGGGGGCGTGGTCCATCTGGTAGTCTCCGGACACTATTCCTACCTTTAGGACAAAAACCGTCATCCACTCATAGGTGGCATGCTTCATCATAGGGTTTCTCCCCAGACCACTCGCTTAAAAAGCTTTTGGTGTGAGCTTTAACATCCCCCTTGGGGAAGAAGCTCTATGATGGATAGTCCAAAGGGATGGTCCAGAGGGGTTCCTATATGAGCTATCGATGCGGGTGGGTGGTGCAGAGTGCAACTGTTGAGTAGCTGCAAGTAAAACTCTCTCCTGGTGGACAAAAAGAGCAAATTTACTCTGTGTCCCTAAGGATAGAGTTAAAAGTAAGAGGAGAGAAGCCGTCAACCCAATTATTGGTCAAGGGTAAACATGTTTCTGCAAATTGTTCACCTTTTGAGAGGTGTGAGGCATTCTTCAGGACCATCTATAGTAGTCTTTCTGCCAGTGATTGATAAAAGGTGTCTAATGTGACAGTGAAATCAAAATGATACGAGTACAAACAGTACCTGGAACTGGAAAGTATCCACAATTGTCTTCACCTGTGAACATGTTGAATGGCCAACAAGAGACCGACAAAGGGAACATTAGCTTTTTGAATCATCACTAAGAAAAACCGGGGATGGCATAAACGCTGGAATCCGTGTGAATCAAACATGTGGTGGTCATGCTATCGGTGGTCACTGCAAATCAGCATACATGAAGAAGTGTATTAAGAATATATATACATGTTTGCAAATTGTTTACGCCCATGGTCGGGAGATAGCCACTGCAAATCTGCAGTCAGAAACCGCATGACCTCTTCGGTTTGGCAGCTCATCTCAAAACAATAGATTAATTCCTGAATCTGCTCATCGCACAGCTCAATTTTGTGGATATCACACTTCAATATTTTTCTTCAAAGTAACAATTTTCCGCTACTCTGTGATTTTATACTCCTAGCACCCCATAAATCTAATGCAGAGGGTTGTAATGCAGGATCCTGCAGCCCCTGCAGTGCACATGGGCCCACGAACCTTCTGGGGGACCCCACACAGCTCAAGATCAATGTGAGATACTCTGGGGCCCCTCATCACAATCTGCGGGTTGGCCCCCATCATTATGTGTTATGCCACATGTCTAATGTAACATCTTCTTGAAGCAGTGTACAGACCTGAGCTTTAAATGGGCAGGTACTGTGTACCTGAACGTCTTTAATTTGTAAAGGAACGTACCAGCTCTTCTCAAAGTATCTGCAACACTTTCAAAGGAGAGTAAGGCACTTCTCAGCATTTGTGCAGTACGTGTAATGGGAAGTATGTCCACTTAGCAGGAGTGCAATGCTTTAAATTGGAGCGAATTGGCAGTTTTCAGTAAGAGAGCAAAACATATAGTGGGAGAGTACCGGAACATGTCAATCAATCAATCAGGTTTCTTATAAAGCACGACAACTCACCCGTGAGGGTCTCGAGGTGCTGGGGGGGGGGGGGATCTGCAGTTCAGTCAAAGAGCCAGGTCTTGAGGTCCTTCCTGAATTGAGACAACAATGGTGATTGCCTGAGGTGCAGAGGCAGGGAGTTCCAGGTCTTAGCAGCGAGGTAGGAGAAGGATCTTCCTCCGGCCGTGGTCTGGCGGATCCGTGGGATGGTGGCTAGGGCCATATGGGCGGAGCGGAGATGTCTGGTGGAAGTGCAGAAGGACAGGTGGTGGTTGAGGGATGCAGGTCCGGCGTTGTGGAGGGCTTTGTAGGCATGCGTGCGGAGCTTGAAGGTAATTCTTTGGTTGATGGGTAGCCAGTGAAGGTCTCTCAGGTGGCCGGTGATGTGGTTGTAGCGTGGGATGTTCAGGATCAGACTGACAGAGGCGTTCTGGATGTTCTGCATTTTCTTTTGAAGTTTCTGGGTGGTGCGAGCATAAAGTGTGTTGTTGTTGTCGAGCCTGCTGCTGACAAGCTCATGGGTGTCCGTGTTCCTGGACTCGGTGGGGATCCACTTAAAGATCTTATGAAGTAGGCGAAGCGTATGGAATCAGCAGGACGAAACAGCATTGATTAGGTGGTAATAGTGCAATAATTTCAATGGGGAAGTACAGCACTTCTCGGCAACATTGCTGTACTTATAATGAGACAGTATGGGCACTTCTCTGCAAGAGTGTAATACTTTTAATGGGCGAGTGCCGTCACTTTTCAGGACCAAATATGGCTTCTGGTAGTTAGAACTCACACTTCTATATTTTCTTTTAAAGCACTTGTACTGGCATTTCTTAAAAAATAAAAATGTTATTTTCCTGGGCAGACCACCAAGTAATCCAAAGCAAAACACTGCATAAAAGCACAATGTATAAACCCTTGGTTTATGTACTGACATTCATTTAAAACAACATAAAATGACAAGGGTGTGATTTGGGTGGGGGAGTGGTGGAGAATGAGAGACGTCTTATGTGAGAACATTTGTGTCTTAGGAACTTGGGAAAAAGCTATTCTGCGCCAATATTAAGTCATACGAGGAATAATGTTTTTTACATTGCCCACAGTAATTATGGAACAACTTGCTCCGTTACCTCCAGCCAGCACTTTGTGTACTGTGCATGGCTCCGCTCTGGTGACCATTAGATTGCAGAAACAGAGACTCAGTGGATTATTTATGTCCACCTTGAGCCCCTTGATAGGACTACTGTGCCAACAGGGTGATCTTATTCAGGACTACTTATAATTTCAGAAGCAATTAAATATGTTTCTGCTGGTACGTCCTGCCGCCCCGCCACACTCTTGTTGCAAACTCATGAGATATGTCCAGCTGCCGGGGTAGGCGGCGTAATAACTTTTTTTTTAACCAAACGCCCGCCCTAGATCCCTTCTAGGGCCAAATTTGGGGACCTCCTGTAACCATGGAGGAGGCGGCAGCGAGGTGGAGAGCCGGATCACTAGAGCAGGGATCCCTATGGCCATATGAAAGCGCTCCATATACTGATTCACCACATACGGAGTTATGAATGCAGTTTTCCTCCAGAGCACAACTGCTACCCAAAGAGGTGTCATGGCGGTGACAGAAAAAGAACTGGTAAGGACAGAAAAACAATGAGCCAGTTTTTCAAGCCACATCTGAAGGTGGCATAGTTCTTCATACTGAGAAAAAAGTAAAGTTAGATAGCTGCAATGGTGAGCCGCGAGATAAAAGAAGAAGCGACTCATAGATCTGGCTTTCTTGACACGACGAGTGATGATAAGAAATGCACTGGAGGAGCAAAGAGTTCCACAAGTGGGGTGGAGCAGCAGCGGCATGGTATGAAGCGGTGTACAAAAAAATATTTCTAGTTAAGATTCAAGTATGAGTAAAGATAGGTCCCAATATGTGCTTCACATCAGGTCATCAGGTGCATTAGATATGCTGACCAGACACAGGATTGTTCCCTGAGCCAGTGAGATGATTCATCTGGTCTTTTTGTTCACTAACAATCGCGGAAGTGTTCATCGGGTGAAAGCCAGTTGGTTCGGCAACACCTGTGGAAACCCTACCATGCTTGAAACTCTTAATGCTGGAATGCGCTCAGAAGGATACTTGTGCCCAATTTGCCAAGTACTTGATGTTGTAGTCCGAGACAAAGTTGATACCATAGTTATTCATTGGGCAGACCTCTGAGCACTTTCCTCCCATGTGTGCCTGCTGTGGTACTGATTTGATGCTAACTTGTGTTGGCGCTTGTACACATTCTTGTCTGCCTTTAACATATGCTAATGGGAACTCACTACTTAATGAATGCATGATGGTGCCTCCATTCCGAGTAGAGTTCCTTCATCAAGCAAACTCCCAAACTGCCAAACTCAAAAAGTTTACTCACAAAATCCCTGATGCTGTAAGATAAAGCTGGCGAAAACCAGTACAGCACTCGGGGGAGTTGAATACAGATGGACATTTAGGGTCATATAGACACTCCCTCTGTTCTTCACTCTTACAGCCTTAATGACGCACACACTACACCATAACACACACAAATGCAAACTCTTGAGGTACAATTCTTTCGTGTCATTCTAACCCGGCAGGGGCACCTCATCCTTCTCTGGCGGTACAGCACCCATAAATACTCTAATTGGTACTACTCTGGGGTCGTAAGCTGTGAGGCAACAAGTAATCATAGGTTAGTCCTGCTATGTCTTCACTCAAGGGACCGAGTCTGATCCCTGCTGGGTTTAGCAGGACAAAGGTCCCTCCTAACTGCAAAGAACAATGCCGGTGAGCTCTACTGGACTTTCTTCAGAGACCAGCTTTTGACCAACCCAACCTCTGGAAAAGCCCCAGACCTCATCTACTCCCATGCAGACATGGTCAGCCAATCAGAAGCTCCTGCCAGTTGTTCAGGATTGGTTACATTACTACCTCTTGCATCAACCTTCCTTCCAGGAGGAATGACAAAGTTATAAAGGAAGATGCGGATCTACGGCCAAGGACGCAGAACAAGAGGAACCAGAGATGGACGGAGGGATGAAAGGAGATAGAAACTCCGCCAAGAGGAGTCAACGGAAAATGCCACAGCAACCCTAAACAGATTGTCATGATACTTAGTGTCGAAGCTACCGGGGTGACTACTGCTGAGTGACCAGATGTCTGGACCTATTAAGGACTTTGGGTGGCCCAGTAACCTCAGTGGGATGCCGTGTAAGATGCAGGCCAAACCACTTACATTATTCCAAGCCTCCTTTCAGTAGCCGGACTCTGTGGGACCTGAGCCCATTGGTGAGGTATATTTGCCCGGGAGAGGTGGCGCTGTTTTTCAATGAACATGGAAGAGAAAAAGGAGGATCTTCCTGTGTGTACGCTTAAGGGACGTACGGGTCAAGAATACATAAAAGTTGGTCAGCATAGTAATATCTGTACTTTGATTCCTTCAGCTTCTTTGACTAGACAACCAACCCTTCTGCCTCTAGACTGGGTTCTGTCCTAAATATTCTCCAGCTCGCGTCTGGACAAAAGAGGATTGAGTTATGAGCATGTAGATGGAGAGAATAGGCAGGGTCTAGAAGGGGCAGAAGTACTGTCTGATCTTAGGCTTCTAGGCACTTCTGATTTTAGGGCCCCTGCTCTGCTATTATCCAGTTCCACGACTTGTCTGTTACCAGGCCACTTGGATTATCTGACAATGGAGAACCAAATCTTGTGACAGAGTTGACTGAATTATGTGGCAAGAAAAGGCAAAGTATGTGTAACAATGCGGTATATTCTACAGCAGTATTATTTAACCCTGGGCGGAGGTCGCGGAGGTGCACTACGCTGCACTACGCGAAGTGCAAAAAAAACTCCGCCGCACTACGCGGAGCTACGCGAGCGGCAGAGTACAATAGAAAAATGCCCTTCGCGGTGATTGCACAGTGCTGGATGCTTGTCCGCACTGTGCAATCATTGCGAACGGCACCATGCACAGTGCAAGCGGTCCGTGCTTTCCTTTTCTGCCGCTCGAGTAGATTTTTACTCGAGCGGCAGCTTTCTCAACGCAAACGGGCAGTTTCTCAACGCGAGCTGTTGCGAGCATATGCGAGCACTCGCAATGAGAAACCTGACCCCCCGCGTTGAGAAATCTCGCCAGGATGTTGATTTTCCACGCTCGCCAACTTGATGTTGACGATCACGAACGAGGAAAAATCTCGCCGGGAGGTTGATTTTCCTCGCTCGCGGTCGCCAACTTGACGTTGACGAATGCGAGCGAGGAAAAAAACTCCGCTACGCAACGCAAAGCGGAGTTTTTGGGAACTTTGCGATCTCCGCGTAACGCGGAGTGCAGGAAACTCCGCAAACTCCGCGAGCGGAGTTCACTGCCCAGGGTTAGTATTATTGTGCTCCTTCTTTAATTTAACTTGCATTAATACCGTCTTGTGAAAGTTCCACTTCATTAGTACCAGTTTAACACCTAAATACAGCAATCGGCAACTGATAGGTGACTAGTTAACCGTTGCTAAGGTTCTGCCACTGAACCAAGTGTGACAATTTTCTTGAGGTAAACTTTGATCTGTTTGCGATAGAAACAAAGCTTTTCTGGTTGAAAGATCTAAATTAAGGAGCACATGGAGGATTATGTGGCAAGTACGGTAAGCACTTAATTATGCAGAAAATGCAGCAACCTCATAATCGTATAATTCCAGTGCCATGCATATTACTAGAGTGGTGGATGGATTAGGTGCATCAGTTACGCAGAAAGTAATTTGAAATAATAATGAAATAGACACACTAGCAATGTAATTCCTCCAATGATATTGTGCTAGTGACGCACATCGTTTTTTTACGTTTGAAAGCTTTTTTTAGATTATTATAAGCATATCAAACCAGTATGTTCTTGAAAAATCCCATGAAAATAGGTAGCACTGTATGGGAAATAATTGTTGATATATAAAAAAATATATACTTAATAACTTTAATATTAACTTCAAAATAATACAAAAAAATCTGCTCTCCATATAAGAATGTTATTTGATGGTAATATCGTTATGTAGCCTTTATGAAATGCAGATTGTTATGAATAAGGAAACCAGTAAAAGAAAGATGTGGAGCATCAGGTAAAAATATATTGTGGGTCATACTACCAGTACAGTATTAACTATAGCAGAAATCATCAAAATGTACTTTACGGATAACACATGTCAGTGATATTTTTTTGATGGTGGCATCCGCCCACGCACCCTAAATATTGCAACAGTCACACTAGTCTGATATTGTGGTGGTGACCCACACATACTAACCGGTATTGTGACACACACACACACACACTCTCTCTCTCTCATCTTCCTTTCGAAAACAATTTTCTCTGATTTTACACCTTCACTCACTTGCCTGCCACCATTTCATACCACAGATCCAAGTAAAATCAAGAAGTCGTGACTTCACTGTGAAACCGTGTGGATTTATTTATACCTGTGGAAACGCCTAGATACCCCGCATTGTGTACAGGCAGGGAATCACCATTCTAAACTTAACCTTCACTGAACTAATAATATGTGTGACATCAGCCAGGTGATGTGGAAGGTCAACACACCAGAGAGGGGGTGTGGTCCAGCTCTAATCGGAACCACGTGTAAAGTCCGTAGTTTCAAGCCTTAGTGTCCACACGCAGCACGTGAGGCCCTTTTATTTCCTGGAGAACATTTATGTCAAGTCTGTGGGACTCAGACATAGCCAGGTTTGCTAGACACTCAATGTAGAATCCCAGAAAGAAGCAGAGATTCCTGGATTCAAGTAGGCATCTTACTGATTAAGCCAGGTTACAGATCAGGATAAGATGTAGGTAAATGATGCCCCGCCATGAGCCAGGTACCTTCCAGCTTAGCCTGCTCATTGACTGTCACTCAGGCCTTCCCCGGAGGAATGATGACACACTCCAGATTCTGTTCTTACCACACTCTAACATTGCACTCACATCATATCACACAGCCAGGCTAAACAATCACTCCTACTACATCGATCAAGGATACTACACATCACCCTCCCTTTGAAATACACAAGTGTGAGCCTCCACACACACCACTGCACCACTCAGAAGACATTCTAAATACCTCTTGTAGCCGGCAGTGCACCACCCAAATGACAGTCTAAACATAAGTGGTGCACCAGCATACTCCTGCACCAAACACTACAACATAATTTGCAATTAACACATATCGTATGACTAGCTTCTTTCCCAATTCCTATGCACTCAGCCTCCAGCCACAGTATCAGTGAACATTATGCTGTGTCTCTTTTTAATATTTACAGAAGACAAGAGCAACCCATATGTCCTTGCGAACTGGGTATTGCTAATAAGCAAAATAACAATGTTCACAAGGAATTCATTTACAAAAATGATATAATCTCTGCAAGAAAGTGTATCTTGCTTGAATAAATCAGAAAAGACAGTTTTTTTTTTTTTTAAATATTTTTTTATTTTGCCAATAACATAACATGTATAACACAACATGAGTGCTCGACACAACGGATTGTATAGCAATTACAGCCGGCCAGTGTTCATAGTGAAAGTCCATCACAGGACTACAGATTTCGGGACATAAGATATCCAATTGTATAGACATCATAACCTCAATAATACACATTTCCTGTTCAGTGCCAAGTGAGTCACCATACATCTCAACAGGTTTTCCTCACAACTTCCCAGCCAGTGGACCCTGACTCTCTGATTCCCCATCCATCTCTAATCCATAATATTTCATCCATGGCGTCCATATTTTCTTAAACTTCCACGGGCACCCCCTAGCTTTGTATGTCACCTGTTCTGCCACCATATAAAGATCCAAACACGTCTTCCATTCCTTCAGTGTGGGTATTTCTTGCACTCCCCAGTATTTCGCTATGTCCCGCTTGGCCACCACTATTCCCAGGTTAGCTAGTAGTAGTTTCCGTCTCGGAATATCCACCTCTGTGGGAATACCCAATAGAAGGAATTTCGGCTCCATTTCTATCTGAGCCTCAAGGATGCTATTAAGCTCCTTCACGATCTTACCCCAGTATTTCTGTATTTCGCAACACTCCCATAGGGTATGTATGAAGGTCCCATCGGTCCCATGACATCTAAGACATTCCGGACTATCCGCCCTCCCCATTTTGTGGAGTCGTGCTCTGTCAAAGTATGTTATATGTAAAATCTTATATTGGATGAGGCGTAGTCGAAGTTTGATTGCCACTTCCCGTGGGTGTATGAGTGCGGCCTCCCAGTCAATGTCTTCCAATGTTCCAGTAGTCCCTTCCCATTTGATTCGAAGTGTTCCCAGTTTGTCTGGCATATTATTGAGTAGGGTTTTATATGTGTATGAGACAGCTTTAGTAGTAATCTCTTCCTGCAATAGGCGCCCCTCTAGTGGGGCATACTCAGGTAGTGCCTCCCCCTCTAGTCCCTCCGCCATCCATGCATGTTTTAGGCGAAGATAGGCATATTGTTGTGTGGCATTAAGTTGGTATCTATCTTTAAGTGTCTCGAACGAGGCCAGCACCCCTTTTTCCAGAAGGTCTCCTATCTTGGAGATTCCGATTAGGTCCCATTGTTTAAAGCCTCTAAGCTTCCGTATTTCGGGCAGTCTATTCCCTTCCCACAATGGTGTCTCCCTGGTACATTTCTTATCCCATTGCATTTGTCTCTCAGCGTGTTTCCAAGCCTCCATCGTCCTCTGGGTTGCCTGAAGTAGCTGACTACTACCTTTCCTGCCATATATGTAATGGAGATATGTCCGATTATTAAATTGGAGTCTCTCCAGTCTATATGTTGAATGATCACCTGGTAGATGGATCCACTCATTGAGAACAATAAGGTGGGATGCCCTGTAGTAGGCCCTGATATCTGGGAGGGCCAATCCACCATTATAAGCACTTCTCTGTAGGGTTTGGAGTGCTACTCTGGGGTAGGCCCCATCCCATAGAAGCAGACGTACCTCGCTATCTATTTGGTTAAACATTGTGTCTGGTATTTTATGGTAGATATTTTGCAGCACATAGAGCAACTGGGGGAGCGTAATCATTTTATACATTGCGGCTCTCCCCATGATAGTTAGTGGGAGTTTGCGCCACCTCTTTACATCCTCCTGAAAGTTAAGAATAACTCTCTTAACATTACGTACCAGGCTCTCAGCAACATCAGTGGTAATATAAAGGCCAAGATACGTGAATCCTTCTATTGACCAACGTATACAGTCAGGGCACTCCTGCGGGTCAGTTACCCCCAATTGGGTATAGTGTGGATTTACTCCAATTAATCCTATATCCCGAATGTTTCCCATATATCCTGAAAATCCGCAAAATTTGGGGGAGGGTCACACTAGGGTCAGTCACATACAGTAGTATATCATCGGCATATAAAGATATGCGTTCCTCTTTAAGCATCTTAGCGTCATCGATGAACCCACCCAATCCGGGGGTATTTCTAATAATACAGGCAAGGGGTTCCAAAACGAGAGAAAAAGTAGCGGGGAAAGGGGCAACCCTGCCTAGTTCCCCGTTGTATCGGCCAAGGTTGGGAAAGAACCCCATTGACCCGAGCCCTAGCCACGGGTTTCATGTATAGCAACGCTACCCAGTCTCGGAAGCTTGGCCCGAACCCGAATTTCTCCAGAACGCCCCTCATAAAGGGCCAATGGACAGTGTCAAACGCTTTCTCAGCGTCTAGGGCCAGCAATAAGTGTGCCGTTTCCCGATCTCGAGTGGCTTCTATCCAATTAGCCACCCTGCGTAGATTATAGCGAGAGGCACGTTTCGGCATAAAGCCAGATTGGTCGTCTTTAACCAGTGAGGTGATCACCCCTATGAGACGGGTAGCCAGGATGTTGGCTAGGATTTTAGTTTCAATGTTCAACAACGATATAGGGCGGTAAGAGCCACAATCGTCCAAGGGTTTCCCGGCCTTGGGGATGACCACAACGGTCGCTTCTCTGAGATCGGCAGGGAGTAGCCCTTCCTCTTTGGATTCCTGGAACATCTCAAGTAGATGTGGTGCCAGAAGAGAGGTATGTTTTTAAAAAATTCTCCCGGGAGGCCATTAGGGCCCGGGACTTTCCCCAGTTTCAGCCTGTTGATGGCTTCGGACACCTCCACCAGTGTTATGTCTACATCAAGGGCCTCCGTCTCCTCTGGAGAGAGACGAGGAAGTTCAATATCCGCGAGGTATTCGCCTATTTGCGTGTCGCATACCTGTGTTTGGGCTGCATAGAGTGTGGCGTAGTATCGGGCAAAGGCCCCAGCTATATCCTGTGGCGTGGTGTAAAGTTGGTCTGCCTCTCTAATAGAAGTAACCCACCTAGCCTCTTGCTCCTTTCTTCCCAGCCATGCCAGTAGTTTTCCCGCTCTATCCCCAGTTTCATATAGTCGATGCTGTATTGCCAATTGGTGTGAGCGCACTTCTCTAGTAGCCAGCGCTTGGTATTCTCGCTTGGTGATATCGATCTGGCGGAGGTGGTGTGGGTCAGATGTAGCGGCCCCTTTATTTTCGAGTTCAAGTAATTTGCGTTCTAAGGATAAGAGTGCTTGAGCGTCGCGCCCTTTCTGATGCGCAATGATATTTTGTGCTCGATCACGTATAACTGCTTTAAAAGCTTCCCAAAGTGTGGTGGTCGATTGAACCGAACCAGTATTCTCCCGAAAATACAATTCTATTTCTACTTTAATTTCTTTGGCTACTTGTGGATCTCTCAGGGCCCATGCATTGAGCTTCCATGAGGCCTTTTGCCCACCCCTTTGCATCCCCACTTTCAAATAGAGCGGTGAGTGGTCCGATATGCCTCTAGCCAGGTATTCCACCTCTTCTATATGATTAATTTCTCCGGCTGGGGCGAATAAATAATCTAACCGTGAGAACACCTTGTGGGCTCCGGAGAAGTAGGAATATGCTCGCCTGGACGGGTGTCGACTTCTCCATAAGTCAGTTAGCCCGAGAGTCAGCTGGAATTTCGCCAGCGCAGTGACCTCTCCAGTTCCTCTCCCGGACCAGCGAACGGTCGAGGGTGAGATCGCTCACGTCATTGAAATCACCCCCAATGACATGCGTGGCAGGGCCTGCCTGCAGAAGTATCTCAGTTATCTTGTCCAATGTCCGTTGCTGGAGACGTGGGGGAGCATATATACTAGCCAATACCCATGAGGTATGATTCCAGATCCCCTGTATCACCACATACGTGCCATCTGGGTCTTCCCATTTCCGTATAACCCTAAATGGAGGCGACTTTCGTGCTAGGATCGCTACTCCTCTCGAACCGCGAGTGAAGCCTGCGTGTGCTAACGTGGTGTATTGTCCCCTATTCAAAAATGAGCAGTGTGGACCCATAAGATGTGTTTCCTGTAACAGTACGAAGTTTGGCTTGAGCCTTTTGAGGTAGTTCGATACTAACCCCGTTTGATCTTATTCCCTAGCCCATTAACGTTCCACGTCAATACTTTATACTCTTTTCTGGCCATGGATTAGCAAATGTGGTGTGTGTAGGCCCCACTGTCGTCTCCCTGGAATGCACCTATTGTAGTATTCTTGATCCATTTGTATATACATGTGATTTGTATCATCCATTATGCAATTTTCTCCCTGCAATGTACATTCCGAACACTACCCTGGCTTCGTCCTTCCCATTTCCGCCGGCACTCATATTAAAAAACCAAAATGAATTACCCTGTACCCTCCCCAACGAACAATACTTCAAACGAATCCCATTAACCACTATATCCCCCTCCCCACGCTCTGCAGGCCCCCCACCAACCCCATTTTAGTCAACATGACAATCTTGGTGCAGGAAACCACTCAGAGGTCTGTATCCCACCCACGTCCCCTTAATCACACAAATAAAACCACAATATAAAAAATAACCACCCCTTGTATACTTCCCTTTGGTATGTCTAGATCTCAGACCTTGCACCAATATTCGGAAGTCCTACAATGTTCTTCTATGGGCGCCCGGTCCCAAATCTTCATTCATCCTCACCACCTCGACTCCTTTGCTGAGTATGCAGATCTGTCTCTACCGAGCTCAATCCCGAGGCTTCCATCCGCTGGATACTTTCTAGCAGTGGGTGTTCAGTGTTAGTTTCTCTCGCATCTCGTTGCTCTGACTGGTCCGAATCCATGTTGTCGTTTGATCTCCGAGATGTGTGTGATTCGCAGTAGAGTGCCGTGTCTTCAGCAGTGTCTGATAAGTTCTGGGACCGGTCGCTTCTCCTTAGGACTCTTGCCGGTGTGGCATCATTGGTCGTCCGTCGTTTCAGCACTCTCCGTCTTCTTCGCTCTTTAGGTAATTCCCACCCAGAGGTTGGTATTTTGTTGACTGGGATCGCCATTGGGAGCCGCGACCCGGTTCGCATCCGAGGTCTTTCCTCCACCCATGTCCAGACCTCCTCCGGTGTCTGGAAGAAATGTGCTTTATCTTGGTAGAGGACTTTAAGTTTAGCAGGAAATAGCAGCATGTATTGTATCCCAAGCGCTCGCAGTTTAGCCTTCACCGGCTCAAAGGTACGCCTCAGTTTCTGGACATCTCGTGAGTAATCAGGGAACACCATCACTCGGGTATTCTGGAATTTGATCTCTCCCTTCTGTCTGAGGTCTCTAAGTATGGTGTCTCTGTCTTGAAAGTTTAAGAACCGAGCAATCAACGGTCTTGGTGGGGCACCAGGCTGCGGCCGGATCCCGGCATTCTGTGGGCTCTCTCTATGACGAAACAAGAGGAGAACTGCGTTTCCGGCAGAGTTTCCTTAAGAAATGTCAACAGGAAGCGTCCTGGATCTGAGGATTCTACATTTTCCGGAAAACCGATAAAACGGAGGTTGTTCCTTCGGGCCCTGTTTTCGGCATCATCGACTCGCCAAGCAACCTCTTTTACTGTCGTCGTTAGCTCCTTTAGTTCTTTACTTGAAGTCCGTGAGGTGTCCTCCAAGTCCGATACTCTTTTCTCCACCTCGGTAACTCTCTCAGCTACTTTTCTCAAGTCCTGGCGCAGAAGGGAGACCTCAGTCCGTATCTCCGCAATTTTCCCCTCCAGGCTTTCACGGGAGGCATGGATCGCCTGTAGTATTGTATCCGTGTCTTGTCTGGGGGCTGTGTCTCCCCCATCCCTGGCGGCAGGTGGTATTGCTTTGGTGAAGCGGTCTAGCTTCCCCTGTCTAGAAGACTTAGGCTCTTTGTCTTTGGCCATAGTGTCCAGGCCTTGTATGGATCAGTGTCTAGAGAGTGTATCAATGTGAGCCCCTGTATAGGTAGTGGGGTTTCTGGAACCTCGGTCGTGGAACCAGGAATAAGTTCAGCAGCGTTTCATCCAAACTCCAACGGTGTGGCCACCAGAAAATCACATCGCCCGTCTCTCCTCCAACAGGGCGCCCTATTCACTGACTTGCGATATACTTGGGGAATCTGGTTAGTCTGGACGCAGATGAAGCCACTCAAGTCCCAAGGTGCAGGCAGTCCCAGTGAGGAGCCCGGGTCTGTCCTCGGACTCGAGAGATGTCGCCACTACGTCCCCACCACTGTTTCCGGCGTCACTATGGAGGTTGGGCGTCCACGGCGTACACCCTCTGTTTATATGCCCGCCTCACACTTCCGCACCTCGCCCACGACCACTTATTGCACAATGGGAGTGTCTATGGTGTCGTGTCTATGGTATCGTCCATATGCTCCCCTCTGTCCAGCGCCGGTATGCGCAAGCTGTCTCTACTCCGGATGTTACCAGGATCACAGGGAGCCCTACCTTCGGTGGTCTGGGCGCGGCAAGTTCTTTAATTAGGTTGATGCTCACCCTACAGCCCTTCAGCCCAAGGCAGGCACCACGGGGGTAGCCACACAGCCACAGTTCACCACCCGTCGCTTCCCACGGCCATTAGCTCTCCCACAGCTCCGACAGCGATGTGGCACTCACAGGGTGTCGTGAAAACCCAGCAACTGTCCCGGTCCAGTTTTGTCTGCGAAGTTCAAGGAAGCGCAACCGGTGCCCCCACCTCGGCCACGGCTCCCAATGAGTGCAATGGCCCAGCAAGCCCAAGAATCAGGCACCTCTTTCCCAGGATATCCACTCCACACTGCGCTCCCCCAGCAGGGCTCCACCGTGGCGTTCTTCGTCGTTCTCACAGGAGCGCTGCCGACTTGGAGCCCCCCCTCGCTATCCGTAGCAGTGCCGCCTTTTCCCACCACAGAGTCGCCCCCAGCGCTGATCTACAGTACCTTCAGGGCGGCAAAACAGCTACAGGCGAAATGCAATGTGCTATAGCCTGGCCACAGTCTATCTCTTCGTGTCGCAGTGAGATCTTCAGGGGTCCTAAGGTCTCGGGTGCATTCTCCTCCGCTGTCGCATCTCTCTCTGCCGCTGCGTCTCCTCCGCCGAGGGAGACGAAGGGGACGATCGCCGATCTCGCCACCTATCTCACTGTGGCTGGCTCCGGCCAGCCCCGCAGTCCCCACCGAACCCTCGCGGGTCTCCGTCAGGCTCAGCTGCACAGGAATCGGCGGCTTCCTCCCCGCTCTCAGTCGCCTGCACTCCGAGGCCGCCCAGGCGTCCTGCCCTCCGCCGCTCCGCTCACCAGGGGGGGAGGGGGGGAGTCTCCGTACACTTCACGGCGTCCTGTCTCCTCGTCGCCGTCTACCGACCCTGTGTACCACTCCAGGGGCGAAGGTCTCCGGGCTCCAACTCACGGCCGCCGCTTGTCCGTCCCCACCGCCGCCATCTTAGAAACCCCGCGCGCCGATTATCGCGCCGAACGGGTCCCCGATCTGGCGGAAAGACTGCCTCAGCTGTTTCCGCATCAGAAAAGACAGTTATATGATACGACCTTAATTCAATCAAACAATTATTGTATAGATTAGATTTCAAAAAGCCCACACGGCAATGTCTCAAGTCGTACTCACTTCAGCCGAAGTGAGTATAGTTTATTTTGCAGTTGTAGTAAACATAAGTATCGAAAGACAACTTTCCAAGGATGTATACTAAAACTAATACTATAAGCAGTGACTTAGTGAACCCCAGTCAAGTGACCATAACCGAACAGTGCTGTACATAATACGTGAAAGAAGGGGGAAATGGTTATTGGTAGTAACATAAGGGGAGCTCTTCATAAATATAGCAATTGTGTATATATTTCTTTGGCTCTCCCTTTATACTAGTCGACGACGTTTCGACCCTCTCGCGATACGGGGTCTCTTCAGGACAAGGATTCTGGGGACTAAAATGGAGGAAAGTGTCAAAGAGGGATAGAATAGAGCAGTTTGAGAGCAATGACGCGGGCAATAGTGGTCTGTGGCTTACCAAAATGGCACAGGGAGGGTGCCAAACGTTGAAGTCTTCTGGGGTGAAAGCTGGTAATTTCAGGTGGTCCAGAAAGGAAGGTCCTATTAGAATACACATGTGCAGTATTAGGGAGTGACCATGGTTAGCTGTGACTGGGTGTGTAGGAAGGTAGGAAAAGATGGCTTACCAAGATGAAAGGATTAATGAGTGTGGATAGGGTTGTAGGCAACAGTTGTGCCGGTCCAAGTTGGCTCGTAGTTGCTGTGAGGGATCTAAGATGGACAAGGGCAATAGAGTGGTATAATAGCCAAGACACGGTCAAGTTCACAAGAGTTAATTGGCGTGAAGCAGTGTCCCGGCACTCAACTCACCCGAAGGGACTCGGTGGTGAGTAATTAATTTACTATGTTCCAAGGATCAGAGTATCCATGGACAGCGCGGCGTTCCCTGGTTAAATCGGTAGATCTGTAGTAGAAGGGCATATGCTTATTGTTATTATTATTTACTTTGCCAAGACACGATATGCCTAAGATGCATCAAAACGCCAAGTGAGGTTAGAGGCGGTGACTCACCCGATAATTATTCCGTGGTGAGTAAGTCAATTAAATCTTTTTAAGAGCCACCAACTACAATCAACACATAAACTGGTATGACATCTTGGTACGGTCCTGTGCTGTAACAATATCCATGCACTCTACTGCACACCTAAAAAGTAATAACTATGGGACCAGCACGTTTCCCTAGCACCGCATCCTCACTGCAGCCACTTCACTACCTTGTGCGCCAGTGCACCAAACAGCACTACAACTGTTGACAGCATGCATGCTCCAATGTACCGCAACAGCACACAGCCATAGCATGCTTACAAGCCCCAACACACAACAGCCATAGCATGCTTACAAGCCCCTACACACCACAACAGCACACAGCCATAGCATGCTTACAAGCCCCAACACACCACAACAGCACACAGCCATAGCATGCTTACAAGCCCCAACACACCACGACAGCACACAGCCATAGCATGCTTACAAGCCCCAACACACCACGACAGCACACAGCCATAGCATGCTTACAAGCCCCAACACACCATGACAGCATCGCAGCCATAGCATGCTTACAAGCCCCAACACACCACAACAGCACACAGCCGTTGTGTGTTTTCATGCTCCAACACTCCTCATCAGCATCACAGGCATTGAGCCTTACGCACTCCAATGCACCATAGGTGCGTCACAGTCATTGAGCCTTACGTACTCCAATGCATCATAGGTGCGTCACAGGCATTGAGCCTTACGTACACCAATGCACCATAGGTGCGTGTCAGGCATTGAGCCTTACGTACGCCAATGCACCATAGGTGCGTCACAGGCATTGTGTCCTTACGTACTCCAATGCACCATAGGTGCGTCACAGGCATTGAGCCTTACGTACTCCAATGCACCATAGGTGCGTCACAGGCATTGAGCCTTACGTACTCCAATGCATCTTAGCTGCCTCACAGGCATTGTGTCCTTACGTACTCCAATGCACCATAGGTGCATCACAGGCATTGAGCCTTATGTACTCCAATGCACCATAGGTGCGTCACAGGCATTGTATCCTTACATACTCCAATGCACCATAGGTGCGTCACAGGCATTGTGTCCTTACGTACTCGCATTGAGCCTTATGTACTCCAATGCACCATAGGTGCGTCACAGGCATTGTGTCCTTACGTACTCCAATGCATCATAGGTGCGTCACAGGCATTGTATCCTTACGTACTCCAATGCACCATAGGTGCGTCACAGGCATTGTGTCCTTACGTACTCGCATTGAGCCTTACGTACTCCAATGCACCATAGGTGCGTCACAGGCATTGAGCCTTATGTACTCCAATGCACCATAGGTGCATCACAGGCATTGAGCCTTATGTACTCCAATGCACCATAGATGCATCACAGGCATTGTGTCCTTACGTACTCCAATGCATCATAGGTGCGTCACAGGCATTGTGTCCTTACGTACTCCAATGCACCATAGGTGCGTCACAGGCATTGTGTCCTTACGTACTCCAATGCACCATAGGTGCGTCACAGGCATTGTGTCCTTACGTACTCCAATGCACCATAGGTGCATCACAGGCATTGAGCCTTATGTACTCCAATGCACCATAGCTGCCTCACAGGCATTGTGTCCTTACGTACTCCAATGCACCATAGGTGCGTCACAGGCATTGAGCCTTACGTACTCATCACAGGCATTGAGCCTTATGTACTCCAATGCATCATAGGTGCATCACAGGCATTGAGCCTTACGTACTCCAATGCATCATAGGTGCATCACAGGCATTGAGCCTTACGTACTCCAATGCATCATAGGTGCGTCACAGGCATTGAGCCTTATGTACTCCAATGCACCATAGGTGCCTCACAGGCATTGAGCCTTATGTACTCCAAGGCACCATAGGTGCCTCACAGGCATTGAGCCTTACGTACTCCAATGCACCATAGGTGCCTCACAGGCATTGAGCCTTACGTACTCCAATGCACCATAGGTGCATCACAGGCATTGAGCCTTATGTACTCCAATGCACCATAGGTGCGTCACAGGCATTGTGTCCTTACGTACTCCAATGCACCATAGGTGCATCACAGGCATTGAGCCTTATGTACTCCAATGCACCATAGCTGCCTCACAGGCATTGTGTCCTTACGTACTCCAATGCACCATAGGTGCGTCACAGGCATTGAGCCTTACATACTCCAATGCACCATAGGTGCATCACAGGCATTGAGCCTTATGTACTCCAATGCATCATAGGTGCATCACAGGCATTGAGCCTTATGTACTCCAATGCACCATAGGTGCGTCACAGGCATTGAGCCTTACATACTCCAATGCACCATAGGTGCATCACAGGCATTGAGCCTTATGTACTCCAATGCATCATAGGTGCATCACAGGCATTGAGCCTTATGTACTCCAATGCACCATAGCTGCCTCACAGGCATTGTGTCCTTACGTACTCCAATGCACCATAGGTGCATCACAGGCATTGAGCCTTATGTACTCCAATGCATCATAGGTGCGTCACAGGCATTGAGCCTTATGTACTCCAATGCACCATAGGTGCCTCACAGGCATAGAGCCTTATGTACTCCAATGCACCATAGGTGCCTCACAGGCATTGAGCCTTATGTACTCCAATGCACCATAGGTGCCTCACAGGCATTGAGCCTTATGTACTCCAATGCACCATAGGTGCCTCACAGGCATTGAGCCTTACGTACGTGCATCACAGGCATTGAGCCTTATGTACTCCAATGCATCATAGGTGCGTCACAGGCATTGAGCCTTACGTACTCCAATGCACCATAGGTGCGTCACAGTCATTGAGCCTTATGTACTCCAATGCACCATAGGTGCGTCACAGGCATTGTGTCCTTACGTACTCCAATGCACCATAGGTGCGTCACAGGCATTGTGTCCTTACGTACTCCAATGCATCATAGGTGCGTCACAGGCATTGTGTCCTTACGTACTCCAATGCATCATAGGTGCATCACAGGCATTGTGTCCTTATGTACTCCAATGCATCATAGGTGCATCACAGGCATTGAGCCTTACGTACTCCAATGCACCATAGGTGCATCACAGGCATTGAGCCTTATGTACTCCAATGCACCATAGGTGCGTCACAGGCTTTGTGTCCTTACGTACTCCAATGCACCATAGGTGCGTCACAGGCTTTGTGTCCTTACGTACTCCAATGCACCATAGGTGGTCACAGGCATTGTGTCCTTACGTACTCCAACAGCATACTAACCACTACATCACTTTGAGACCCAGCATGCCACACTACACAACTGTTCCATATCTTCGTGTTCTGTGCTCCTGCAAACAAACATATTCCTCCCCTTCACCCTGCTTACAGACCGGCTCCCCAAGATACCTGCATACTTCTTCAACTCTGAAAGTCACCTTGAGATATAGAATCACATTACACCGTGCATTTACAGCAGTCGCATTCGGAAGTCATTAGCCGCATGCAATCATTGCCATAACACACATTTCAGAATATAATATTTGGTAACAACCCAATACAAAATAGTAATTAGGCTCCAAAACCCAACTTTGTGCCAAGTTCCTCTCAGGTATGCATCTCAAATGCTCTTGGAACTTTCTAAGCACGCCTCACCACACTGACAGACGTTCACCATTGGTAAGTGGCAGTGTCTAAAAGCTCTTCTGATAGGCACAGGCATCTGCAAATTGCTCCATGTTTCATTTTGACAAAAACAAACAATACCACTATTTACGAAAAAAACAAACGTGTGTTTACATTTCTTCATTCTCTTCTCTATCTATGGCACAACACTTCCTTGTAGTCTGCAGGACTTTGCCCGAATTGTTCCCAAACCAGTGACAGACCTTCTTGGTCTGTCATTGTGTTCAATAGATAGCTTACTGACATGACAACATCAGACGTGTGATTGGGAAGACATGCCCGGGTGGTTGACGTCACCTTGTAACTCCTAGAGCACTGCCAAGTATCATTGAACAGACGTGGCCTCACCGTGAAAACCAGTGAAGATGTCAATTTTTTTCAAAAGTTTAGTCCCGTCCTTGCGCCAGTGTAGAATTCCAGAAAGAGGCACAGACTCCAGAATTGGCGTAGGTAGCTTATTTATGAAGTCAGGTTACAGATCAAGATAAAATTTAGGTAAGTGATGCCCCACCGTGAGCTAGGTATCCCCAACTCAGCCTACTCATCAGTTGTCACTCCTGCCTCTCCAGACTCTGGATGGCAAAGATACTCCAGATTCTACTCTTACCACACACACACATCCCACTCATATCACACAGCCAGGCTAAACAACGACTCATACGTAGACTAAGGATGGTAGACATAGCTAAGGCTGCCATGAGCCCCCAGGTCATATGTGACACAATCCTGGTTACGACCAAGGTACTATACAACTTATGTAATCTTACCAGATGTCTTATGCCCCCAAGGACACAATGATCCACTGTTCACAAGATAGTAGCAACAAATGATTCCCTCCTCCATCTGCAAGCATGGCCAATATTTCCTTATCTCGACGATAGGCTCCTTCATACCCACGCCCCAGATGAAGCCCGGACCCGGTTGGACAATCTCCGTTCCTGCCCGAATCTTCATTGATTTCTTCAGAAACTTTCAAAGTGCCAACATGCTCTAACCCCAGGATATGTGCTCATTTTTGGACCGACTTAAATATGAAATCTGTCATTTTATTTTCTCTCCAGCATTGCTCATCACTGAGGGAATTTTCAGCAACTGGTGTTTGCTTCATTCCCTCTCTCCCATTCAGTGTGGTCTCTCTTCTGCTCTCCCATTCAGTGTGGTCTCTCTTCTGCTCTCCCATTCAGTGTGGTCTCTCTTCTGTTCTGAAGTTTCTAAGTGAAGGCTTTGAGAAATTAAGGGTTTTCAGAGGCACTAGGGAATTCTTCATGCGGATGAGCATGTTGCCTTTCGCCTCGTAATTGCGACCTGTGGGTCGTCCTCTCACGCCACTGCAGGACTTACATTTAATCTTTTTTTTTGGTGTAGTAATTTTGTATTGTAGCACAGAATCATTCAATGTACAACAATAGGAGGAGTCTTCCTCAGCTAGTTAAATGCACTAGCCGGTAGCCAGAACAACACAGAGATATGTATATGAACACGGGTACATGCGAGTATGGATGTTCTTTCACATCCGCTTCATAGTAACATGATAGTACATTGACGCAAAGAAATACACAGAGGGTATAGGTCATAGGTGAGGGAATGGGATGACTGGGGGAATGGAGGGGGTACCACAAGCTGCTGTCCCTATGCTCAGTGTACACAGATGTGTGGTGGGTAACCTAGGCGAACACTTGTGACCACATCCTGGAGATATCCAGATATATCCAGGTATTACGGCGTCACGGTTCCAGGTTAATGGTCGTCGGGCGAATGGGGTGGCCGTCTCCTCCCCTTACGCCCCCTTTTACCTCCGTAGATGGCACTGCTAACTTTAAGTGGTGGGATGTCAGATCTGAATGTTCAAGCAGGTCAACGTTTTCCATGGGGTGGGCGTCGCTGAGGGGAAGGGGGACAATATGCACAGACCGTGCCGTGGTAGCAGTGATGGTGCTGGTATTGGGTGTGAATCTATGTCAGACTGGAGACGTAGGGGGCGTCACCACCAGGTGTGTGATATTGTTCGTGTATGGGGAGAGGGAGCGGCCCATGAAAGAACAACACGAGGGGTGCCTTACTTCTCGATGTCCGCTATCCCTGAGGCGAGGGCATTCACAGCATTTCTCCTTTGTCGCTACGGAATCCCGTGTGGCGGTGCCAGGGGGGCGGATTGGTGGGGCGTGAAAGGTAGATAAGGAGAGAGAGAGAAGGGGAGGGAGGGGTAGAAGGGAAAGGACGGGGGACAGGTGGGTGGGGTAGAGGGGGCTCCGCGATCGGGTCATAGAATGAGTGTGAACGCTGTTTGAAACGGAGTAGAGAAAAGAAAGAGGACCACTAGAACAATGAGAGAGAAAGGATAGGGAGAGAAGAGAGGTAAAGGAGGAGTGGACATAGGCAAGCAGAATGTAGAAGCATGCGCCATCGTAAGGGTGGGCGTGGGGGTCTTGTGGGTAGGGAGGGGGGAGGGATGGAAGGAGGGGGCATTGTGGGCTGGTAGCGCAGAAGGAATGCCACAGTGAGGAAAGTGGGGTAGGAAGGGGTGGCAGTCGCAAAGACCAGGGGCAGTGGAAAATGCTGTGTTTCATGGTTTGGCTGTGGAAGAAATGGGGTCTGGGTCTCCCGCTGTGTGGCAGTCCACGGCTCCTCCCTCCGCTCGTAAGAAGGGCACCCATACCTGTAAAAACAGGTCAGATTGGTCTTGCAGGTTGTAAATAATTCGTTCGTGGGATGCAGTGTTTATCATGGCCACCAGCCAGGCCTCCTGTGAAGGTGGTTTCGGCGACCTCCATTGTCGTAGGATGCATGTTTTAGCGGCGGCAACCGCTGTGTGGAAGAGTCGGCGTTGTGCCCGTGAGAGCTCTGGCGAGTGTCGCAGGTCATGGAGCATAATGGCGGCGAGGATGAGTGGCAGATGGAGGGGCATAGAGGCACTCAGTGTCTGGCCCACATATGACCAGAAGGGCTGCACCGATGGGCATTCGCAGATAATATGCGTTGTATCACAATGTGTATCTGCGTACCTCCAACAGTTCGCATGTGGGAGTAAGTTTCATCGGCGTCCAGTGCCAGTTAAAGAGACAAAATTTCAGTTGCGCCTCCCTAGTGTCCCTATCCAAGGTCTCAAGAGTGTCTGCCCACTCATCTTCTTCAAATGAGACTGACAGCCGTGCTTGCCATCTGGCACTGAGAGCCCGCGATAGGGGTTGCGAGAAGAGGTGGGAGGAGAGGACTCCTTAGAGTTTGGACACAACCCCTTTGTATTTCCCCCATGTGTGGAGGTACGTTACCACCGGTGAGGTTGACAAGGACCAGGGTTGCGGGCCTAGAGATTTGCTCACCCAGTGCCGCAATTGGATACACCTCCAAAATTGCGATGCGGGGAGGCCAAACTCTTTCCTTAGCTGCGTAAACGTTTTATATTCACCAGCAAGAAGGAGCTGGTCACTGGTGTGAATAACCGCTTCTTTCCACAGGAGCCAGGACTGACTCTGTCCGGCGATACATATGCCCACGTTCCCCCATATGAGGGCTTTCTCATGTAGTCTCAGGTTTGAGCCCAGCAGGCGGTGCGCTCGTTGCCAGGCCCTGTGCATGGCGGATAATACAGTGTGGGCTGGGCGGTGCCGGCTTATCCCTGTCCCATATAGAGCGGAGAGGCCTGTCTCAGCCATTAGCAAGTGACTCTCGACCTGTACCCAGTGTGGCGGATCAAGAGTACCTGGCAGCATGTATCCCAGTTGAGAAAGTTGGAGGGCAAGGGCATAGTGCTCTATTGAAGGAAGGCCTAGCCCCCCGCTGGTGCGCCGGGCCTTAAGTTTTGGCGTGGCCAGACAGGGTTTCAAAGAGCCACATGCGAAGGTCTTGATCTTGGAATCTATGAGGCGCAGTGTGGTAAGAGGCACCTGTATGGGGAGCATGCAGAGAGTATAGCGAAAGCGCGGAAGCGTGACCATTCTCACTGCTTGCACTCTGCCCCACATGGAAAGCCCAAGCACTTTCCATTTCTCAAAGTCGCATTGCATCATTGTAATCAGTGGGTTCAAGTTATCCGGAGCCATACCAGCCATGCCTTTGGTCACCAGGATGCCTAGATATTTGAGACGCGAGGGTTGCCAATGGAAGGGGAATTCATGTATGGCCACCTTCGTGGTGCCCTCAGAGATGGGGAGTGCTTCACTCTTAACTCAGTTTATTTTGTAACCGGAAAAGGAGGAGAAAGTATCTATGATTTGGAGCAGGGATGGTAAGGAGCGATGAAGATCCGACAGGGTGAGCAGTATGTTGTCTGCATAGAGGTAAAGTTTGGATTCCCCAATGGGGAGGTGTATGCCTGTGATACTATCCGAATTATGTATGGGGGCTGCCAGGGGTTCCATGGCCAGGAGGAAGAGAAGCAGGGAAACGGGGACATCCCTGGCGCGTCCCAAGTCGAATTGGAAATGGGTCCGATACGAAACCCCCTCAGTTGACCTGCACGGAGGGGTCGTCATAGAGCAATCGTACCTTGGCGATGAATGAGTCTCCCAGGCCGAAATGCTCCATTACCTTGAAAAGGTAGTTCCATTCAATGCGATCGAACGCCTTTTCCGCATCAAGCAAGAGTGCCAGCGCGTCTGTCTCGAGGTCTTTGGCCGACCATAATGTATGGGTCAGGGTGCGTAAGTGGTTTCTAGAGGAGCGGCCTGGGACGAACCCCACTTGTGTATGATGCACCAGCGAGGGGAGTACTTTGCGGAGGCGGGAGGCTAAGGTGCTGGCCCATATTTTAATATCGCAATTCAGCAGAGAGATGGGGCGCTAGCTCCCACACAGCAGAGGATCCTTCCCAGGTTTGGGCAGAACGGCGATGATTGCTCTGTTGGAGAGAGAGCCTAAAGAGGAAGATTGCACTGCCTCATGGTATGCAGCTTGGAGGTATCAACCACCTCTTCTCCCGTCCATAGGTAAAACTCTGCTGGGAAGCCATCTTCTCCAGGAGCTTTGTGGTAGGGTAGCTTGGCAATCGCCAGTGCGATCTCATCTCTGCTGATCTCCCCCTCTAGGAGTTCTCTGCCTTTATCCGAAAGACGGGGAATATTGGCCTCCTTGAGGAAATCAGCCATCTTGTCCTCTGGTGCCAGCTCCCCCGGGGCGTAGAGAGACTCGTAAAACCGAGCTAACTCGTTCACGATGTCTTGGGGGCGGGTGAGGGTTTCCCCTCCCATCGAACATATGGCCGGTATTCGCATGGCAGCCTCACGCTTGCGGAGCTGAGCCGCTAGGAGCCGCCTTGCTTTCTCCCGCTGCTCATAGTGCCTCCCTTTCATTCTCTGTAAAGCATATTCTGCTTTGGAGGTAAAGAGGCTGTTAAGTGCCATCCGGGCTTGCTCCAACGCTTTGCGGTGTTGCAAAGTGGGTGTTGCAGAGTAGAGGTGGGTATAGGTCTTGATATCATGCTCCAACTCCTTCTGTCTGGTAGCGGCTTGTCTATTGGCCTGTGCTGCGTCCCTCATAAGTTGACCCCTGATGGTGGCTTTTGCTGCAGCCCAGAGGGTCCTGCCTGAGGATATGGATCCATGGTTCTCAGATAGGTACAATTTGAGATGCGGTTGTAGTTGAGCTTTGCCTTTAGGGGCCCGATGCCACTGAATGTTCATTCGCCAAGTTTTGCGGCCGGGCCGGGACAACCCTACTTCCAGAAGAATGGGAACAGGGGAGTGGTCGGAGAGTGCCGCCACTAGTATATGGGATTCTCGGGTTAGTTGCACCACCCTGTGAGAGATGAGAAAATAATCTAGTCTGGAGAGTGTGCCGTGAGTCGGGGAGGTGAAGGTGAATTCCATATCTGTGGGGTGGCTGAGCCGCCAGTGATCCACCAGTCCGTTATCTTCTAGCACGTCATCCATCAGGACCCTGTCTGCTGCATTGCACCTGTCGAGGGGTCCCGTTCTGTCCAGGACTGGGTCCCTCAATATGTTACAGTCTCCGCCGATGAGATACTGTGAAGCGCCTATTTCCACCAGGCGGCGGTTTAACTGAAGAAGGAACGACTTTTTCGCTCCCGTCGGAGCATAGACCGAGCCCAGGCAAATATGCTGGTCCTCTAGTCTCAGTTTGGCAAACGCATAGCGGCCTTCTGTGTCGGACCATGTCTTAATCACCGTGACCGGGAGAGATTTGCGTAGGAGAATTGCCAGGCCGCACTTACGCGGCGGTCCCGAATCTGGGGTGTCCCCGCTATGCATGATACTATGTATCACCTTACCCACCCAATCCCGACGGAGTTCGTCAGATTCTAAGGCATCGGGGTGGGCTTCCTGCAGTAGCGCCACATCAACCTGTTTGGATTGGAGATAAGAGAGTATTTTTTCCCTCTTAATGTAGTGGGTGAGGCCATGAACGTTCCAGGTGATGGCTCGTAAGGGATGTGTGCTGGTTGCAGGTGAATGGAGGAGGAGAGGGGCACGCTAGAGTACGGTGGGGATTATCTGTGTAGAGTTAGCAGAGCGTGGGAGAACGCTCTATGCAAGGAAGGGAGGGGATTGATGCGGGGGGAGGGTATGCCCAAGGACCTGCGTAGAGGAAGAGGGGCGGGTGGGCGCAAAGGATAGTTAGTGGACAGCAGAGAGAAAGAACAGGTGGGACAGAGGGAATGTATGGAAGGGTGCGGGGAAGGTCGCATGTATCACGGAGCCCCCTGGCACTCAACAAAAATGGTGTGGTCCTGGGACACTAGCAGAGTGTGGAACAGAGGAGGTGCCGCCCTGTTGGGTTAGACAAGAGGAGCGCAGATCGAAGGGAAGGAGGGCGAATCAAAATAACAAGAGCACGGCGTGGCCGGACCGCAAGGGAGTGAGGGGGGAGAAGGAAGGGGAAGTGACAGGTAGAGGGTGGCTGCAAGCTGCAGCGCTTGGGGCACTAAGCTTTCTACCACGGGTCTAAGCACGCAGGGGCGCCGCTCTGAGGTTAGGGTCCGACGAGGAGGCAGGGCATTGCCTAGGTCTGATCGCGGGGATGGCGAGGTGAGGCGGCCTTGGGTAGGAGGAGGGGGTCGGGTAGCAAAAGGCGGACTCAGTCAGTCCTATGGCGGTCGGGGTGTGCGTGTAGGGTGAGTACAGCGGGGTGTCGCTCAGACCGGTGCCAGGCTAGAAGAAGCAAGAGGTCAATAATAAACAGCAGACTAAGCTCGAAAATTAATGTCAATTATAAACATGAACAACAAAGTCGGCGACATAATCATAAGGAACAGCAAACATCAATGAGTATCATATACAACGTAGAAAACTGATACATCTGCACAATAAACAGTATAGCGTGTGCGATACTCAGCTGTCCAATGCCTGGCAGCCTCCTCTCTTCTCCGGAAGGTGCCCCCTCCGCGGACTATCACCGGTTCCAGCATCGACTACGACGTGGGGGCCCCTCCAGAGGCCGTTCCCTCTTATTCCGCACCCACGGTGGGCTTCAGGGGAGAGCAGGATTTGTCACTCTGCTGTTCGTGTAGGACGGCTGCAACAGTTTGGGGGGCTGAGGCTTTGTCTTCCTGGGTGCAAGCCATTCTCTCATGGTCCCGACCACGATTCTGGGAGCTGCTGGTGATCCGCCGCCTGCTGTCCGGTGCTGGAGAGGGTGAGGTAGTGTGAGCCTGGTCCGGAGCGTCGTGTTGAACATCCATGACTTGCGAACCGATGCTGTCCAGGAAAAGGCGTAGGTCCTCCGGGTTGTAGAAATCCTTAGAGTCACCATCTTTGGTGATACGGAAGCGAGGGGGCTCGAAAAGGCTGTACTTGATATTCATTTGGCGCAGTCGGGGTCTGAGAGAGAGAAATGCCTTACGCCGATCGTTGGTTTCTCTGGAGAAATCTGCGGCTAGGCGTATGTTGTGCCCCTCAAAAGCGAATGGACCTTAGGTGCGGCTTCGGCCAAAATTTGCCTCACTTGCTGGTGGCAGAGAAGGCAGGCAATGATGGGTCGAGGGCGTGCCGCTGGATCTTTGCGTGGAGGTCCAAGGCAGTGGGCGCACTGAAACTCCAGCGGAGGGTCAAAGGTGATGCCCAGGGGTGCTGGGAGTGTGTCTCCCAGAAATGTCCTTGTTTCAGAGCCCTCACTTTTTTCTGGGAAGCCGAAAAAGCGGACATTGTCCCTCCTGCTGCGATCCTCCAAGTCAACCAGTTTGCTGCGGAGGAAAAGGAGTTCTTGATCCTTGTCCTGAATTGCATTGAGGCGTCTCTCTACAATGGACATCCAGCGATCTAGTCTCTGCACGCGCATGGAACCCTGCTATATCCGCCCTGATCGATTTTGTCTCCTCCGCCAGATTTGATATAGTGGTATGTATCCCTTCCAGCCGCCGGCCTACAGCTGAGATTTCCTGCAGGATACATTCCATGGTGTCGCCTTGTGGGGGAGTGGGCGGAGGCGGACCACTCACATTCGGGGCGGCACCCTTCGTGGCCATGTTGCATGGTTGTTTGAGTGCCTTTGTAAAAAGACATTGCCAGGAGGGCTTGTTTGGACTTGTTCCGGGGCTTGTTGGTGGACATTTGTCGATTATTCGTAAGGTGACACCCTTTGTTGGTACACCGATTCTATGAATTGGAGCAGAGTGGCACCGTCGATGCCCCAACAGTAGGCCGGTGGGTGTAGGAGCCGAGGCGGGTACAAAGAAGGTGGCTAGGACGTCAACGCTCTCCTGCACGTGGTCCAGGAGACGGGGCGATGGTGTAAGGGGCCCCTGTAACACCTGTTGGTCACTCCGAGGTGGGCGTTGCGACAGCCCGCAGTCCCCTCTTCGCCTCTCACCAGTCCGTGCAGTGCGAACAGTAGCCTCCAGTGATGAGGAGGGTTGCCTTGCGTTCCCCGGTGTGCCTCTGTCTCATCTTGGGCCTCACAGTACCCAACTGCGCGGTGTGGCTGGTAGCAGCGATTGCCTTCCGCCGTCAGGGTGCGGGGGGGAGAGAGAGGAGGGGGCAAGATCGCTCTGTTGGCCAGGGAGCATCACCCCCCCCCCACGCCGTGTCCCGCCCTCCGGGCGGTTGTCACTGAAGCCGTCGGGGCTGTTGGCGCGGAGATCCAGGACGGGGGCCTATTTGCCCGATTGAGAGAGTTAAGGCAGTAACTCTTAAAGGCAAGTGGGGGCCCGGGTGCGGTGCAGGTGATTTTACATGGAGGGGGTATGAGGCAGGCATCCCCTTTCTGGGTCCCAAGCCCGCCGTTCATCGCCGGGGGCCGGATCACCAACTGAAGCAGAGTTGATAAGCGTGGGGCGAAGGCTGGGCTCCCACGCTTGGGCCAGGGTGTCCACTGGTCCCGCCTGGGGGGTGCGTGGCAGGTGACCCACCTGCCGGGACCCCAAATCCTCTGTGCGCTGCGTCGGTAGGGCCTGGTTGCCCGCTGACTCAGTGACGGTGATGAAGGGACGGGGCCGGGCTCTTACGCGTGGGCTGAGGCTGCCATGGGTCCGGGCACTGTGCAGGATATTCCACGCTGTTGCACAGCTTCGCCGCTTGACACAGGGGGGTGGGATAGACTCCCCCCCTCTGGGTCCTCCGATTTGTCATTTGCCACCAGTAGTCCCCAATGACAAGTCGATGTGAGGTAAAGAGTGGGGATCCGGGGTCAGGCTCCTGCGCTTGGGCGGTAAGTTCAAAGGGAGGGGGTATGTGATTAGTGCCCCCCGCTGTGTCCTAAATGCTGCTATATGTGCCGCCAGCACTCACCGTTGCGGCGCAGGAATCCATTTTTCAGCCGCCGCGGCAGTGACTGTCAAGGGGCGGTGGACCGGGCTCCTATGTAAGGGCCGAGGCTGCAGTCACGCCTCCAGGCCTTGCGTTCTCGCCCGGTCGTGAGCGAGGATCAGCTCCGGTGTGCAGGTTGTCCGGGCGAGCCTCGGGTCCACCTCTCCTAGGCCACCCTCCGGTCCAGAGGGGATTATTCAGCTGCCCCTAGTTGCCTCATTCAGGCCGCTGCTTCCAAGTGAAGCCCGGCTCGGAGCGGAGCTTCCCGTTCAGGCGGCCATCTGCATTCGTGGCCAGACCACTCCCCCCTGCATTTAATCTTAAATTCTCTAAGGGGGTCATCCTTTTGGGCCTTCATAATCTTAGCATCTAGAATGTTTGGTCATGAAGTCTGGTTTCCTTGTGGCAGTTACATCGCCTCATCAAATTGGTGAGCTGGGACTTTATTATGTACACCTCCTTGCTTTAGGCTTCTCGAGGATGGGGTTGACTTGCACCCCAGTCCCTATTTCTTCCCAGGATTGCTACTTTGGCCCATAGGCTTCAAGATATTATTTTAAATATGCTTGCTCCCTCACGCAATTCTCCAGGGAGATATTACTTCACTTTGTGGATATTAAGTGGGTAATGGTGATTTATCTGGCTTAGGCTCGCTTTGTTGGTACTTTTAATGATCTCTTTGTCACATTGGGGGTGGCTGCTCATGGGCGAAAGCTGCTTCTGTGACAATCAATTGCTGGATTTGATATACTATTACTATAGCATATTCCTTTGCTGGGTTTAGTCTTCTGGAGGAGGTTTAGAAAGCCGATGAGAGTGACAATAAAGCCAGCCAATGGTAAGCAGGGGGTGGGCTATAATCCCATTGTAAATTAAGGATAGGCCATCCCAACCACGACTCTACCCCAGCTCAACAGAGACGGCAAAAATATTGTTTCTAAAGGCCACACACCTCTTTGTGCCAGGCTCGTACACCCAGATTACCCGCACCTGGCATGTATGCTCCAGACTCTGGGCATGGTGCCCGGTGACGTCAGCGGCTTAGACAAGGGTAATCGCCTCCGATAAGGAAAGGCAGGGATCAGAAGTCACCTGAGCGGAATACTCTGCACCTCGGGAGCAGGGCGCACCTGAGCGGCCGCACGACTCTCTCTGCTGGCATCACCTGCCTTTGGGGCGCGTGGCTGCGTGCAGGTGCGTGGGCCCCGGGGCCGCCTGCGTGCGCAGCGCGCGCCTCCCGCCCCTGCGTCTGGGGCATCCTCCACGTGGAGCTGCCAGACGGACAGAGATAAATAAACAGCAACAATGCCGTGTGTGTGAGACACGCCTTGAGAACAGGTTGGCGAGAACAAGGCTGGCATTGTCAGCAATGCAGATATGCACTGCCCCTTTATTGTTCTACCGCCCAGAAGGGACGCCCTGGCACTGTGCTTGTAAAGAAAGTGAGTTCTGGAACTCTCCCTTACAGGAGTGGCACCATCTTGTATGGAACACCTACTGCCTGATTCTCAAAAGTCTCAGATTTCTCACAGTTTATTTTTTTCCACAATATTTTCAAGGTACTAGCATTATCCGGGAACACTTTTGTGAATTCTTTATTTCGCATGTGAGCATATAGAAGTAGTTTTTTTTTTAAATCACTGTATATGAAATGCATACATTTTATTCCATTCACAGCTATTGAGTGAGGAAGCACAAAATTTGTGAAAACTGCCGATTTGCAGTGGTACTCTTAATCATTCTGGAACATGACAATTAGGCATATATTTGCATTTTGTTTTGTTTGTTTCTTCACTGGAAAACTATTTTTCCACCAGAGAAGTTGCTTCCAATGCACATAGGATTTTCCACCATGCCAGAGTTGTACCAATTTTACTGGCATGTTTCAGTCTTGGACGTGAAAAGCTGTGAAAATCTGGTATTTTTCCACTTTGAAATGTAAAATTAAAGCAGTATTTCCAATATAAAAGTAAAACAGTAAAAACAAGAATACATCAGTTTCAAAATAGGTGCAAGCTATATCAGGTATGATTTTTAATGCAAAATGAAAATTCAGAGGATTTCACTCACATTATTTTTCAGATGCCATTTTCGAGTCCTCCATAATCTCAAAGCTCCAAGAAATGGCCAGTGTTTTTCTTTGAAGCAGATGGTTATTCTTTTTACAAACCCCATGAAATCTAGGATCTGTGGTGGTTTTTACTGCCATAAAAATGATTGAACTTCTGCTTTTTGCTGAAATACTTGTCCAGGGTTGGTGAATGATTGAAAAAGTTTGTGAGACACACATATGTATGAGTTTACTGATCTATTCCAGCATTTCACCCCATAAACACCCCCCTCCCCAGGAACCCCCTTAACCTTAAACTCTGTGACTGTAAGTAACTTGCCATTGAGGAAAGTTGTGCTCTCTCATACATAGGGTTTGAGGTCTCGCACATCTACAAATCTTGATTCTGTGAATTAGGTTCTTGGAATTTCCTGTTGAAATTTGCTTTTTTGCCCCTGTAAATGTAATTGATGTGTTTCAGATAATGCTGTGAATTGAATTCATGATGATTTACATAAGTCATGATGATTGTGTGGGAGGTGGATGGAGGAACAATGCAGAGCATAATTTATTTACTCCATGGGCAAAGCAGAACATTTTTACAAAGAGTTTCCTTGATTGTAAATGACATTAGTAAGGCATGTGACGTCCGGCTCGTTGAAATAGGGCTTTTGTTGTGGTCGTTTCTCCTGAAGGAGGTGGTCCTTGAACATTGTGTTGAACTGCCCACATGTCGTGGGGTGGGCATTCCAGCGAAATGGTTCAGGACGTGACCGGGCCGGACTGGGAACCCAAAGCATCCCTGGCAATTTTGTCGGACCAGGGGTCGAGGGTGCAAGTGTTAAGCACTGCTGCTTTTGTTACTGGGGGCCGATGTTGCAGCGCCGCTGCAAAACCGGCCCCCATTAACAAAACCGGCCCTAACTTCTGCATAACTGGCCTCAACCCTTCCAGCCTCCCGGGGAAATGCCCGATGCCTGCTACAGCCAGTCCGGCCCTGGGATGTGACTCTTGAAACTCAGAGTAGCCTCTGCGGTGGTAAGGGAAGGCAAGGCAGAGCTTTTGAGTGTAGTGAGGCACTGGGACTACAGTTGCATAGAAAGAAGCCTGTTTAAGCTAAGTGTATTGCAATCCTTCGACGGAGTTCAACATTAGGATGAGAAATTAAGACCTTCTGCAAATCGAAAGGCACATGGCTGGGAGCTATAGGCTATAAAAAATAAAAAAAGGAGTGCTGTATGATGCAGTTCTTTAAATACTAGATGAAATTTAAAGCACATTTACCAAAATGGGTTTATGGCGCTACTGTAAAACGATGAGGTGTGGCCTAGATCAAGGCAGAGGAAAGACGCATGTAAAATTCTTCAAGGGAACCATACAGATTTTATTGATTGCAAAGGATGGCAACAAGATTATCTCTCACAAAAGAGAAGAATCCGCAAAGGATGGAGCTGGTCCAGGAAGCAGCACCCCTGCACGCTACTACGGGACACAGAGAAGTCACTGCAGCCATTTGTCGCTTCTGTCCCACCTTGCATTCCTTTCCATTTTCTTACGGAAGTTTAGATTTTTCCACCATATTCCTTGGACCCTAACCTAAGGCACCCCTAGGATAAAAGCTTCAGTGCTCCCCCGCAGAGACTTAGGTTGCTGCGTCTGGGAGATGGAGCATTCCAAAAATCTCTTCTGGCTGTCTGCATGAGAGTATACCCCCTTTGCCCTAATATTTGGTTGCCACTGATTGGTGTCGGTGATTATATTTTTGCAGATGTTGTAATTTTTTTTATCAGGGCCCATTGTCCCCGCCATATAAAATCTATGCAGTCCTTGTAATGGGACCCCTTTAACTCTCCTCATGTACGAGCGTGCCCTCTTTGAAATGGCTCTGTGCTAGCACACGTAACATGTAACATACCACATGATCCACAGTGGGGTGCTGAGTTATTGAAACAAGCATTGCAAAGCCTTTGGTACTGGAGAGAGATGGTTATTTTTTATCATAAACATATGTCCCAAAAAAATGTAAAAATGAAAATATGGCTTAATCTAAACAAGGCTGCCATATGGTTGCAGTAAAACAATTTACATTAAAAAACTTTCACAGATGTTGTTCTTTTACCGATGTCACTTTATAACTACAACTTAAAAAAGATACAGAAAATAAATCACCATTTAACAGGGCACCCAAAGTGCAGGCAAAATAGATAGCCAGTATTTCATTTTTTAAAATTAAAAACAAGTAAAATGGAAAAAGCAATCTTTGATCTATTTTTGCCACTGAAGACAAAGGAACTATTTTTAGGTGACCGTGGACAGAACAATTTGCATAGGTTTTGTGCAGTCACTCAAAGAGAAGGGAGACAATGTGTAAAGTGGGTGGACCAATTGCCCCATGCTGTTGTGGGCGATAAAAGCAAAATGTGATTGACCATTAAACAAACCAATGGATTAAGCTTTCTTGAAAATTAGGAAGTCCAGTTTATAGTGGAAATGGTTTATTGTTATGGAAACCAAGCCACTAGGCTGAGAAGCAAGTGTCAACTGATTGTTAGCAATGAAACGCTAACAATTCAGATCTAGCTGTCAGGTGCTAGAATGGAACACTGGTCAGAGATAAAATTAAAGCTGTTGACCAGAAGCTCCTCTTTCCTTGTTTATTATGAATGAACTCGTTGGAATAACAATAGTCTGTTAAACCAAATAAACAATCTCAGTAGCCAGACAGAAAATGCTTACAGGTGAAAGTAAAAGGAATTGACTTTTTAAAATAATTTCTCCACAAGGTTGTAGCGAATCACAAGATTTATATATTTTTTGTGAATTGACTGCTCTGAATCTCAGAGTTTTTTGTTTGTGATGAGTGGTATTTATACATTTTGTGTAGTTTAGGCTGTATTCAATACCTTTTCATTGAAAAATGTCTACAGTTCTAGTATACAAGGAGCATAGCGTCTTGACAGACAGTGAATGACATTGTCAAGGGGTGTATAAAATTATCAACACAGAGGCAGGCTATATGTACATGATGGCTGGGTCACCACCAATGCAGACACCAGTGAGAGTTCTGGAACCCTGTCATCTGCTTAGCAGAGCAACCGAAAGCAAGTCTTTTGTGACAGCGCAGTACTCCAAATTCATGGCATTAGAAACCATCTACCAAAAATTGGGCAAACTTCAGCCAGTTTGGCAAGGAGAATTGCTGATGAGAAAAAGATTCACCACATTAGAAGAGGAATCCTCAGAAGAGGTTGAGTTCCACCAAGAATAACACTTACAAACTCTGTGGTAGGTCCTGTCTCTCTAAGTACACAAAATGGTGGTTAAAGAACCTCTTCGGACTAATGACTGTACATTACTGATTACGGAGCATTGAGTTAGTGCAAGAATGGCCCTTCGTTGTAGTCCTAGTGCAAATAACCTGCTCACAGGCATCCTCTACAGGTGGATATGTGGCTGTCCATGAGCACCATATCTTTTTTTCTGAGTAACAATTTGCAGATGCTTCCTTAGAGGGGCTTTAACAAACGACTTTGAAGTAAATAGAATATTAATCAGTGCTTAATTTGTAAAAAAAAAAAAAAAAAGAAAGTGCCAGGGCTCTTGTCAGGAGGCCACTGCAGCTTGCACCACACATTGCCTCTGCTATGCTGCCAATGATAGTAACAACACAACTACTAATCATCACACTCTTACAAGTGTGACAATTCTGACTATTTCAGGCCCACAAAGCTATAAGAATGACTTGGGTAGCAGGTAATAGTCATTTTTAATGTATATTAAATTAAAAATTAACAGTTGTTGTGGTCATCTCTAAATTAGCCAGACAACGCCACCTTGTGGCAGACTGTCACAAGCGCTGGTGTTGACAATTAAGTGCAGGCGCCGAGCACCGGAAACCACTAGCTCAAATTAAACACGGTTATTAATCCATATATTGATGTCTGTACAGCTGAATGTTTGGTCGGATTTGTATTTCTGCCGTATTATTGATGTGCAGCCATGGTTCTTATGATTTCATATGGCTGTCGCTTTCTATGGCGGCAGAGCTTACAAAAATAATAACCTGATCGTGTTGGGTTTCCTTCCAACGAAACTGGAAGAAGGGCCAAGTCTCAATTGGAGAGAACTTGCCAGAATAAATGTTTTGTTTTTTCTGACACATAATTCAAGTATTCAGAATTTCTAAGCCTGAAAAGATTGAAAGCTGAGCTCCTAAATCACCTCTGTCCCTCCCTTTGGCCAACCTGCTTCCCTTCATCTTCCAGTCTTTGTTTTTCTTCTCACGCACCTTTCTTTCTCATTTGGACATTCCCTCCCTTTCCACTCACCTCCAGTTCTCTAGTCTTCTTTCACTCTCCTTCACTCTCCTTCACTCTCCTCTCTTATCTCCTGTGTAGCCTTAATATCTCCCTCCTTTGTTTGCTATTTTCTTTCTTCCTTACTTTGTGTCTCATTTCACCTTTCCCTTTCACCCATCATATTGCCTTATCTTATCTTCCTTCCGCTTTTCACTTTCATTTTCTTCTCTCGCCTGCTTCTTTTATCTTTCCACCTCACCTCTCTTTTATTTATGCTCAGTGTGCCCTGGAGTTTGCGTTGGTGGATGACAAGAGCTTTTTATAAGTTCTCGTACATTGTGAACATTTCCTGGTGGCATTCCGCAGACTTCTTTAATCTCGGGGTTGGGTTAAATCTGCTTCCTGATAAGGGAACTTGGAGGCATCAAAGTTTATAACCATAAAAGCCCTGGAATTTTGGAGATGTTGAGTGATAATTTTTAGAATGAACTATCACAAGTATGTGCACCATTTCGTGCACGGGATGGAGGTTCAAATGACAGTCAAATGAATGTCTGTTAAGTTGTATTTTGCTCAGTAAATGCGCCACCTGTGCTGTGAATTTAGTGCCAGCGGGCATGGGTGTGGGGTGGGGCGTTAGCACCTGCCAAATCTCTGCATTTGCGAAATAGATCCTCACATATATAAATGCCATTTAACAAGAGTTGAAATAATGTTTTTTTTGTCATGAAAATGGTTTGTTTCATTATTCATGCAAGTTTATGTTCCACCACAGACTCTCAGAGCAGCATTTATTTCAAGCGGGCGCGTAGAGTCCGGAAAATAATTACAAACACTTCACTTCTGCCTGTAAGGTCTTGAATCTTACAGTGCCTCCGAGAGTGATAGGGTACAAACATGTGATGTATTGTGATGTTCTGGAAACCTTTTTCTTAATGGAAAGCGGCGCTTCTAGAGGCTCATAGTGTGAACACAGGGACCGGGGTACAATCTAGTCTGAAGTCCAGTTCTAAAACGTAACTGATATACACCTGAAAAAGTGGCAAACCTTTTATCGTTTTGTTACAAGTGTGCAATCCTGTTCTTTGCTGAGGGCAATGTTATATATTTTAAGCAAACTTTTATTTATCCGGGGAGTTTGAAGGGGTGATCTATTTAGTGTTTCAGGGCTTCCTTGCAAGACCAGATGTTTACTGGGTAATAATATTTTCATTATCTGGTCAGTGTGTGTACTTTTCGGTCCACATAAGCTTTTGTGTTTTGCATTGCACTGGGACCCTTTGTATCAATGCGTTTTTAAAATGACAAAGCAGCACAATAATAGTGGCAGATGCCGGATAATTTGCCTTTCCCTGATGCATAATTTAGTGAATTCTGCTTGTCCTCCAGCCCAAGTTTCAGGAACCCTAGACTAGACACACAAAAACATGAAGCTTAACGAATTTAGGTTAAATGTGATTCTCTCGTGGGCCGAAAGCCAATGAACTTGGTGTAGTTTTGCCTGGTCTTCAAACCTTATCTCTTCTCAATATATAGTCTACCCAAAGCTTCTCTTGGGAGCCTGAGCTTGGCAGAGTTACCAAAATCCAGACGAGATAGGAAAAAGACTAGTTACAATTGTTTTGACTATACATGATAAAAGGAAATAACCTATACAAAACCCTCCTTTCATCGCAAAACAGGCTTTGGATGTTGATGAGACCTGCTGGTTAAATCATGCTACTTTCTGTTGTTTTATCCGCTTCCCTTTCCATCAATCTTTACATGTCAGGATTTTCCGGAGGTTGGCAAAAATTGCAACCTGCTTCTCCATCTTCACCACATGGTTAGGGGTCCCCACTTGCCAGGTTTGGTGTGATGGAGGCAATTGTTACCAGGACAGTGATGAAGATTGTTTGCCCATTATATGCCTGGATTTGTACATGGGTACAGTCCTTCCTGATTCAAAATGACCACTGCCTTTTATTACTTCTGTTTCCTTAAAGAACCATTTACTAATACAGGATGAAACTCGTTGATTTCCAGATTGACGATCGTTCACTTCTGGGTTAAAAGCTGTTCTGATAAATATTTAAACCAGTGCTCCCTTCTAACCCATGCCTGGCAACGTCTGTAGTCGATGGCTTCTTCTGCTGTGAGTTGGTTCGCTCACCATCCCTATTTACTTCTTGTGCACCTTCTTGTGTTCTTGTGTAACAGCTTGCTCCTCAACTCTCCAGTTCTTCTTGCAGCCTTACGAGTAGGAGCCAACCACCTGCGTCCATCACGTTCAAATTAAATTGCCCTTACGGCTAATTGTGATAAGTGTATCTGCTTTTGAAATCTACAAATTCTTTCTTGTGATATGAATTAACTCATTGCTTTATATGGGCTGCTGTTCTCCTAAATTACTTACCAAACCTGACCAATGTTGTTTTCTATGCCTACCCCAAACCTGTTTCCTCTATTTGTCCTTATCCTACATTTCCAATTTCTGTGGGCATTGGGAATTGGGAGGCTGGTAGACAACCTGCACTGTCCTGCACTCTGGCCATGATAATCCATCACTAATAATTGGCTCAGGCAGCAGCCTAATAATCTGATGGATACTTCTTCCTGGAGATTCCTTATCATATGAATATCCCGATATCCCGACCGGATTCAGAAACTTTTCACTCTAGCAACAGCTCTCTGGAGCCGCCAGTGCCTTGAGACTCTAATCATTGCTCCGCCTTCCCAGGAAGTGACAACCAGAGGTGTGGAATTTAATAAAACATCTACTTGTTCATGGGGCGGGTTGCTTCATAAATCTACTTGTCCTGTAACAAAATCCACTTGCCCCTTTGGTGCCATGTAGTGCAGCGACAAATTATGGCAGCAATCTCATTATATAAGAGCTCTGATATAGCCTCTCTGACTATGCCAGGGCTCATACCATAGTAGTGTTTGAATACTTGCAATCCCCTTATGTTGCCACGTTTCCGCAGATCTACATACTGGGGCTGAAGATAGTGGTAAGCAATAGTTCCATGGTTAGAATGCCCTTTTGAGCCTCTGCAAACCTACTAACTTGCTTGTTTAAAGGGTTTTCAACAACTCTTCTCTAATTTTTTCCCATACTGAGAAATGTTGGAAATTTACTCCTGACAATGGCAGACATAAACCTTCTTCCAGAGTTGGGGGGAAAAAAGTGGTTGGAGGGAAAGTGAACTTGCAAACACTCAGATTTTCGCATGAGCAAATCTACACAAGCATATTTGCTCATGCTAAAATGCATTTAAAAAATATTTTCAAGGAGTATTATTTCTTGTCCTACTTCTGTAAAATCTTGGGAATTCACTAAAGCGTATAGCTGCACTTAATGCAAGGACATATACCATGGGTGCACTATTGAGACTTTCTTAAATAATTGGGCCCCTAATTTGGTCTGGTGTTGACCGTGACCTTTTGTGTTTATTAAAATTCTGTCTCTCTTATCTGTATCGGCTGGCTTCACTGTGAGTGATGGCATCCTGCTCTTTCACAAGGAGCATATCAGCACACAAAGTACTTTTATTCAGTGCCAGTAACTACTGTGGCAGTGTGTGCTTTTTGAGACCAAAAACAGTGTTTGCTTTTGCCAATGTTTGTTATAATGGTGAGGGCCCGGCAGCTCCCACACCAATAAGGTTTTACAAAAACCATGCCAAAACAAGTCACACATAGACAAAACTAAAAAGCTGACCACTACTTTCAGACGTACTGGCTTTGCCAATGCTTGTTTGTTTTTGTTTCCCATAATTTTATTGAAACTGGTTACACTGATTTTCCATTATGAATATTTTGGGGAAATACTGGCATGCATCAACACATGTTACCAAATGATGCTGTAAAGAAATGGTACCTCAAATTTTACAGTAGTTTAGCAAAATGTTTTGTTTCCTGCTTTCATTTCTTTATGAACATTTTATTTTGAAAGAAAATAATCCTCAATCTTGCTTTCAAGCTTCTGCAAATATTTGCATCAAATCAGAGAGCATTCTGGGAGCATTATACATAGCCTCATATTGCTAAACTTTGAAAACGTGTGTGCACATTTTTATACTGGAACCACTGTCAGTGCAGTCGGAGCTTACAACATTTACTTACAGCGCTCACCCTAATAATAAAGGCTTTCAATTAATGAACCATAAATACAAGTTTCAACAGCATTGACACATGGACAAAAATATTACCTTAACTGCAGACAGTGCCCTTCCCTGATCCATAATGTGGTACTGCAAACTGGCAGCCAAAGGGTTTGTGCTGCAGGGGGTTGGGCCTACTTGTCCCAAGGACAAAATACACATGAAAACTTGTTGCTCTTGACCCCAAACAATATAAGCGCTATATAAATGCAATTACAATACAATACAATACAATACAAAGAAAACTAGGAGTTCAAACCCGGTCAATGTTGTTGCAAGAAGATGTTCATGTCAGCTCCGGCACTAAAGACCCATTTGAAATTTGAACAGATCGTCAGGATTTTCAGTGTTTAAGAAATGCTTTGTGCAGGAATAGCTGTCACGCTTGGTATGAATTTTTTTTTGCACAGTCTGATTTTATCATTACTTATATTCCTGGCTCAAAGAATGTTGTAGCGTATGCCGTGTCCCGTCGTTATCTGGAATCATCACTCACTTATGAGCAACAGTAATTCCTCCTTAAGGCGTTGTTGGAGTAGATGTTTATTTTAGATATGTCAAGATGGCACAAGAACAGATGGACAGAATGAACTATATTTTACATCACGAGCTAACTTTGCTCTCACTAAGGAATTAGAATAGTACAACTAGATGGTATTAAGATTTGTTATGACTCTCGTAATTCTGGTCCTAGAGAAGTTCAGACTACTTCGGATTTGGTTCTATGATCGTTTTGGTGGCCAGCGCTTCATTCTGGTATCCAGGAATATGTTCATGTTTGAGCCTAGCATAACTCCTTGCACTCTCAGCCTTTTGGAAATTTAGTGCCTTTACCAGTGGTTCTGAACCTTGGCTTATCATTTATACAGATATTATAACAGATCTCCTACCTTCAGAAGTGTACCTTGAGATAATTACGGGAGACACTTTTTCAAAGATAGCTCATTTTCTTCACTGTTTAAATTACCAACAGCTGAAGAGATTACCCAATACCTGCTGAGAGATATTTTTCGTCTTTGCAGATTGCCTCATACTGCATTTCTGATAGAGATACTCAACATCGAGCACATTTAAAAAAAACTTTATCTAAGGCACTGGGAATTGCACAGATTACTTACTGGTAAGCTTCATTACTCTGAGACATTGTATTCCTCTTCACGAAGTGAGCGTCTGTCTCCTGCGCGCCAAACGTCCTCTGTACAAAGGAAAACATACTTCACCCCTCCTAGTATGGCCAACGCAAATACTTCCTGTGTCATGCTGTTTAGGAGGGGTGATATAGAAAATCTTCCTGACATAACAAAGCAAAATAAACTGCTACAGAATGGCAATTTTATCTCCCATCCCAAATGTTAAAAAAGACTGTGTGGAGGATGACAATGACTCGGAGTAATAAAGCTTACCGGTAAGTAATCCAAGCATTACCTCCTCGTCACAGGACCACCTAAACTATTGCAACATCCAGTGACTTTATTTGTTAACAAGGCAATCAAGTGACCGCATTCTCATAATAAGAAGAAAGAAAGAAAGAACTTCCCTCATTCAAAGCCTATAATGGGAAATGAATGTATTGGGTAAAGCCCAAGTGGCTGTTGTGCAAATTCCATTCAGAGATGCCCTTTTAAAGGTGGCCCCTAATGAGGAAACACTCCTGGTGGATATTCCTTGAATTCAAGAAAGAAGAGGAATTCCCGCACCAGAATAGAAAACGGAAATGACCGACTTTACCCATCTGCTATAACAACAAGCATTTGCAATGCAATAGGTCTTGCATTACTGAAAGTTTGAGCTACTGACGTTGCATTATTATTTGCAATGCCATTAGGTCAAACTTTCAGTAATGCAAGACCTATTGCATTGCAAGTGCTTTTTTGATCTTGATCTTACCTCCAATCCCATGACATTCTTCGACAGCAGAGTGACAAACGTGTCTCCTTAATGCAAAACTCCTTAATAGGCGTTTGGACAGGATGTCAAAAGAAATCAGGCCAGGACCCCTTATGACCTTGATAGCTGACCACTAACTTCAGAGAGTAGAGACAGCCAAATCGAACAAAAGCCCATCTCTTAAACTATAGAACAGAATTTCCCTCACAAAAAGAGGTGACCAAATTCCTTGAAAGATGCCAAGAATTAATATTCTTCCAATGCCTTTTCTAAGCTCGGAGGGTGCCTGGTTTACAGGAAACCTGGATGAAAAGAGCAATGTTGTCCAGGGCCATCAACCTCTCCCTTTCAAACTTCAAGTCACCAAGGTTAGACGAGTACTGTCCCTCACAGACAGAAGTGGGAAAATCAGATATGAAGGAGAGGTTGGAAAAATCAAAGGCAGGAAGGATCAACAGTTGGAAAAGAAAAGGGTACCATTATTGGCGCGACCAGTGTGGAGCAACCAGAATTACTTCTGCTTGATCGTAAACAATCTTTTCTAGAACTCTGCTCAGCATGATGAGAGGGGCAAAGCCATATACTAGACCCTTTGGCCGAGTCACACTCATTGCATCCACCACCCACACCCCTGGAGTTGAAAGGAGAGAGCAGAAATTGTGAAGGAGGTAATTCTCCTGGGAAGCAAAGGGATGTAGCCAAGGAATTCCCAGAGCTGTCTGAACAGGTCGAAAACACTGGGGAGATAGAGACATTACTATTGAGGATGAAAAGACTCGACTCAAGCTGTCAGCATGCCCATTCTCCATCCACGGAAGATAGACTGCAAAGAGACCAGAGTTTGAGCTCTGCTCACATTAACAACTCCTCCATCAGCACATTCAAAGAAGGAACCATGGAATTCCTCAGGTGAATGATATACGTTCTGATCACCTGGCTGTCAGAATAAACCCAGGCTGGCAGATTTTGGACATAAGGGGGAGGGCTAGAAGCACTCTGAATACCGTCGCCAGCTCTTTCCAGTTGGAAGAGGTTAGGAGCTCTGGACCTGACCAAACCCCCTGAACAGAGAATTTGTCCATAGTAACTCCCCACCCCAACTACTGGTATCTGAAGGTTAAAACCACCAGAGGAGGAGAGATAGTAACGCCTTTGTTCAAATTGCCTGGCACCAAGTACCACTGTAGGTTTTGAACAATGTCCTGAGTCACTGGAATCAGTGGCTCGTAGTCCTTTGAGGCTGGGCTCTGGTGGGTCAGAAGATGGTTGACTAGGGGATATAAATTGATGACGAGCCGAAGGGACCAGATGAAGAGCCGCTGCCATATTCCATTGACCAGTCTTGCTGTTACCAAATGTCGTTGTATCAAGCATTGAAGACAAAAGATCAGTTTCTGTTGTCTCAGGGGAGGGAGAAATGCTTGTGCAAGGTCCGTCGGAATAGGGCACCGGTGAACTGAAGAGATTGAACTGGACGAAGATGGGATTTCTCCATGTTCATTAGGAACCCATGGTCTGACAACATCTTGCGCACTTGAAATACTGCCTCTGATGCCTTGGAGAAAGAAGAACCACAGATTGACCAATCTGCATAGAGCATGAAGATTACCCACCAAAGGAGGTAATATCTTTGTGAAAATCCTTTGGGCCTAGGAAAGTCCAAAAGGCAGGACATAGAACTGAAAATGGTCTGCAGAGACTTCAAACCTCAGGAATCTTTAGCAATCTGGATACATTGGGATGTGCAGCTAAGCATCCAATGAGTCCAAGGAGGCCAGAAACATCCCTGGAAAGTTAGGAGGGATGATCAACTAGATAGACACCATCTTGAATTTTATGTATGGGATATGTCGTTTCAACCTCTTCAGATCCAGAACTGGACGAAACTCTTCCGATGCTTTCTGTACCAGGAACATGAGATAATAACAACCCTGTCCTCTCTCTTCCAGTGGAACAGGTCTTATTGCTACTTTTGCCGAATGGTCGAAATTCCTTGAAACAGAGCCTGCTGGCAATAAAGACACTTCGGAACTGGAATTGAGCAGCAAATAATCTTCTTGAGTGGATAAAAAGTATATCCTACTGATACAATTTGTAGTATAAAAAAGTATTTTATAGTTGTTCTCCAAATGTGTGAGAAAACTAGAAGCCTTCCTCCCACTTTCCTGGAGTAGTCATGGCTTTTGATTGGAAAGGGTGGAGGGGCTGACTGAAAGCTGCTTCTGGGGTTTGTCAGATGAGGAGCTATAAAGGGCTGGTTACTGCCTTTGGTGGAAAAGAATGCACTCCAGAAACCAAACCCTCTGCCTTTGCAGGAAGGATGCAAAGGAGCCATCAACATTGTGGTCCAAAGAGCTTGCCACTAGAAAAAAAGGTAAGTGGTACCCCAGTGATTCCTAGACGTTGTCAACCTTCCAGTTTTGCACCCAGAGGTGCCTTGCAGAAATACCTGAGCCAGAAGCTGTTGCACATAAGCCATCAAAGGAGAAGTTGGATGAGAATCTCACCTCTTGTTCCATCAGAGGCAGCTTTGCAATATTACCCCCTCCCTGCTGGGGCTCTTCTACTAAGGCCTGAAAGTTATGAGGCAAGAATTAGACTGCATAAGTGGCATATGCACCAGTTCATATGGTAAAGTTCCAGGCTGCGTAGGCTCCTCTGATAGCACCATCCACCATTTTGTCTGTCACATCTGAAGGAGAGGCGTTGTCTGAGACAATAGTAAGTCCTGGCGACAGTCCAACGACCAGAGAATACGCCTTCACTTAAGCAGGGAATTCTTCCTGAAACCCATCCAGGGTGTACCCTTTTGCCAGGAACCTTGGAAAGGTGGACTTTTCCACATCATCCCATTTTCTGGATAGCAAATTCTTAATCGCCTTGTGAACGGGCAAAGAAACTGGGTCTCTGTATTGTGCAAAGAAGTAGTCTTTGTCCGCAACAGATGATGCCTCCGGCAGAGATAAATTAGAACCTTGAATGCCTAATGAACTTGGATAGGTCAGACCCTTGGACATTACGGCCTCTCTGATCTACCTCTTCATCAGAAATATCTGTGTCCGCATTGTGAGGAGAGGACGAGGGTTTTCTTTTTTGAGCTGATAAAGCTTTTTGGGCATTCAAGAAGGGTATTCAGCAGACATTCTAAGCACCCAGTCTTGGACTTAAATGCTTGCTCACAGCTTGATTGGTCATATGCTGCAGTAAGTCCAATTGTTGAGGATAGGGACTTCTGCTGCTGTAGAGGCTTCATGAGGATATTCCACACAAGGAGAATCCTCTGTATGTCTGCTTTTCCCAGCGTTCGTGCCCCCTCTGTGCTGGCATAAAGGTCAGCAAGCACTCACAACGCTCGCAACTGCACATCCCGCTTTATATGATTGTCCAGCAACCAATGAAGTTGAGATGTCATGCTCGGCGGCCATCTTAGGTTCTGGCCAAGTACATAAACTATTGGTGGGGACATAAAAATACATGTATGTGGCAAAGAATGTGCTTCCATAGATTTAAATTATAAATATAATTATATATTTAATTATATATATCCTTCCATCACTTTCCCGAATCACCCTGCAGGGGCGAGGGCGTGTATACAAGATTGCACTCGAAAGTGTTTTCATTTGCGAGCAATTGCAGACTAAGTATAATAGAGCACGCATATCTGCCAAACCAAACTTCAGAAAAAAGAATTTTAGACCATAATTAAATAAACACATACGACTGACCTCGTATAGGGAAACTCCTTTGGGATGCAGGAAAAAGAAACAGTAAGTGTTTCTACTTCAACCCTCCTAAGTAGCATGACACAAGAAGTATTCGTTTCAGCCATACTAAGTGGAGTGAAGTATTTTCTCTTTGTATAGAGGACTCTGGTGAGCAGGAGACTGCTGCTCACCTTGTGAGGAGGAAGAATGACGAGGAGGTAGTAAACGTGCTTTAACTTCTGGTTATTAACTTTAGGCTAATAGTTAAACAGAGTGAACCATACAAAGTTTGAAGAAATATTTATGATAAAATGTAACTTAAGTCTTGTTCACCAATGGCTGAATGATCCTACAATAATTCAACACGTGCTATCAAAGTTGCACCTTTTTTGTATACAAGGTTTTCATGCAAGAGTTTTTCCATCTTTTCTTTGCAGTCATCCTTTGCTTCCAGAAGTTAATGATTATTCAAGTGAGTTATGGAAGCCTAGACAACTTGTTACAGAAGGTTTACATCATACTAAAGTCAAGGTAACAAAATATGCTGATAAATCAAAATCAAATTCTGTATCATGTTTAAATATAGAGAACGCTTGCCTGCCTTCTCAACTTAAGGCATATGTTCCCCATCCTTATCACTGACTTCCATCTGAACCTCCACCAATGATGGTGCAAGGACAACCCGAATGAGATTCAAGACGTTTGTGGCTTTCGGAAGTATTGAGTTTCCCTCCAATTTTTGATCCATTGAAAGTTTTTGTTTTCTTCGAGTGAGCACTTTTAGGAAGATGCTTCTTCAGTCAATACCCCCTGTACTTGTTCGTCGTTTCTTTCAAGATCATCCTAATAAACCTGGAGTTTCAGGAGGAAGGGATCATATTATTATATTGTACTGTCATCAGAGGGTAGTAAGACAAGTGTACCAGAGAGTGCTTGGTTTTAGAGAACAAATAAGCATTATTTTTACTTTCCATCAGCTCTTTGTCACACACTGTTCAATGTTCTTGTTCTTCCGTACTTGTGGTGACTATGAAGGGTTTTCTGCGAGTGACTACACGGAGCGCAAAGAGCAGTGGCAGGACTTTAGAATCGAGCATGTTTTGCAGAATGTCAAACTTTGTCAAAATTTCATCGTTGAACGAATGCCATGAGTTCCTGAAAAGGAATGGAAACAAAGCTTATAAAAAAAACTTTCCAAGATGGCGGTTTGTCAATTGGGGAATGTTTGAGGTCCCAATCCAAGATGTAGCTGAATCTTTTCCTGTGATGTCACTTCCTGTTTAAAGCATATATAAATGAGGTTCTATGAGAGGAAGGTGCATCACGATGCATTTTACTACCATTTTAGCCCTAGACATTTGCTTTTAGGAGGTTGGAGGGTTTTCCTCATGGATTCTGTTCCTCGTAAACTCTGAATCTTTTTTGCTTCCCGGGCTTAGGAGGAGTTTGGGGCCTTGCTGATTTCTCCCGTGTTATTTTCATCTTCAACCATGAATTTCAAGATTGGCAAATAAGATTTTTCTCCATTTTTATGTTTTTCCACCTAAATGGGATCCTCTTAAGGGAGGCACTTGACAACTTTTACATATATTATTCTGTACAACGTGAGACCGTGATTTCTGGGAGGAGTCACACTTTTGTCGGGCCAATCAAGAAGAGCATTCAGCAGACATGCTAAGCACCCAGTTCTTGACGTTCCTCTTCCTGCAGTTAAGTCTCCTGACAGTAGGTAATCTTCTAAAGAGTCTCGTCACAAAAACCCAAGAAACACCATAGACAGGACGGGTCATTGTTTTTGAAGGAATGTACTGTTTAAGGGACAATACAGAGAGTCTGGGTGCCGTTCCCAGATGCCTGCTTTTTCCTCTGTACATCCTCAAATCTGTGTCAAGTCGGGGCCTTTCGTCAGGCCAGGTGTGAGATTGTCAGGGCTGCCTGTCCTCAGTCTGGACCTTTTTTATGAATCCATTATATAAGAGACAGGCCTTTTGGTGTTGCCAATGCTTTATCTGCCCTTGCTCTTGATTCCACGTTTCCGCCTGCCTTCCTTCCCCTCCTGTTCTTGATTATCTCCCTATCTCTCCAAGAACATTTTTATTAACTTCTTTCTGCTATGTTGCTTGCCCCACCTGCTTTCCTTCAATTAGTTCTCTTGAATTTGCACCACTGTCTTCTTAGATCTTCTTACTTCTGCCTCTTTCCCACACACACCATTGCCTCCGACGATTTTCTTTGCACGTTCCTCTTTAATTTGCACCCACATGCCTCTTAATACAGTGGTTGAAATGGGTGGGATCCATTGGGAACAATGTTTCCAATCTTTTTTTTTTAATCTTACAAAACCAGTTCCACTCATTTTTGTCAACGAACATTCCTTTCAGAAAGGTTAACCCCAACTTTGTGGTACCTCTGGCTGAAAGGGATGGGGTGGGATCTCCTGTACTCTGTGAAGCCAAGGGAGAGGCAGACAGTGAAAGAAGAAAGTATTTTCACAAGGGTGCCTGCTACCTGAAAGAAATGTAAAAGTGAGCAGTTAGTTAATCAACAAATCTAAAGGTTGCGTGGGAGACAGAGACAGCACAAGGCTTCGATTGGAGTAATTTAAGGCTTCATGCTGAAAATTATTTATATCTTTTAAGAGATAATGCAAGGGTCTTACAAACTGAGTTCTGGAGTGAGTCTTAATGGAAACTTATAAGAATGGTTTGCGCTATGTACAGTCTGAATACGTATTGCTAAAAAATCCTATTTTGAAAGCACTTGTTTTATCTTAAACGCTAACATTATGTGCACATTTTGCGACAGCCTGTCTGATACTGTGTATAATGCAATTTTAAAATAATGATTTGCATTTTGACGGTGCTTTCAGTCTCAGGCAGGGACCTAATAGCACTATAAATACACATAACTATTTCCAACTGCGTCAACCAGGATTCAGTTGTGTGCATGTGTGGTTCCGCATATAGACTTCTGGATGATCACATTAACCTATAAAACATTCATAACATAAGAGTGCATTTCCCACTGATTAATTAAACTTACATTTATTTTTTATTTCATTTAAGGTGAGCTGTTAAATTTATATGCATTTACCTGAAGGTAAAAGGCCAACAAATTAATTACAGAATATCAGAATATTTTTTTTTAATTTTTTTTTTTACCATGTCTGGTCCCACCTCTAACCACCGCCCCCTCCACCCACACCCCGCACTCGATGACCCACCCCCCCTTTAACTTAGCTTCACATTTCCCATACTTCTTTTTTTACTTGTTGTATTAAGTTTGACAAACAGAACCGTAACAATCCGTCACCAATCATACATTTGACATTTCTTGACCCAAGGGTATTACATTTATGATGCTTCTCGATGCAGTCCCAATTTAAAGCCCTCGATAGGACTTCAAGTACGGACCAGATTTTCTCCCATTTCTTGGGGCAGCCCCTCCCCTCATAGACCACCTTTTTGCAAACACCAGTATCCTTTTCCCCTTCTGCCACTTTCCCATACTATTTTAATGCACTTCAGCCGCTGCTCCCAACTCTGTACCATTGCCTGCACTGCCTTCATTCAGTTCCTGCTTACAGCTTTGTTTCTGCCCCCTTTGTTCCACTCTTTTTACCCCCGCTTTTCGACACACACTTTATTCTTGACTTTTCACCTTTCTCTCTCGACTCCTGCTTCCTCCTCTATGTGGATTATGCTTTTCTGCTCGCTGTTGTTTCTTTGCTCATACCCCGCTATTGTATTGTCTTCCATCCTGTCTCTCACCCACTTTGCACCACCCACTTCTTGTTATTCCATCCTGTCCCCCACCCACTTTGCACCATCCACTTCTTGTTATTCCATCCTGTCCCCCACCCACTTTGCACCACCCACTTCTTGTTATTCCATCCTGTCCCCCACCCACTTTGCACCACCCACTTCTTGTTATTCCATCCTGTCCCCCACCCACTTTGCACCATCCACTTCTTGTTATTCCATCCTGTCCCCCACCCACTTTGCACCACCCACTTCTTGTTATTCCATCCTGTCCCCCACCCACTTTGCACCATCCACTTCTTGTTATTCCATCCTGTCCCCCACCCACTTTGCACCATCCACTTCTTGTTATTCCATCCTGTCCCCCACCCACTTTGCACCACCCACTTCTTGTTATTCCATCCTGTCCCCCGCCCACTTTGCACCACCCACTTCTTGTTATTCCATCCTGTCCCCCACCCACTTTGCACCATCCACTTCTTGTTATTCCATCCTGTCCCCCACCCACTTTGCACCACCCACTTCTTATTATTCCAACCTGTCCCCACCCCGTTTGCACCATCCACTTCTTGTTATTCCAACCTGTCCCCACCCCGTTTGCACCATCCACTTCTGGTTTTTTCATCCTGTACCCAACCTACTTTGCACCATCCACTTCTGGTTATTCCATCCTGTCCCCTACCCCTTTTGCACCATCCACTTCTTCTTATTCCATCCTGCCCCTACCCCCTTTGCACCACCCACTTCTTGTTATTCCATCCTGTCCCCCACCCCCTTTGCACCATCCACTTCCTGCTCTGTTTCCTGTCTCCCCTCCTTCTCTGCCTCTCTTTGCTGCATCTCTTACCATCACTAATTCCTCTTTGGATGGTCTTCGCTCTTCAGTGTTTCCTCTAGTATCCCCTCCGCCCTCACTCTGCCCCGCTCCCTTCCTCCTTGCTCCCTTCATCTCCCCCCCTTCCCTCTGTTCGGGGCTTTTACTTGTCGCCCAATAAATCCATCGGAGTCCTTTCAGTTAACTCCCTCCTTTCTCCCCAGACAGAAGCCAGGCTGTTGCCCCCCTGTGTCCACCTTGCCTGATGGCCGGGCCCCACCCCTCCACTATTAATGAGATCAGCTCCACTGAGCAGGCCATTCAGGGGGCTGCACGGAGCCTGAAGGGGGCTCCTGCCGAGCGGCCCTTTTTCCTGACCCATTCACACGAGAAAAGTGTCCTAATGGTGTTTTTGTTTGACACCATCGCTTTCCCTTTCATGCCCTTAAAAGGTCCCCCTCCTTCCCCGGGGCTCTGGTCAGGCCGGGTTCACGCTGCTGCCCCTCTACCCTTTCTGATTGGGGGCCCCGGTCGGTGCACATCCCTGGCTCAGCGGTCCAGTCAGGTCCGCGTTATGAACAATAACTCCCCGCTCTGATTAACGACGGCAACACAGTGGAGCCAAAAGAGGTGCCCGCGGGCAGACGCCATCTCAGTGCCATAAACTATGTCCTGGGGTCTCATTTGATTGCGCCTGCATCACAAGCAGAGATGATGGCCTGTTGCCCCCTCGTTCGATGTTGATGAAACCCTGTCTTGGAGCCTTGTCTTTGTGTTATTTAATTGTCTATAATTTAAATATATTGCATTTAAATGTACTTCACCTTCTCCTACCATGACGATTTTTAGTTTTGAAAAAGCGATCAATGGATCGTGAACAAATATTGGTTGAGAATATGAATTATAAATTGCATATAACACTATTTCTTGGTTTGAATTCAATTCTACTATTTTGTAATCATGTTCTTTATTGGATAGGAACTTTAATTCAATTCATAAAATTGCACTTTGCTTTGGTCTCGTATTCTTTTTGTGATGTCTCCGATTTTTTCTTCTAAACTGCCTCTTAGCTACAATCACTTGATTTTTTCGTAGTTCTGTATTGGCCGAAGCGATGACCTAGTGGTGTAAGAACACCTTAGTAGTATTTTGATAAAATGTTATAGGGGTAACTTCATCATCTGAGCATTTTATAAGGATCTTACAACCAACATGTTGGAGCAGTCGCACACAAATTTATGGTAAAGTATGGAGTGTGTACATTAACAACTGCAATTTGTAAAGTACATAAAAAAATACAAGAAATCCTGCATGAACTTCCGCTGAAAATATGGAAATTGAGGCGGGTGTTAAAATAATGTATCTGTGGTTCAAAAGAACAACATTTAAAGGCAGAGTTAGGTGCTTATAGGATCTGCATACATTAATTACATTACATGCACAGGAACAGTAGCAAACGTGGCCTGTCACTACTAAAAGGGTGCTGACACCTACGCCAAGGACCCAGTGGGATAGCAAGGGTACCATAGGCACCAATTTAAGGTAGGAAAATTCCCTTTCTAGCACCTACTTTGGTAGTAAAAGCAACTATAATTTCAACTCAGTAGGCCACGACGCGACTGCACTTTTGTAATACTGCCAGCTACGTCCCCGCAGCTACCTACCGGTGCGTCAGATTGAAAATACAATCAACATAGAGGAGGGAATACTCAATAGTTTTCAACAATTAAAGAGGCTCCTATCATTTGTATGTTTTCTTGTTCTTTTATTCCTGAGCACGTGGTCTCCTGCTTGAAGTATTACACGCCACATATCTTTAGTGATTAGTGAGTCTTCATCTGACACATGTTTTGCTGATGTCCACTTTTTCAAGGCTTGAAATCTTTGTGTTAAATGTTTTGAAACCAAGGTCCAGCTCTGCGTCTTATTTCTGAATGATGTAAATGAATCCTTCAAGACTATCAGAGCGCCGCTCCTCTGTGATTGTATTAGATGGAGTCTTTCCTGTTCAGTCTCTAAACTTCATAATGGTGCCCACTGTTATGAATCCGAGCAAGTTCTGAATATTTGTAAGCTATGTTACGGGCTAGGAGCCATCTGTGGAGTCTGTAGATTGAATTAACACACCACATGAAGAAAGTTGCTGTGGGTGCATCTGGTGTGTTCTGCTGACTCGGGTATGGCTGTGGTGGGATGATGTCTTCTTTTGTAATTTGCGTTGCTTAGTTTTGAAGCATGGGCCAGCTGCTGTGTTGTTAGTTTTGCAGTGTTTCCTACTGGTAAGTGCTCTGAGGAGTTTCATGCTTCCATCCGCGTGGCCCGTGCCCTCATGGTTTGCTGAGACCGTGGACTGGTGTATCATTATGTCTCGGTCGTGGAGAGTGTTGGTCCAGGTTCTGTGTCATGCTGTAGTGTTCTTGGTATGCTCTCTATGGCACTTGGCTGTGTTTGTTGCTCTATACTATATTATTAATGCTACTTGAGTATGTAGGTGAGGTGGTGATGATAGAAGTCTGTACTGCTGTGATAGTACTAGGGATCATGGGAATATTCATACTGCTACAAGATTTAGGCATATTCTGGTACTGATTATTTTTTATCTTTTTTGTTCTATTGGACGTTACTATTTTGACATAAATTATTCGGCTCTGGTGCTTTTACTGTTTGCTTGCAATGATGATAGCGTTGCTTCTAGAGTGATTTGGGTGTTGTGGTGATGGGTGGTTGTTGCTGCTTGGGTTCAAATGTGACAGGCAATGGCGGCTGGCATCTACGGGAAAGGGGAGGCAGGCACACACGCACAAAAATATTTAAAAAAATTAGAAAACTTCCCTGAAGATGAACACAATGTCCTCTGCACCTGACGTCTTCTTTCTCCAACTGCAGCCAGGCCAACAGGAAACTCCCTTGGCCAATCCTGGCGCTGCTCTCACCAGCATGAGAGCAGCGCTAGGATTGGTGGGAGCGGCCTGAATCGGCGCTCCACAGCACTGTGGAGGCTTTGCCTATCCTCCTCCTCCCTGCTGCTGTCAGTCAGCAGCGGCCCTGTCCCCGTCCTGATGCTCTGTTCGGGGCGGGGCATGAAAAATAAAATGATAATAAATTGCCATTTTTACTTTTCACCTCTCTGACTTTGTAGGGGTTTTAAGTGGGGCGACGCTCCTCCGCTTCAACGGAGGAGCCGCCCCTTGTGACAGAATGTCACGTCTAGTGACAATTTACATCATTTTTCATGAGCTAGATACCCTACATGGTAGTTCAGTCTGTCAAAGCATAATAGACTGCCCAGCCAACTTCAATTTCACATAAAGAAAGTGGAGCTTGTGAAAATGGTGACTAAGATTCAGGTCTTCCCACATTATGTTCTGCAGGTGAAGCTGAAAGTGCTGGGAGAGTCCTTGAGAAGTGCCGCTTAGTCCTCCTCCACCATGCCCTTTTTTGGGGGTGGCAGTGTGCATCGAATCAAAATGGAGGCTTGCATTGTTACATATGCTTCCTTTGGTAAGACGTGTTGGCTCTAATAGTAGTCTTCAGTATCTGACATAATGCGCTTTCACTCACTTTTTATTTTTTTAATTTACTGCTCCAAGAGGGTTGTCAGCCATCCTAGGACACTAAATAAAAAGTTAAACAATGGCAGCCGCAGCGTCATGACACATGCATGCATATACATGATCATGCTGGTGTTTACTTTTGCTAATGGCATTCACTTTTGCAGTCAGCGCCAACTGAAAGCATTGGCAAAGCTAAAGAGTTGGCTAACACCTTTCAAAGGAGAAACTTATTTGCTTTGTCGGTGCTTGTTTGTAGAAAGCAAGTATTAATACAGTTTATGTTGCAGTTGTGTTTGATGTATTTTTTGCTATGCTAGTGTCTATTTGAATGTGCTTTTGGATTAACTCTGATGATCTTTTATTTGGTGTTTAGTTTATCTTTAAACTTTTTGCATAATGCTCAGTTTGTACATTTGTTAAACCCGTTGACACACAGGCAGACATTGTGTGGTCGCTCAAAGTCAAGGGAGCCAATGGGTAAAGTGGTTTGACCCATTTCCCCATGTTGTATTCTCTGGTGGCCGGAAACACAATGTGAGTGACAATTTAACAGACCAGTGGGTTAAGCCTATTGACAAAAAACCTCTCTATGTATGTACATTATGTAGTATTTTTGGGAAAGACAGTAGTCTGGTGAGGCAGGTAAAAATGTCTTAAATACTAGACCTAAAAACAATGCAACAGCGCTTCTCCATCTATGCACCCAAGATCTAAAATACCATCCCTTTATCTAGGAATGACCACCTCAACCTCCAATTTAGAAGCGAGCGGCAGACCCACAGATTTGAAGCGCACTACATCACGACACTGTAACAGTCACTTCCGCTCTTAGAACCCAGCTTCCAGTGCAATCAGACTGTATCTTTGCCCTGGACACTGTACCCCGCTGCACTGCACTTCTTTAATTTGAAAGGGAGAGTACCTGCGCTTCTCAGCACTTCTGCAGTACATTGTATGGGAGAGTAGCGGTACTTCTCAGGAGCAAACAGGTACTCTAAACAGTGAGTACCTGCACTCTCTCTATCTGCATGCACGTTTAAAGCACTATACGGACATCAGATGCATGCACACTTGTGAAGTGCTACAGGAATGATACCCGGGAATACAATAAACTGTTGACAACATTTGCAGGTCACACGTACACCATTGCAAGAATATACAACAGTAGAGCTGTCCAACAATCTTGTGAATGCGGAACAGGTGGCTCTGAAAGGGTGGCAGGGCTGGGACAGAGTCACAACTTCTGAGGACTAGCTTTACTTGATTCTGCCTCACCCTCAACCCTTACGTGGCTGATTCTTACCCACTCCTATCTGCTTCTAAGAGGCTCCAGCCTGTCATAAACTGTCGAGGATTCCCTCTATTTGCTGCACCCTTTTGTATGCAGAGAGCAGCATCACTGCCAGAGAGCATCGGTGAGAAAGAGAGAAGGTCCCACTATGTTTCATTTCATGTTTCCTTGTCGCCTGGCTTCATCTTGACTCTAAGACACATTGTTCAAAGACGCAGCAGGAACACTGCCAGAATGCACTCTTCTAATCCTTGGCAACAGAGGGCCAGGTCTCTAATTACATTGATAACGCTGCCAATGTACAGCACTGCAAGGATAGAAGGAACAATTTAATAACACGTTCTGACGCTCTGTTTTCCTTTTCCAGAAACCAGCTCTTTTAGTTAACCGTTTCCGGGCCTTCTGCAGCTGGGCTGTTTGTGTGTGCTTCCACCTGCTGTGGCGAGTAGGTGGAGTTAAGGAGCTATTTTCCAGGCGAAGAAGGGTTCTGTTTAGTTACCCCTATCAGGGCTCTCTGCACCTGCGGTACTTGTATTGCCATTACATTTATATACACTTACCCTCCCTGCCGAGGCGTTGAAGCGCTTTATGCTGGGCAGCACGCTGCTCCAGAACCCAAGGTTATTGGTTAATCCAGTAGTTACTGGGACAAGTGTATGCTCCCAAGAAAACCATTACATGCATTTAATCCAGTTTGTTTGTGGTGGATTAAATTAGTAGGAGTCAGGTGTGATCATTAGTGGGGTGCAAGAGTATGTGAGTCCATGCAGATGTTTGGCCGGGTTAATAGTTGAGAATAGGTATTGTTAGGTTGTGTAGTGACCAGGGTCAGAGGGCACTAGGACCCTGCACCCGAATGTTGGGAGGGACAGGAACCGGACACCTCTTCCGGTCAGGGATTGGGGAGGGATTCCTGGGCAGCGAGGGCAGGGGCGAGGACGTGCATGTAAGGGCAGCAAAGAGACATAGAAATAAAGCATCTTGAACAAGAACACTAACCTGTCTCTGCGTCACTCTGTGGAAGAACACGACAACTGGCGACGAGAAGGTGGGATCCGGAGGCACCACCAGAAGCACGTGCCCCGCCTACGACATCCAATCGGAGCCAGGAGCCCACCCTGGTCCGCTGACCACCGAGAAGTAAAACCGCGACGTCGTGAGTTCACCCGACTACAGGAGACGAAACCAGGAGCCTACCCTGGTCCGTCGGGCCCCAAAGAAAGAAGACGTGAAATCGGGAGCCCACCCCGATCGCGAGACAAGTGGAGCCAGGAGCCCACCCCGGTCCGCGTGCAAGCACCTGCAGCGACATCGGGAGCCCACCCCGGCTGCATCAAGAGAGGTGAGGTGAGGGGAAAGCAGAAGGGCACCCGACCGTGAAAAAAAGCTGACCGCCGACTGCAAAGAGAGCCCGAGCTTCCCGCGTGGAAGCTGGGCGGAGCCGCAGACATGATGGCCGCACGGAGCTGATGCTCCGTGATGAACCCGCACACCGGCATCCAGAGCGGCGTTTCGCCGCGTCATAATCCCGTCAAAATCGACAATTCTGCAATCGGAGCACTGGCGGATAATTCAAAATGCAAAACCGCCTCGCTGCGATCCCGCCTCGACGAGATATGACCCGCGACATCTCCGCATGGAAATTAACCAAGATGGCGCCCGGGGAATTATGAGTAAACACCCGGAGGCCGAGAGAAGTAAACTGCGATGTCGCCGGCTGGCGCTTTAACATCCGATAGCGGCCTTCCCCCCCCCGACCTCTTCTTGAAGCAGGGTTCTGCCAGCTGACTCCCCTGGGGGAGAGAACTCCTTGACGGGAAACCCGCTTGTCGGCACCAGTGGCGAGGTACGAATGCGGCTGGAGGGGGAGGGGCCCGCAAATTGAGTCTGCTGCCCTCCCGCGACCGGGCCCCCTCTGGAGACCGGAGCCTTGTCCAGGGAATATATTGTTACTCATTATCCTGATTCACTATATATGTGATTGATTTGGACACAAGCAGGCTGCGGCATTTGTCCGGTGTCAGGAGAGACCGCGTATGTGTCTGGTGCTCTGCAGTACGTTCCCCCCTGGCGGCCCCGAGCACGAGTAGGACTACCTCGGCCCGGTCTGAACCGTTCTCATCATGTGTGCCAAGCTCCACTGAGGTAGTTGAAGGCCATTGGAGATAAGGTGGGTTGCAAATTGTGCCTGTGGCTCTGGAACAGTGTGGTGGTCGCCTGGCAGTTAAGAAAAAAGGTGCATTGGACAGCGAATCTCAGGATTGCATCTCAGGGCGGCGACCCCCCCTGTTAAAGCACACGCACTGCTTCCCACGCGGAGGAGACAAACTATGAAGAGGTGAGCCCGCCCTCCCTATTACTACCTGTTAACCCCTTGACCGCGATCGGAATTCCGCTCGTGTGCTGGACATTCCGATCGCGGGTGGGGTCGTGACGAGCTCAGCTCGTCATGCGCACAGCACTACCGCGCAGCATGACGAGCTGAGCTCGTCATGAGCACGGAAGGGGTTAATCCCTTGCCTGACCCCAAGATGGCTGCCACTGGGTTCCCTTCCACGTTGTGCTACTCCTCTGGGAAAAAAAACGGACTTCGACCAGACCTCGAACACATCCCCCATCCGGCCTACCCTTCAGGATACCGAATCTGTGAACCTACCTCTGACCGTGGAGACCTAGCTTTTTGGCCGATGCCCGGTGGAGCTACTTGATAGCTATAGAGGAGATGGGCTGTGGACTACCCCTTCGGCCATCACCTACCCAGCCGGACATTGGGCAGACCTTACTTCGTCTCTCCGTCGTACTCTCCCTCCTACCCCTTTACTCCACCCACTTTTTCCTTTACGCTCTATTTATCCCTCCTCTTTGCTCTCTAATTGTTTTCTCATTGAGACCTAGCCGCTTGACTGATGCCCGGTGGAGCTACCTGATAGCTATAGAGGAGATGGGCTGTGGACTTCCCCCTCGGCCGTCACCTACCCAGCCGGACTTTGGGCAGACTCTCCTTCGTCTCTCCATCCATCCTATCTCCATCCTTTCTCCCTCCTATACCTTTACCCCACCCCCTTACCCTTCTAAGTTCCATTTATTCCGTCTTCCGACGCTCTTGAAATGTTTTCTTGTAACTGATGTAACTTGTAACTGATGTAATTTTGTGGATCCTTATGTAAAGCACTCTGATACCTCTGGGTCTAGCCAGCGCTATATAAAACTCAAATAAATAAAATAAAAATAAATAGATTTCGAGCTGTAATCTCGCGAGAACTCGGCGACCATCTTGGAGTCAGGCGGGACAGCCAATGAAAGGCTGAAGAAGACCCGGCGGCCATTTTAAAGTCAGGCAATTACTAAAATACATAGAAAAGAAGAAAAAGGGTGGAAATAAAAAGACATTACAACACAAAGAAGAAATAAAGAACAAAAAGTCAGCAAAATAAGACGGATACAAAGAAAGGAGGGAACAACAACAAAATGACCGACGAAAGTGACAAGAATAACACACAGGCAATATTCCGCAGACCACTACCATTCAGCCTATCGGAACCACAGACAGGCATCAGATGGGAAAGATGGATTAGGCAATTCGAACAATACATGCGCCCCACAGATATCGCAGAAGCAAAACAGGTGGATCTGTTTCAAAATTTCGTCTGGGATGAAGTGGAGGACCTGCTAATAACATTTCCCGCAGATCAAAGAGCAACATACAAGGGACTGATAAAGTGCCTCACAGACAAATTTGACCCGCAAAGAAATATAGACTTCGAAAGGTACACATTCAATACCGCGTGTCAACGAGCAGAGGAGTCCCTCGACGACTTCGCAACAAGACTGCGGAAACTGGTCACATATTGCGAGTTCGACAAGTTTGACAACGAACAAGCGATAATACTGCGCATCATTGAAGGCTGTCAGTCAGTGGAGTTCCGCACACGAATTCTGAAAGAGCCGTCCTTGCTCGAGAAAATACTGACCATGACGAGAGCGGAAGCCAGAGCAACACTCGCCACTAGGAAAAGAAAGAAGAGCGGAGCAAGCGAACCGTTTAACTGGAAACGGCAAGAGGAGAGACGCTCCACCGCCAAGAAGGAAGCATGAAAAAACATGCTATCGGTGCGGACTCGAGTTTCCACATGTCGACGCGTGCCCGGCAATGGGCCACAAATGCAGGAAATGCAACAGAGACAACCATTTTGCAAGCACCTGCATGAGTGGTCAATTTAAAAGTGAGCGAGGACGACCGGCAAGACCACAGACGGCGCCAAGCAGGTACGCAAGGCACATGGAAGCAACGAATCGCAGTTCCTCAGCTGAATCAGAAGGAGCAGCCGCGCCAGAGGTGGTGGAACGGCTATATCTGATGTCGGATGCCCTAGCGGAAGACCAAATGCCAGAACACATTAATCTCGTAGAGAAACATCAGATCAAGAAAACAGCGACAGTGGACATTGAAGTAGGAAGACACAGTACACGTTTCGTGCTAAATAGTGGGGCTACATGCAACATCATGTGCATGTCAGAGTATGAGAAGATGAAAGTGAAGCCGCCACTATCACCGTCCACTGTTTATGTATTCACCTGGGGCTCGAGGAAACCAGTAGTAAACATGGGGAAGTTTACAGAGACATTAACTTACAAAGAAAGGTCAAGTACAGAGGAAATACATGTACTACGGGGAGACATTCCAGCACCCTGTCTGCTAAGCAGCGTCACAGCACAGGTGATGGGTCTCCTAGCAATGACATACAGCATGTCAGAAAGACGGAACATTCTGCGAGAACATCCGGCCATACTACAAGGGCTAGGAAAACTAAAAGAAAGACAAATAACACTGCACATCAATGAGGCGATCAAACCTGTGGCTCAACATCACCGACGAGTGCCCATCCATTTGCAACCACAGGTGGAGGAAGAAATACAAAGCCTGCTGGCCCAGGACATCATAGAGCCAGCGGACGGGCCGACCCCCTGGGTGTCTCCAATAGTAGCTGTACCAAAAAAGAACACCTCAAAGATTCGCATATGTGTGGACATGAGGGTACCCAATTGGGGTAAAAAGACAAGCTAACCACAAGATATATATTACAATTCAATGAAAAGCATCAGGCCTAGATATGTGTGAGAACAGTACACATGAAATAAACATATTTATGAAACTACAAACAATTATTTTTTGATACAAAATTATATTTCTTTATTATAATAAGTCAATTTTTTCCTTTTTGATAATTTCTTTATATTTTCATCTTGCGTATCAAATATATATTTCTTTTAAAAATTTTATCATGTCTTTTTGTACATAAATAATAAAGTGACACAGATTGTTTTTCACAAACACAACATAACAGTGCTATACATAGAAAAAATTATTTCATTAAAAACCAAGAGAAGGAGTTATTAAACAATTCAAAGGCTGGCGGTTGATGAAAAGAAAACACGACGCGCGTTTCGGCGTTTAAGCCGTCGTCAGGTGGAACCGTCTCAACTTTCTCTATAAAAGTGCAAAATGAACACAATAAGCTACTATGAAACTAAAAAACATTTAAGGCCTGATCATATGATACTGATATACATTTGAGCATTGAAAGCTTCTGTTACTTTAATATCTAAGTCCATATAGCCAAAGACACATGTATATATATTACTTGATTCATATTACACTTGCATATTGCACATACATTATTTCTTATAATGAAGCTAACACCCTATATTTACTTCTAAAAGAAGAGAAAAGAACATAAGTATATGAAGATGTATAGGAAGCATTAAAGTGAATATACCATTATAGCTCCTAAAGACGAAAAATACAGAACATAGAATTGATCACCCGTGCATAAGAAAAGGAAAAAGATAGAGATGTGAGGCTTCCTCCCAAATGTTCTCTACACAGAGAGATTCAAAAGAATAACAGGTCTTTTTCAAGGGGAATATATGGCAGTTCTAATTAGCCATAAGTATATCTTCTTAATCATCTGTAAAACACTAGAGCATAATAAATGCGTGCCATGTACCTATTGTCTGTCCGTACGCTGAAGATAAAAAAGAGAGAGAGAAGGGGTAATAAATACAGCTACTCCCTATTTAGATTGCTTGGCGTAAGCAACTATAAAGTGACAATAGTATCCCGCTATATACCTGGTTAAAATGGATATTGTAACAGATTATAGATGATATGGGTCAAGTTAATACTTCCCGAAAGCTACGTAGTCTGTAAAGATAATGATGAGACATCCATTTTTTTTTTGACACAAACTTTATTGAAATTTTTCAATAATACATATTAAACCTATAACATACAATAGGCATAGGGGACGGCACAGATATTATTTAGGCAGTGATATTTGCTGTACGCACTAACAGGAAGAAAGGCAAACTTCTACAAGTGCCTACTCTGGAACTTGACCATGAGTCAAACAAATTAGCAATCCCACCGATCAGAGCATACAGCAGTCTGCCAACTCCCAAATTGCCTAAAATAATAATTAAATTACGATACTTCTATCCCATCACACTCTTAATCTTAACTAATCCCTTCAATGTATACACCCTCCCCCCTCCCTCAAGTCCGTCGTATTTGAATATCGCCAAGATTTTTCCATTGTCTGGTCCGCGGCCACTGACAGCAACACAACAAGAAATAATCTATAAATAAATCTCAAATACAGCTTCACATAACCGGTATAACCTCGCATATGCTTATACGTGGTACGTTCGGGTCAGGCACCCGCCTATTCATTCATTGCGTGTTACTGTGTGTGTTGTGAGAGTTGGGGTCTAGTGCTTTTAGCGTTTCTAGCATGACATCCCAGTCCAGAGCAACTGGGATTTTACGTAAGCCTCCAGCCTCCTCCCTCCTTATAGCTGCACTTTCTGCCCCACCCCAACGAATCAGCTCATCGTGCCATGCGCGTTCAGTGGGCGAGTTCTTAGATTTCCACCGCATAGTGATGGCCCGCTTCGCTGTAAGGAGCGCCAGGTTCACAAATCTATACTGTATTTTGTGTTTGGAGGTATTTTGTTGCAGGCCCAGAATGCACTCCTCCATCGTGTTAGCTATTACTTTGTGAGTGGCTGCCTGTATATGTCCTCTAACAGCGTCCCAGAACCCTCGTAGCTGTGGGCAGGACCAAAGCATATGTGCGATGTCGGCTCCCTCCTGGTGACATCTTGGGCATTGGTGTTGTGTCTGTGGGTACATTTTATCTAATCTGTGGGGGATAAGATAAGCCCTGTGGAGTATCCTAGTTTGAATATATTTAAATTTCGCATTCCTTGATACCTTTTTGGGGTGCTCTATAATCTTCTCCCACTCTTTATCTTCTAAGACCCGTCCTATATCGTCTGACCAGGCCGCTCGCAGTGTAGTGAGATCAACCTCCGCGTGGGCCCGTATCCCGACATATAGCCATTTTATCAAGTGGCTTCCTCTACCCATATAATAAAGTGCTTTAACTAGTTCGTGTGTGGGGGGTTCCTGCCGCTGTGGGGCCCAGTGTGTTTTGATATATTGTATCAATGCAGCATGTACTATATATAAATGTGCTGGTGCCCCCGTTTCACGAACAAAATTGTCATGGTCCATAAGCAACCCGTCATTAAAGAAATCTGACACCGTGCTAACCCCCTCTTCCAGCCATGGAGTAATGGTACGCTTCATTATAGTTCCAGCCCCTAATGGTATGCCTACCAAGGGGATGTTTCCTGCGTAGTTAGGAGGCAGGCCCGTGTATTGTAATGCTGCTTTCCAGCAGTGTAACGCCGTGCACAGTAGGGGTGGGAGGCAAGGGGGAGTTTTACAACGTGGCACCAATAGCATATGTAGGGTACCCTTTCCTATATCACGTTCCGTGTATCCTATTTCCTGCAGGTTCCGCCCTGCAGTCCAGTAGGACAACCACTGTAATTGACAGGCATAGTAGTATGCTCTAAGATCTGGGACTCCCAGTCCACCCTTGTTTGTGCTAAGTTGCAATTTCTTAAGGCTGATCCTCCGCCTGCCAGGCCCCCAGATGAGATCAATAAGCATTGTATTCAATGTTTTAAAGGTGCTCAGTGGTAGTATAATTGGTAAGTTAGTGAAGTAATAAATCAGCCGTGGGAGGACCACCATTTTTGATATGGCTGCTCTGCCAGTAACCGACAGCGGTAGTGTAATCCAAAAGGCAATACTAGCACGTATAGCTCTAATCGCTCTGTTGGGGTTACCCTCCAGCATGTCGGTATGAGTCCGGTATACGTGTATACCCAGGTATTTGAACGTATGTTGTGCCACCTGAAGCCTTACGGTCCCAAACACGACTTCCGTGGGGGAGTCGCGTTCACGAAAGAAAAATGCGTGTGACTTCGCCGGGTTGATGGCTAAGCCCGAAATTTGTTCGAATATGCCAAAAATATCGGAGAGAGGAGTCAGGACGGCCTGAAGGTCGTGAACATATAGGATAATATCATCCGCATACGCAGAGAATAAATAAGTGGGTAGTGTCCCCTATCTGTATACCCAGCTCATGTGCTTCTGCCCGCACCTTAAGTGCTAAAGGTTCTAACGCCAGAATAAACAGGAGCGGCGATAGCGGGCAACCTTGCCTTGTGCCCCTATATATCGGGTAGTCAGCCGATATATGTCCCCCTGTACGGACCCGGGCAGTTAGTGCATCATATAATATACGGAGCCATTGTATGTACTCCTCCGGCAACCCGAATTTCTCCAGTGCCTTAAACATATATTCCCACTGGATCGTGTCAAACGCTTGCCGTAAGTCCAATGATATACACCCTGCGCGTTCGTATCTGTTCGTAGCGGTAGACATGATATGATGTAATCTCCTAGTATTCAGCGACGTGCTACGGGCTGGAAGGAAGCCAGTTTGGTCTGTGTGTATCAATTTGCTTAGGATTGGCAATAATCTGTTCGCCAGTACTTTACTAAGTATTTTGTACTCAGTTGCCAATAGTGATAATGGGCGGTAGCTCGCCATGTCAGAGGAGTCCAGTCCCGGTTTCGGGAGTGTGACCACTAGTGCCTGTGCTGTGGTGTGTGGCAGAGAGCCTATATCCAGGGCTGCGTTATATAGGAGCTCCAGCCGGGGAAGGAGGGAATCAGCGTATGTATCGTAAAATTCCGTTGGTAGGCCGTCCAGTCCTGGTGTTTTGTTGCGTGGAAGTCCCTTTATTGCCGTCCTAATTTCCGCTTTAGTAATGGGGCCTATCAGGTCCTCTCGGGCCTCTGCAGGCAACTTCGGGTACGGCAGGGTAGACAAGAAGTTTTCCATGTATGTACCCCCCCTCCTATCAGGCTTACAATATAGTGAGGTGTAGTACTGACAAAAGGCTGCATTAATATCAGCTTGGGTGTCTGCTTTGCTGCCTGCTAGTGTAGTGACCTCAGATATCAAAATTGCCGGGGGATCCTCCCGCAACAGCTTAGCCAGTAACCTACCAGATTTGTCCGCCTCTGTGTGACGCATCTGTGTGTATCGTTGATAATCTATGCGACGGAGAGATTCCAGCAACTCCGCATGTTTAATTCGCACTTCCTGTAGCTGTGCTTGCTTATTTGTATCATGAGTGGCTTCCTGTTCCAGCTTATCCATTTCGCGCTCAGTCTCTACAAGAGACCGATGTATTTCCTGTCTGGCACCCACTACCGCGCTTATTGCCTTACCACGTATAACTGCCTTAAAGGCATCCCATTCAGTTAGGCAGTTGGAGGCGGTATTGCTATTTTCAGCAAAGTAATGAGTGATAGTATCTGCTATAGTGGTACGGAACACTGTATCCTCCAACAACTGTGGCCACATTCTCCAAGTAGGTACCGGGGTAGGTATTCTGCCCCAGGTAATTGTTATTTCTAGTGGGTTATGGTCAGAGAAGGTTTTCGCTAAGTATGTAGCCTGGGTTACATGCGTCGCAATGGTATTAGAGCAATATATTCTATCTATTCTTGTATGGAGCATGTGAACAGGTGAGTAAAATGAGTATTCTCTATGTGTGGGATACCGTAGTCTCCATACGTCACTCAACTCCCATCCCTCTGCCCACCCGCAAAGTGCTTTCGCCTGCTTAACTACACCCACACCATGTAAAGGGGGGTGCGACCTGTCTAATGTCACGTCCATTATTGTGTTACAATCTCCCCCTAGGATCCATGGATGCATCTCCCACCCTGCTAGCGCCGAATTGAGGGTAGTCTGGAACTTGTCTTGCTCAATATTTGGTGCATAAGTACTCCCCAGGACTACATGGTGACCATCAAGTGATCCTTGTATGAAGAGGTAGCGTCCCTGCTTGTCCACCCTTTGCTCCAGTGGTGTAAAGGGCACCCCATGCCTAACCCATATTGTGACCCCCCATGCATATCCGGAATAATTGGTGGAGAAAATCTGGCCCCTCCATTTCTTACGAAGCTTCACTGCCTCCGTGTCCAATATGTGGGATTCTTGCATAAAGACTATCTGTGCTTTCCGTCGCAACAATTGGGCGTGTATCCTATGTCTCTTCTGCACAGTACCCAGGCCACGAACGTTCCATGTTATTATGTTATTTGTGCTGAGTGTATGCATTGTGGGTCTAGAGTGGGCCATTGATCCGACTGCGCTGTGTATGTGCTGGTGCCCCGTCCCAGACCATCAACCAAGGCTAGACTATATCCCTCCCCATATTCCCGCATACTCGGTCCGGTCCAAGAACTAAACCGGGCCACTAAACTAAACAAAACAAAAAAAAACAGAACCCGTACATAGAGTGCATTCGCAAATTGGGGGGTCTTGCCAACCCAGCCCATGGGGTGTGGTCTATCTCGCCTGTGTACAGCTGAGCTCCAGTAAGGCCCCGGGCCTTAAAAGTATGCATACATTCACTGCATTAATATACACAATAATATAATGTACACATAAAGGATATAGGATGATCGACAGTGTTATAGCCAAGTGCAGCATCGCTCTTAGTCCATTATCCAAATAGACCATCCGCCGTCTGTGGGGTCAGAGTCGGAAACAGAGTCACGCTCTCTTCAGAGTCGGATCTATGCACAGTATCATCAGCAGAAGAGGCCGAGTCCTCAGTAGGTGCAGGTTGTCCGAAAGTAGCAGCCGCTACTAAAGCTTGTTTATCGCTCTGTTGCACCTGCTGCGGTGTGGGTTTGGGTAAGCGAGGGTTCCTGCTCATCCGCCTGCGGCGACGGTTGCCTGTTGTTTCCACACGGTGGGAGCTGTTTTGCATGCTTTGGGCCGCCTCATCAGTGAGCTTGGCAGGTTCTATCACCGCCAACCATTCTTCCACATCTTCCGGGCTCTCGAAGAAGTGTGTTTTCTGCCCATAAATGATTTTCAGCCGGGCCGGGAAAAGTAAGGCATATTTCAGGTTCAGGCCTCTTAACTTCTTTTTGACTGCCATAAAGGAAGAGCGTTGCCTTTGCACCATAAGTGTGTAGTCCGGATACAACGAAATTCGGCTATTCTCGACGTTAATTTGAGGCAAGTCCCTCGCCTTCTGCAAAAGTATGTCCCGGTCTCTGTAATTCAACAGCTTAACGATCAGGGGCCGAGGAGGGGCACCCGGTTTTGGCCCGCCAGTGGGCACCCTGTGCGCCCTCTCCACGCAGAATTGACCAGAAAGGCCCTCAGAAGTGACATGTTCTCGGAACCACTGTTCCATATATTGCGGTGCGTCATTCCCTTCGCTTCTTTCCGGAAGGCCAATGACTCTGATGTTGTTCCTTCTTGCTCTTCCTTCCGCGTCCTCGACACGGTCCAATAGAGTGGTCACCTGTTTCTGCAGTTGTTGTATGTGAGTCGTGTTTTGCTTTTGTTGTGGGGATAGTTCCGCCAGTGCCACGGTATTGTCTTTCACCTTATCAGTGAGCTTGTCATGATCCGCCTTAAGCAGACTGAATCCGGTCGTGAGGGTACTTAGTTGTTGTTCTATGGCCTGTCTGGAGTCCCTCACTTCCTGAAGGATTAGGTCTAATTTGTCCATGGAGCCCTCTTCGCCAGTAGGCGGTATACAACTGGACGACTGTGACATACCGTCCTGCTCCGTGTGGTCAGAAACCGGGTCTGCATGGGAGCCTGCCTCTTGTTGTTTCCCTTTGGCGCGCCCCATTCCGTTGCTACAGGCCGCTCACCTTGGGGCGGAACTATAGTATTGTGCAGTACAAGCTCCACCGCTCTGGGAAGTCGCAGAGTTCTCTGGACGTAGATTGCTGTCGGTCGTCTGATAGTTATTCGGCCCACTCCAACAGAATGAGGCCTGTTCCTGGTCCCAATCCTGGCCGCTGTAGTCCTCCGCTCTGGGCAACGTCTCCCGGTATACGTCGTCGAGTCCGTGCGGCGTCCCCCAGGGGCTCACTCCCTCCTACAGCCCCTTCCAATGTCTATCTCTTCCTAGGGGGCAGTAGCGCAGTACCAGCCACCCGGGTCTCCCAGGGGTCCGCTCCGGTGTCCCACCTCCTGAGTGCCCACCAAGAAGTATGTTCGCGCAGGTAGTGTCTCCAGGCTCAGCACCCAAAAGCAGTCCTCTTTCACGGGATTCCAAAGCACTGGTGGGGCAGTTATTACAGCGCACAGTGGGTTCACACACCAGAGTTCACATCTCACCCCCAATGTCCAACTTCGGCGCCGGGTCGCCTGCGCACCTCCAACATGTGCAGCGCACTGGGCCGCGCCGCCCCGATCGCCACTCCCCGTATCCACTGCCTGTACCGGGGGCCGCGTATAGCGCAGCGCGGTTGCCCACGGTAATGCAGGGTCTCGGTCCCCTCCCCTGCCAGGCCGGCAGCTATCTGTCTGGGCGCCCTCTCGGCGCTGTGTCTCCGCCGTGCCCTTCGTGCTAGCACCGTGGCTTCCCTCTGATAATGCGCGTTCTCTGCGGGCCTCACGTAGGGTCAGCTCCGAGGCCTGCTGTAGGCGCTCACTCCCACTCACCTCCCGGATCCGGACCGGACCGCAAGAGTCTCCACTGCCGCTCCCGCGTCTCCGTGTAGTGCAGGAATTCACTTAGGTGCCCCTTCGCACTCCATCCATCAGCCGCGGCGGTCTCTGGACGTGCCGCTCGTTCACTCCGCAGCACGTTGAGCTCACGGCCTCCAGCCCAGCTCCGCCTCCTCGCCGATGCCCGATCTCCGGGCCTCTTTGCTCGCTCTGTAGCCCCAATAATGGACCAGCAAGCGGGTCCGAGTGTCGTCGCCACCGCTACATGCCACAGAGGCGTGCTGTAATTGGCCGTTTAGCGCCGTGCGTTGCGGGCATTTTTCAGGATTTTGAAGCCCGGGTCCGGAGCTAGTCTAAAAGACGACCGCCATGTTCTGCAGTCGGCCACGCCCCCATGATGAGACATACATTAGTGGCTCCTTTCACTATATCGTATTGCTTTAAAGCTTCTCTCTTTTTTATCTTCAGGTTGAATACTATTGCAGATACCACAGTATTGGTGGTGTGCCCCTGGCTGCGGAGAAGTACTAATCAGCTCTGGTCTTAATAATCTACTTTGAGCGTACGGACAGACAATAGGTACATGGCACGCATTTATTATGCTCTAGTGTTTTACAGATGATTAAGAAGATATACTTATGGATAATTAGAACTGCCATATATTCCCCTTGAAAAAGACCTGTTATTCTTTTGAATCTCTCTGTGTAGAGAACATTTGGGAGGAAGCCTCACATCTCTATCTTTTTCCTTTTCTTATGCACGGGTGATCAATTCTATGTTCTGTATTTTTCTTCTTTAGGAGCTATAATTGTATATTCACTTTAATGCTTCCTATACATCTTCATATACTTATGTTCTTTTCTCTTCTTTTAGAAGTAAATATAGGGTGTTAGCTTCATTATAAGAAATAATGTATGTGCAATATGCAAGTGTAATATGAATCAAGTAATATATATACATGTGTCTTTGGCTATATGGACTTAGATATTAAAGTAACAGAAGCTTTCAATGCTCAAATGTATATCAGTATCATATGATCAGGCCTTAAATGTTTTTTAGTTTCATAGTATCTTATTGTGTTCATTTTGCACTTTTATAGAGAAAGTTGAGACGGTTCCACCTGACGAAGGCTTAAACGCCGAAACGCGCATCGTGTTTTCTTTTCATCAACCTCCAGCCTTTGAATTGTTTAATAACTCCTTCTCTTGGTTTTTAATGAAATAATTTTTTCTATGTATAGCACCGTTATGTTGTGTTTGTGAAAAACAATCTGTCACTTTATTATTTATGTACAAAAAGACTTATAATAAATTTTTTAAAAGAAATATATATTTGATACGCAAGATGAAAATATAAAGAAATTATCAAAAAGGAAAAAATTGACTTATTATAATAAAGAAATATAATTTTGTATCAAAAAATAATTGTTTGTAGTTTCATATATATGTTTATTTCATGTGTACTGTTCTCACACATATCTAGGCCTGATGCTTTTCATTGAATTGTAATATATATCTTGTGGTTAGCTTGTCGTTTTACCCCAATTGATATTGTTCCCTACAGCTAGCAAGATCCATTGTTTTTTAGTAGGGGTCCCCTTTTTTCAAAATCATGAGGGTACCCAACACAGCAATTGAGAGGGAAAGACATCCTGGACCTCACCTAAATGACATGATTAGCTGTCTCACTGGCGCATGCCGATTTTCGAAATTAGACCTGTGCAAAGGATATCATCAGCTGGAGCTCGACCCGCAGTCACGGTACATCACCACTTTCTCCACGCACATGGGCCTGTTTCGCTACAAACGACTCAGTTTTGGCATATCATCGGCAGTGGAGATATTTCAAGAAATCATAAGGCAAGTAATAAGGCCGGTGAAAAATAGTTTGAACTACAGTGACGACATCCTAGTATTCGGTCGTTCAGATGACGAACACGACAAGGCCTTACGCGATGTCTGCATGCAGCTGGAACAAGCAGGACTAACTGTAAATGAAGACAAGTGCGAACTGGGGAGGAATGAACTGGCATTTTTCGGGCACATCTTCTCAAAGAATGGAATGAGGCCGGACCCCAGCAAGGTGGAGACACTGGAAAAGGCAAGTCCTCCAACAGACGTCGCAGAAGTGAGGTCATTTCTGGGTCTTGCCAGCTACTGTGCTCGCTACATAAAAGACTTTGCCACAGTGAGCACACCGCTGAGGGACCTAACAAAGCGGGGTTAAAAATGTATCTGGACACAGGAATGCAATCGGGCATTTGAGGCCATCAGACATGCTGTGATGGCTGTGGATCATCTTGCCTACTTCGACCCACTGCTATGCACCGAGCTGACCGTGGACGCCAGCCCGGTAGGATTAGGAGCAATCCTAGCACAGCACATGCCGGGAAGGGTGTCGCCCAGAAAAATTGTCTCATATGCGAGCAAAAGCTTGTCTGACATCGAAAGGGCATACTCCCAGCCAGAGAAAGAAAGTCTAGCAGTGGTATGGGTATGTGAACACTACCACGTTTATCTACGGGAAACCATTTACCATCATAACAGATCATCAGGCCCTAGTAACAATATATGGCAATCCGAACGCAAAGATACCGCCCCGCATTGAGCGATGGGGTATAAGACTGATGGATTATGATTTCAAGATCGTGCACAAGCCGGGGAAGGAACACAACCCAGCTGATTACATGTAACGGCACCCCTTACCGCAGGCACAAGAAAGCGCATCAATGGCCGAGGAATACCTCAATTTTGTGCTAAGACCGAACACTCCGGCACCAATAACACTAGCCGAGCTAGAGCAAGAGACAGCGAGGGATGCCACAATGCAAGCAGTCAAAATGACGACACAACAGGAAAGATGGAGACATATCAACAACTAATATAATATAAACAATCCTAGGCAACTTAAAACTTGTCGAAAATCAAGTCTAAATAATGTCGATAAATAAGAGCAAGATCAGTGTACAGCCATATTATTTAAAATAGGTACATTTTATTATAAGACATATAGACAAAATTGTTTTTGAACACAAACATACAAAAATACAATAAACAATGTATCAACAAAATATCATTGCATACAATCACAAAAACATATACATGACATAGATTAAAAATCATATCAGAATTTAATCAAGCATGGATAATACTGTTGTCCCAACAAGCCACATATTGTGGGTACATCTGATAGTCATAAAAAATCGTATATATATAAAAAAACAATAACTGTGCTGTAGAAAAAGTGGGTAATGTACTCTACGCGCGTTTCGGCGTAACCTACGCCTTCTTCAGGAGAAACCACTTTACATCTGACAAGCGCCCACATGCGCTTAAACAGAAACACACGATTAAAAGAGCTATAAGACGGTTGTCATAATAACGAAGTATCCATAAAAATAAAACCAATTTAAAATCTTCAATGTCGATGGTGTTGAAGTTTTGAAAAGGAGATGAGAAATCACAATTTCAAAGTGAAAATATCTTAAGAAAAGGAAATTGCGTCCTTAATTGAAAAGATGTATTTATCCAGCAAGATACCGATGAACCAGAAAGTATACCTAATACATAAGAAGGTATAACGAATATCCGTCGTATCGCGAAGTCGATAAACCGGCGTCTCGCATACGGCAACCTCAATGACATATCAACAACAACAGCACCATGGGAGAAGGAGTCAACAAGGAAGAAATGCTGGCATTCAAAAAGATACATGAAGAACTATCAGAGACTGAAAAAGGAATCATAATGAGGGGGACAAGGATAGTCATGCCAAATGCACTACGTCGGCAGACTGTAAACTTGGCACATGAATCCCACAGAGGCATGGTAGCAACAAAAAAGATGCTACGGGAGAAAGTATGGTTCCCTGGCTTAGATAGACTGGTGGAGAACACAATCATAAATTGTCACATATGCCAAATAACAGGACGGCCAGCAAAGCCTGAACAGCTACAGATGTCGGAGCTTCCAGAGGCAGTGTGGACAACGTTGGCAGCAGACTTCTATGGGCCATTGGACACGAGCAATTACTTGCTCGTGGTCATTGATGAATACTCCCGATTTCCCATAGTGCGACACCTCTCGTCAACATCAGCCACCGCGACATTGCCAATACTTGATGACATATTTGCGGCTTGGGGTTCCCCACAGACCTTAAAGACAGACAACGGTCCTCCCTTCTCAGGGGAGGAATTTCGCAAGTTCATGGACTACCTAGGCATTCACCACCGGAAAATAACGCTTCTGTGGCCACAAGCAAATGGCATGGTGGAGAGGTTCATGGGGAACATAAAGAAGGCAGTCCAAAGAGCAAAGTTGACGCAGATTTCCATAGGACAAGCACTCTGTCAAATACTAAGAGACTATTGCAACACTCACCACAGCTCCACGGGACGATGTCCAGCCGAACTAGTGCTGGCAAGGCAAGTAAGACGAGACTACCACAACTCGAAGCAAAGGCGCCACCTGAGCACAACAGCATTGCTGTCAGAGACCAGGAGGCGAAAGACAAGATGAAAGCATACGCAGACGCCAGGAGACATGCCACTCCGTCGCACCTTAAGCAAGGGGACTCAGTGGTGGTGCGTCAGTGGCAAGTGAGAAAATCAGACAGTGCATTTTCAAGTGAACAGCTAACAATAACTAGCGTCAATGGGTCAATGATAACAGCTGCGTCGGGCCCCTACCGGATCACCAGGAATAGTTCTCACTACAAGGGACTAAAGACCGTGGATGAAGGCGGAGAGGACACAGCAACAGAGAACAGTGACACACGTGAAAGAGAGGAAGTTATGGACAAGAACGGAAGAAGGACACACACCGGTGAGAGACAAGAAGAGGGATCACAGAAGGGAACGGAAGGAACATGTCCAAAAAGAGTGAGCAAAAGGCCAACAAGACTGATTGAAGAAATGTAATGATGGGGATAGGGAAATCTCTCTCTCTCGCTCGCTCTCTCTCTCTCTCTCTCTCTCTCTCTCTCTCTCTCTCTCTCTCTCTCTCTCTCTCTCTCTCTCTCTCTCTCGTTGTCATTTTCTTTCAACAAAGGGGGAGATGTAGTGACCAGGGTCAGAGGGCACTAGGACCCTGCACCCGAATGTTGGGAGGAACAGGAACCGGACACCACTTCCGGTCAGGGAGTGGGGAGGGATTCCTGGGCAGCGAGGGCACGGGCGAGGACGTGCATGTAAGCGCAGCAACGAGACATAGAAATAAAGCATCTTGAACAAGAACACTAACCTGTCTCTGCGTCACTCTGTGGAAGAACACGACAGGTTGCAGGTCTGACTTTCGAAGAAAGAGAGGGGATTTCTAAAATTGGAATGAAATTAGGGCAATCTGCAGAAATACAATAATGAAGATTAAGGCAAACATACCTGTGACTTAAAGTAGGCTGAGCTCAGGGAGCACGGGCTTGCAGAGGATGAAAAGTAACGAGAGGGTTATTCGAAAGAAAGGTAGGGGAGAGTTTTTTAGGCAGACTTTAGGGAATAGAGAGGAGGACTTTTGAGATAGCATGCAATTTGAAGATGATATGGAAGTAAAAGAAGCAGAAGCGCTCGCTGTCTTGTTATGATCTGTCACTTATTCGTATATGTCTATATAGAGCTTTTCTACGCTGACAACCACCAAACTCTTAGCTTGCATTTCAAGCTCCCCTTGTCACTCTTTTCACATTCCTTCTCAGCTATCAGATGACCTGGGCCTGCTCAGTGTCATTCACTTTGCCCACACCCCCCACCCTCTACAGCATTGCTCCCCCATTGAAACCGAATTGCTTCTTTTTAGGTCTTACCTACTAGAATGGTGCATGCGCTGCTTGTTGCAAGTTGCATTGTTCGCTTATAGTGGGCATAGAGTCTTCCATCGCTTAAGATTGCGGCACCAATATGCATGCTTCTTATTCATTAGCTTGTGTGGGCTTGCCTTCCTCTTTTTGTGTTTGTCCCTCCCTTGGAGCATGGATGCGTTTGTGTCATTCCACAGCTCGCTTTCCAAGAGCTGCTTTTTCTTTTTGTTTAAGCACTCCACAATAGTGCATGTGTTTCCAGCTGACTCCCTCATGTACTTCTCTGCACCCGCGCTGCATTCTGTGTTCCTCTCTCCCCCATGTGCTTCTCCCCACTTGCTCCACGTTGCTCTCTCTCACCCGTTTGCTCTTCTCCCACCAAAGCCCTTTGTATTGCCTCCACCCGCTCCAGAGCCCCCCTGTATTGCTTTCACCCCCACCCACTGTGTTGTTTCCCACACCCTCTGTGTTGCTTCCCCAACCCGCTCCCTCCATGTTGCTTCCGCCGCCCACCCATCCCCTCCCTCTTCTTTCCACCTCCTGCACCCCATGTTTCTTTCCCCACCCACACCCTCAGTGTTGCTTGTGCTCCCATGTTGCTTTTGCCCCTATTATTTCCGCCACCCTGTGTTGCTTCACCCCACCCACTTTAAACAAATTATTTTGCACTTTTGTTCTGTTAGTTATCAATTCAACTTGGATATGTAACTAAGAAAAAAAAGCCACAATGTCAAAGTCTTTTCTTTAAAAAAAATGTTTTTTAGCCATGCTGAACAGCATCCAGGATGCTGTGTAGCTGCCTAAAAACTATTGGCAAAGTCAATAGGTCCCAAGGCGAGACATATTGGTTTGCCAATGGTTGTTTAAATTTGTTGCCTTTTCTTTTTATGGAGGGCTGGGAGGTGCAATTTGTTGAGCTGCTCCTTTATTGAAAATGCGCTTTTGTAGGGGCATGGTTTGGACAAGGAGAAAGATGGCGGAATAAGCCTGCAGCTCCACTCCACGGCTACGAAAATCCTGGCAAAACTTGTCTATACGTTACGGAAATGTGATCTAATAACAGGAGGGCAATCGCAATGTGATCATGAATCAGGAGATACTGTCGGTACCAATCACTACTGGTATCCTGATGTTAGCCCAGAGGGTGGCCCCGCTGATGAACCACCCTAACACTACGCGGCACCAGACAGACTCCGACATCAGAGACTGAGCGACATAGCTCCCGACAACCGAAACACGACTTGCTGATTACGGTCAATTCGAGCTAGAAAACAAGTAAGGTGCTCTCACCAGGTTAGCGCTGTTCTCACTAATGGCTTGAAGTGCTGGCAGGGCACTACCGTATCTACAGAGGCCGCACACATCTCAAAATGGCAGCGCACTCAATCACTTGAACGGGGCTGATAATAGCCTTGCCCCCAAAATCGCTGGAAACGCCTGGCTAATATAACGTTCAGCACTATCTTACAAGATAACTTCTCTCGCCCGGTGCTGCACCAACACGGCTCACACCTGCAAGACATATTGTAATAATGTAAGGCTGTGACAACAAATAAACCTCCTAAAATGGCGGCACCCTAATGCAGTCGTGCCTGATCCTTCAGAGCATCTGGTAGCCCCAGCAAATAATAGCGCTATTTTAATGGAAGCGTTTCACTGAACGTACACCTACTACCACATGCTGCATTAAACATCCCAGTCCGCCTATATTTACAAAGAAAAGAGGTTTTAAAAAATTGGATGTACCCCAATAGCAATTACATTCAAAATGGCGGACCCCGAACAGTGCGTTTGTGCGGTGTATGTATTTCACAGATTAGCCTGATTTCTGCTGTATAAATCCCTGGTAGTTAACTGTAGTCATAGGGGTGTCCTCCGTCTGAAAGGGCATAGCAGCACCTGAAACTAGTGCCTTGTAATTCATCGACATATGTGACAGCATACATAATCGTTCTCACTTATCATTACAACTTGATCTGCACAGGGGCTAGCTCTCGTTCTGATTTAAAGGAGGCGCAACCCGCTGAAAATCATACTCCTGCTCATCTCCTGCTGTGCACGCTCTATACTATGTGATGGGTGCGCAATGACATAGACTTTTCCCATGCGCTTTAAATCTGGGAAGAACCTCTGCCTTAGTCCCATTGCTACCCAGAGCTCCCCTCACACAAGCATTTCCTGCATGTGACAACGTACCAATGACAAAAGCTCATACAGCAGAACGGAAAACTTAGAACATGAACCAGATTTCATAATCGCTTAGGCTCATAACACCAAGGACGTTTGTGGCTCTCTAAGTGAATATTCACCTGCTAATGCCCATCACAACTCCATACAAAGTCTGACACAGCCAATGGCGGTGCAGAGCTGCCTAATACAACATATCACCAGGTTTCATCAGGCCACTGAAACCGCTACTACTACAGTCAAACAAAATGGCAGAAAAAGTCTGAAGAGAGTCAAAGCGAACCCGCCAAACCACGACTCACCAGTCAAGTCAAAAAATGACAACTCCACAATGGAGATGATTTTAAAGAAATTGGCAGGCGTCATGATCTCACCAAATCCAATGAGGATAACACCGACACAATGCAAAATGAGATATGTGCCATCCGCTCCTACTTCAAACAAATCAACACAAGGATTTCAGAGATCTAAAACAGAATCAACAGTCTAGAAGACTCCGAACCTAAAACACGCAAAAATATCTTGACCCTTAATAGTACAACCCAAACTCTAACCAGAGAACTGGCGGCAAGGGAGGACAGAAACGGAAGGGGAACCTTCGCATTTTCGGCATCCCTGAAGGGGATGAGGAGACAGCTGGCTCTTGCAACCTATTCCTGGAAAAATGGTTCGGACAAAACACTGATATAACATTGGAAAAAGACCTTGAGTTCGAAAGAACGCACCATTTACATACAAGGAAACTCCCCAATCAGACCTATCCACATCCAATTGTATGTAAGCCACTCCGCTACCAACATGTGAAAAAAAGTATTGCATTTATGAGACAACATAACCACATACAATGGAAAGGAAACAAAGTCTTTGTGTCACAGGACTTCTCAAAATCTACGATTGAGACCAGGAAAGGTTTTCTGGCTCTGCGACACAGGCTGAAAGCAATGAACTGTCAATTCTCTTTTGCAGGCCCTGCAAAATACCATGTGACGATACAAGGCTCCACACAGATCTTTAATGACCATCTCACCCTCTCTAAATTCCTGGACGACAAAGAAGATATGACTATGGACACCTCAATGCATAAGGCTGGTTCTTCTAGGAGCAAATATTGACTCTGTGATCGAAACCCCAAATGTACTCCTGTTAGCCGATCGTCTCTCACGTATGTGCCTTATGTACTGTACTACTGAGCGATTTAATGCTAATATCTGCATAACAATTGTATACCATATGAAATTAAGTTGAATACTCTACTAAATATATATATCTACTACCTAAAGGTAAGAGACCATTAATGATTTATGCCACCTTCAGCCTAAATATGGTTGTGAAAAGGTTTAGCTATATATGCTTACCTAATAACAGTAGATACATGTTGACATGTGTCTGGTACCTATCTGTTACTGCTCTTAACACAATATTACCTTCAACTATTGCCTAGCCTATGTCTTAGGCCCCAATGCATTTCATACTATTTTCAGGCAGCACCCATAGACTTTACATAGTCTGCTGTCTACTATATAGTCTACTCTCTTTAATCCTTGTTTGCGGTTGTTTGATAATGGTCTACTCAGGAATCGTCAATCATCTCCGAATCTCAATTGGATGATAGAATGACAATCCTGAAATGTTCAATATATCCAATCGTTCTCTTGTTCCCCATAGAGGTTACCACTACTAAATGAAGATTTAGTCAATCAAAATTCATTTGTTTTTGCTATGCATCAGCAGCTAACCATGTCAGTTTTTTGGTCGAGCCTAGGCAGCGCGCATGCGCTGTCTGCAAGACCTGTTGTAAGCAGTATACAGCATGTAATTTCACCTGTTGCTTACTTACCATTGGATAACTCCTCCGCCCTTCTTCTTTCCTGGCTCCTTATTGGTTGGCACTCCGATAGATCACTTCCGTTTTATTGCAAGGAGCACCGGCCAACTACAGTTTTTTTACGCTGTAAGTGTGTGTTTCGTATAGGGACTACTTCTTTTATTTTGTGATACTGATAATCTATCACCACGGCGCTGCGCACAGCGCCCGGTTTCATGTTTTTTTGTTTCTTTTTTCAATCTCTATTACGCCTCTTCAGGGTCGCCATGCACATAATTTAAATACACACGGGCGCTGTGCTTTATATTTTAGCACGGCGCCCGCTTTCATGATTATTTTTGCATTCCAAATGCTTTTTTCTCTTTGTGTTTGTGCAGCCCACCACGGCACCTACCACGGCGCCCGGTTCATGTTTTAAAACTGTTTTTATTTAATCTCTATGGCGTCACTTCACGGTCGCCATTCACGTAACTTAAACCCAAGGCACCCTGATTGCATTCCAAATGCTTTTTACCCCTTGTGTTCATGCGGCCCACTACAGTGCCTGTTTTCATGTTTTGTATTTTATTGAATCACTATGGCGCCACTTCACAGTCGCCATTTACATAACTTGAACCTGAGGCAGCCGTATACATTTAACAGCCACATTCACTTCAGTGTCCGCAGGAAAGGAAGGGGAAGCTTCCCCAGCTGCTTAGGTAAGCCGCAAAAATAAGCAATGGTTCAAGAAGCCCTGTTTTGCAAAAGTCTGTTAAACTGTATACGTATATTTGTGGACTTTCAGGGATGGAGTGGGGAATCTTAAGAAGAATGCTTGAATCTTCCTGCATCCGCGTTTTTCTTTCTACTCCCCTCTTGCCATCCTGGGCTCTGTCCGTTTGTGCTGCGTGTTTTGTTTCCATCGTTTTCCGGCCCTTCTCGGTTGACGTTCACAGCATGTCCAAAGTGGTTTTGTCTACGTGTGGGGAGCGGTTCGAAGGCTTTTTCGCACACCAATGGGGAGAGTGGTTGGTTTAGTGGTGGGTTAGCTGCCATCCCCAGTTGGCTCTTTCCCCACCTCCCTTCTTCCCGTGACTCTCTCCGCCTCCTGGAAGCGCATCATTTTTCTTGCTTCCTCTCCTGGCAGATCTGTGCTCGCCACCCTCTGTGTGTTATTACCTTTTGCGTGGGCGCTGCTGTTTTCCCATACTCACCTTATTTAAAAGAAAAAGAAAAAACAAAGCCATTTCTAACGTTTCCCCTTTGGAATGTCGGCGATTTCCAAATAATGCACCATCTTCTAGCAGAGTCCCTTTTGCTTACACAGAGCCCTAACTGTTCAGTTTTAGCGCTTCCAGTTCGTGATGTATGTTTTTAAGTAAAGCCTTGCATCCTCCTCGGGTTTCTCCTTCCGGTTTCCCTATGTGGTGTTTTTTTTTATTGTTCCCCCTTTTGTGAATTATTGCAGGCCACGTGCCTTATTTAGGCCTTTCTAACTTTAAGAACTACCAGACTGCATTTTTATTTAAACAGGGCACCAATTGGTTTCTTGAGGATGCAGACTATACATCTGTCCGGGTAAGCCTAGAAAAATCAATCATTAAACAACAAACCTATCAGTACATACCTAACAATGCACAATCCCCACCTTTCCCACTCCAGATACATATTGATAATACCAAGAGAGCCATCATTAGGATGGACTATTTCCTGAAAATAAAAATCCGCAACTCTAGTCTATCATGCATTTGGCTAAATCCCAAAATTAAACTGGATGGACTACCTAATCTATTGGTCAGAAAAAGTAATCAACTTGCTCAAAGATATTTTTGACAATGACCTCCCTCTTCCCTTCTCCACGTTACAATCCCGCTTCAGATTAGATAACCTGGACTTCTATAAATTCTTGAGACTAAGAGTCCAGATATCAAAAAGCCCATCTTTTAAAAATATCCCCTCAATCCCTACTCTCATCAATGACCTGTACAAAGCAGGACATAGCGTATCCAAGGTGTATAAGTTATTCTTACCCAAATATCACCAAACCAAAACTCGCAACGAACATTTGACTGGGACCGCATGCATAGATCCACTTTCTCAAATAAGATATCTCCGATGCTCTCTTAAGCTGAATAAATGATAATTCATTGATGCTACTGGACTCCAAAGAAACTCCATAAACTTAATCTCACACAATACTCCATGTGCTGGAACTGTAATGGGCAAATGGGTGACCCAGCACATATGCTATGCTCTTTGTCTGCCCCATCCTCCTTACTTACTGGGACTCTGTTTTTGCATTCATCAAAAACGTGTTACATATTTCTCCCACACGTGAATTGACTTATATTCTACTGGGCCCATTAGACCCCAAAATAAAAAATGAAGCAGATAGAGACTTACTAGACCTAATGTTAACTCTTGCCTGCAAGCTCATCCTCTCTAATTGGAAGAACTTTGGTATAGTCCAATTTCACATGTGGCGTGAATGGCTCACATTCCTAACGGGTGCAGGCAACGTCTCTTTACAGTGCTCCCCTTGGCACCCATCTTATAGACCAATATGGAACTCACTAAATGTCTCTACAAGCTACTTCAAACCTCCAGATGACTGACCCACTTACCTATCACGCAAGTGCACCCATACTGGGCTCTTACTTACGAACGTCATCAACCAAGTTAACTTAATTTTACCTCCTGATCTGCATCTGATCCTCATGCAACACTGACATCTACTCACTTACCAGTTCTAGTATTGTCTATTTATTTGTCTATTTATTTTGTTCTTTATGTAGATATCATGAAGATGTTTGCCGAAGCGACAACGATGGATTTTATGTAACGTTAGCTCATTCAACCGTTTGCTATAATGTCTGAACATGTTACTCTATGCTTAGTATATATGACATCTGATATATGTACTATTACTATTATAAATGTTATGCACACCCTATACCCACACCCCGCCCCTTGCGCTCTGTACCCACTCTTGTTGTGCCTTCATGACTGGCGTATCTAGAGGTGACATTATAAGCATCAAGCACTATATTTGCCTTTAATTGCTTTTTATAACTGTCCCTCTGTTTGTATTACTTATACAAAGCTCAATACAAAAATTGAAATCAAAGAAAATGCGCTTTTGTGCACATTTTACTCATTTCTTTTAATTATTTACTGAGAATAGAAGACCATCTTTGTGAGTGAGTCTCTGGATTGATCTATTGTGCTTTAACTGGAACCCTGTGAATGATTTTAGGGATGAAGAAGCATTCATCAATGAGTCCAGCTTTCAAGAGAGATGTTTTTTATGAACACCACCCATGTGTAATTTGGCTTGACTTGTGGTTTAGGGGGATTTTTGAGATGGCAGTGGTAAAGGAGGTGATGAGGGGCTCTGACGTCTCAGTTTTAATAGGTTCTTCTACTAAAGCAAGCTCTCTTTCCACACCTGTGTGACACCATGGAATTCTGCTTAAGATCCCTGTGCGGTGACTGTAGCTGCTCACACTCTGTCACTGTGGCCCAAGCTACTAGTATTACACGACAATCCACGTTATCGTAAGATTCTTGCACAGCTCATGTGACCCTGACCTTTTGCATTGGTCCATTGATCCAAATTATTCTTACCGTTAGTTGGACCTGGGCTCCCTCTACTCTGTTCATGTGATATTAGCTCTGTACGCTTTTTGTGTGACCTAGGCATGTCATACTCTGGCCATATTCCCAAGCTCCTTGCCGTGTCATCTTAACCTGGACTACCACACTCTTTCCATGTACCACAAGATACTCCAACGCTATGTGTGACCCAAGCTTCTCACACTTTGTCCGTGTGACCCAAGCTCCTTGCACTGATTGCATTATTCGGGCTTCCTATCCTCTCTTTGTGAGCCAAGCTAGCTCCTTGCGCTGATTGCATGGCTCGGGCTTCCTATCCTCTCTTTGTGAGGCCAACTCCTTGAGCTGATTGTATGGCTCGGGCTTCCTATCCTCTCTTTGTGAGCCAAGCTCCTTGCGCTGATTGTATGGCTCGGGCTTCCTATCCTCTCTTTGTGAGCCAAGCTCCTTGCGCTGATTGCATGGCTCGGGCTTCCTGTCCTCTCTTTGTGAGCCAAGCTCCTTGCGCTGATTGCATGGCTCGGGCTTCCGATCCTCTCTTTGTGTGCCAAGCTAGCTCCTTGCGCTGGTTGCATGGCTCGGGCTTCCGATCCTCTTTTTGTGAGCCAAGCTAGCTCCTTGCGCTGGTTGCATGGCTCAGGCTTCCTATCCTCTCTTTGTGAGCCAAGCTAGCTCCTTGCGCTGATTGCATGGCTCGGGCTTCCGATCCTCTCTTTGTGAGCCAAGCTAGCTCCTTGCGCTGATTGCATGGCTCGGGCTTCCGATCCTTTCTTTGTGAGCCAAGCTAGCTCCTTGCGCTGATTGCATGGCTCTGTCTTCCGATCCTCTCTTTGTGAGCCAAGCTCCTTGCGCTGATTGCATGGCTCGGGCTTCTGATCCTCTCTTTGTGAGCCAAGCTAGCTCCTTGCGCTGATTGCATGGCTCGGGCTTCCTATCCTCTCTTTGTGAGCCAAGCTCCTTGAGCTGATTGTATGGCTCGGGCTTCCTATCCTCTCTTTGTGAGCCAAGCTCCTTGCACTGATTGCATGGTTCGGGCTTCCTATCCTCTCTTTGTGAGCCAAGCTCCTTGCGCTGATTGCATGACTCGGGCTTCCTGTCCTCTCTTTGTGAGCCAAGCTCCTTGCGCTGATTGCATGGCTCGGGCTTCCGATCCTCTTTTTGTGAGCCAAGCTAGCTCCTAGCGCTGGTTGCATGGCTCGGGCTTCCGATCCTCTTTTTGTGAGGCAAGCTAGCTCCTTGCGCTGGTTGCATGGCTCGGGCTTCCGATCCTCTCTTTGTGGGCCAAGCTAGCTCCTTGCGCTGATTGCATGGCTCGGGCTTCCGATCCTCTCTTTGTGAGCCAAGCTAGCTCCTTGCGCTGATTGCATGGCTCGGGCTTCCGATCCTCTCTTTGTGAGCCAAGCTAGCTCCTTGCGCTGATTGCATGGCTCGGGCTTCTGGCTCGGGCTTCCTATCATCTCTTTGTGAGCCAAGCTCCTTGCGCTGATTGCATGGCTCAGGCTTACGATTCTCTCTTTGTGAGCCAAGCTAGCTCCTTGCGCTGATTGCATGGCTCGGGCTTCCGATCCTCTCTTTGTGAGCCAAGCTAGCTCCTTGCACTGATTGCATGGCTCGGGCTTCCGATCCTCTCTTTGTGAGCCAAGCTCCTTGCGCTGATTGCATGGCTCGGGCTTCCTATCATCTCTTTGTGAGCCAAGCTCCTTGCGCTGATTGCATGGCTCGGGCTTCCGATCCTCTCTTTGTGACCCAAGCTAGCTCCTTGCGCTGATTGCATGGCTCGGGCTTCTGATCCTCTCTTTGTGAGCCAAGCTCCTTGCGCTGATTGCATGGCTCAGGCTTCCGGTCCTCTCTTTGTGAGCCAAGCTAGCTCCTTGCGCTGATTGCATGGCTCGGGCTTCCGATCCTCTCTTTGTGAGCCAAGCTAGCTCCTTGCGCTGATTGCATGGCTCGGGCCTCCAATCCTCTCTTTGTGAGCCAAGCTCCTTGCGCTGATTGCATGGCTCGGGCTTCCTATCATCTCTTTGTGAGCCAAGCTCCTTGCGCTGATTGCATGGCTCGGGCTTCCGATTCTCTCTTTGTGAGCCAAGCTAGCTCCTTGCGCTGATTGCATGGCTCGGGCTTCCGATTCTCTCTTTGTGAGCCAAGCTCCTTGCGCTGATTGCATGGCTCGGGCTTCCAATCCTCTTTGTGAGCCAAGCTAGCTCCTTGCGCTGATTGCATGGCTCGGGCTTCTGATTCTCTCTTTGTGAGCCAAGCTAGCTCCTTGCGCTGATTGCATGGCTCGGGCTTCCGATCCTCTCTTTGTGAGCCAAGCTAGCTCCTTGCACTGATTGTATGGCTCGGGCTTCCGATCCTCTCTTTGTGAGCCAAGCTCCTTGCACTGATTGCATGGCCCGGGCTTCCTGTCCTCTCTTTGTGAGCCAAGCTCGCTCCTTGCGCTGGTTGCATGGCTCGGGCTTCCGATCCTCTCTTTGTGAGCCAAGCTAGCTCCTTGCGCTGATTGCATGACTCGGGCTTCCGATCCTCTCTTTGTGAGCCAAGCTAGCTCCTTGTGCTGATTGCATGGCTCGGGCTTCCGATCCTCTCTTTGTGAGCCAAGCTCCTTGCGCTGATTGCATGGCTCGGGCTTCCTATCATCTCTTTGTGAGCCAAGCTCCTTGCGCTGATTGCATGGCTCGGGCGTCCGATTCTCTCTTAGTGAGCCAAGCTAGCTCCTTGCGCTGATTGCATGGCTCGGGCTTCCGATCCTCTCTTTGTGACCCAAGCTCCTTGCGCTGATTGCATGGCCCGTGCTTCCTATCCTCTCTTTGTGAGCCACGCTCCTTGCACTGTTTTTATGACGGAGACATCTCTTTCTCTGTCCATATAACCGAAGCACCTTGCACTGTCTTAGGGAAGTAGGCTTCTCGCACTCTGTCCTTGTGACCTCCTGACTTTGCACTTTCCATTTGATCTGCGTTTCTTCTACTCTTTGCATGTACCCAATTATCCCCCAGCTGTCTGTGTGACATATGTTCTATACTCTGTCCATTTGACCATATAACAGTGTAATATTTGTGAGATCTGAGGTTCACAAACTGTCCATGTGACCCCAGCTCTTCACACTATATGTCTTACCTTGGCTTCTTAGACTCTGTCCATATGCTCCACTATCCTCTGGCTGTGTGGGTGAATTAGGCTTCTCATATTCTGTCCATATGTCCCAAGCCCCCCTGACTGCTTGTGTCACATAAACTTCTCACACTGTTCAAGTGGCACAGACTCCTCGCACCATATGTGTGACCTAAACATCTCGCAATTTGTCCATTGAACTGAAGCTCCTCACACCAATTGTCTTACCTAGACTTCTACCACTCTGTCCATATGTCCCAAGCTCCTCCGACTGCATGTGTGATATAAACTTCTCACACTCTGTTCCTGTATCACAAGCTCCTTTCCCTCTGTGATCCAAACGTTTCACACTGCTCATGTGACCTAAGAGCCTCACAATTTATGTGTGAGCTAGGGTTTGCATAATGTGTCCGTAAGTCCCAAGCACCTCGACTGTATGTGCGAAGTAAACGTCTCTTACTTTGTTCACCTGACAGAGGCGCTTGCACTCTGTGTGTGACCTAAGCTTCTCGCACTCTGTGCAAGTGACCCACGTTCCTCATACTGTATGTGTGACCTAGTCTCCTCGAACTCTGCCCATTCGTTCAAACTTCCTCACAAGGTATGTATGAACTAAACTTCTTACACTGGGTCCATACGTCCCAAGCTCCTCGCACTGTGTGTTCGACCTGTGGTTTTCATACTCCCTCCATTTGTCCCAAGGTCTTCTTTTTTTGTGTGTGGGCTAAACCTCTTACACTTAAATTCAAAACTCTTACGATCAAATGGCTTGCATCAAAAAATTGTACATGATTCAGCCTTATGCTGCAGCTCGTAAACTGCGTTTCTTGTCTACTTGCCTACTAATAATTCCATCCATCAAGAGAGTGAGACTGGGTGGTGGTTCCTTCTCATATGCAGCATCACAGATGGGGAAATCCTTGCCAATGCAATTACCAGTGGTGGCTGGTGACATTTGAAAGTGGCGGGGCGTAAACTTTCTGTCGGACCGTGGCGAGCGAGCGCAGCAAACGAGCCCGAACATCTTAAGGGGGGTTCGGGGGGCGTTCTCCCCCGAAGAACATTTTGAAAAAAGAGTGGGTAAATGGTGCATTTTCAAGCAAATTTGAGAAGCAAGAAGGTTAATAAAGCAATTGTGAAAGTGCAGTTATTACATTAATAAAGGGATGTCATATAACAACATGTAGATAGAAATGTTTCTGAAGCTAGGCCCTGCCAGTGCCACGCACCTCTGAGCAATATACACGCTGTGTGCCAGCAGGGCTTAGCGTCAGAAACATTTCTATCGTTATGTTTTTGAAGCTAGGCCCAGTGCTGGCGCTCAGTGTGTATGCTTCTCAAAGGTGCATCACGCGTGGCAGCCTAGCCTGCCGCCAGTGGTAATTTGTAGGCAGCTTGCACCAGCCAATTTCTCCTGTTAGCGCCACCTTACACAGAACCAACTACTTTCAGTCAAATACATTATTCTTGTGTTCAATGTTCCTACCAGACTGGCACGTGTTCCTAATTGAACGTGTGTCTTTACAAAAATTGTGAACTGGAAGCATTCTGCAAATAATGCTGCCAAGTCAACACTTGTGACCATAAAAGCCAGGCCCAGCAGCAGGTGTCAGACATGACATGGGAACTCCTGCCAGCTATGTCGATGCTGATAGGGCGCCAATATTTCAATACATGGGTATGATTTTAATAATATTATCAGATGTATTATTAAAGTATGTAAACAGAAGCAAATCTACTGCGCCCACATTACACTGATGTGTTAAATGACACCAAAGGACTGGAAACAAGATGTTGTGGAACGTAAAACAACCTGCTACCCCAGCCCTGACAAGCTTTTCAGATCCATGGGGGGAGGGGGTGCTGCTCCAGCTCAGGGTTGTTTTTATTTTTAATTTTGGGTCTTGCAGTCTTGTTTATTACATTAGAAACAAGCATTGGCATAGCCAATAGGTCTCGCCTTTGGGACCTTATAAGTATTTAGGTATGCAGCACAATTGCATGGCTAAACACTTATAAGGTCCGAAAGGCGAGACCTATTGGCTATGCCAATGCTTGTTCTGTCTTGCAGTAGAACCAGTGACCCCCTTTCTACGCCACTGGCTCCGACAAGCCTTGTACTTGCCTTTTAACTGACACGGAATAACTTAGAGAAAATAACTTTGCCTCGTGTAACAGGTCACACGGCTCTCAGAAATGCCTGAAGACAGCAGTGTTTTCTCTCACGATACACAGCTCTGAATAATGAAAAAGACATCTGAGCTATTACTCAGGGTATACATGCAGAATCCCCTTCAGTCACCAAGTAAACAAGACCAAGAAACGCGCTCTCTGTTGAGGGAGGGGGAGGAGTGGTGAGGGAGGGGGAGGAGGGGGAGGAAAGGCAGATGGCGCCTCGCCAGCGATGCGAGGAATCAGCCGGAAACTCCGGAGTCAGCCGCCCTGGCCGCTGCGCCACACCTCTCCCCTAAAGAGCACTAGTTGTCTCAAAAAGGATCTCATCCAATAACAACCCTTATATCTGGGCTAGAGAAAACGTACCTCAGTATACCCAAATTATATCCTAGCCTTATGGAAAGGAATGTCATTACAGTACTAAATCAAATGCGCTCCATTTTCTCCTTCAGGCATCTGAGTACAAAATCTGCCGATAGGTAAGGCTAGGTAAGGCTCACCATTGCCAACTAGTATGTACGACCTACAGGAATGTTGGATGCTCTACAAGACACTCAAAAGCACCATCACTGACACTAATAAAATGTGCATATGTGAAAAAATATAATTTGAAAAATATATATTTTAAACAACCCCAAATACATTTGCTCACGCAAACTACAATGCACCCCAGATAACACAGACATAATAAACACTACAGCTAAAAACAATTTGCTAATTGTGCCCATATATAAATGCAGACCACCCCTTCTCTCTCTTACTTTGCCACACAGCACCATGACTAAAGCACTGGCCCTGCGTCACTTTCACAATATAAGCAAAACAAAGGTTCTGTCAGATAAAACTTTTTGAAGTTACTTTTTTTAGTTCGTGTACAAGGATCAACGCATCCACCTATTCAGGTTTATGAAATGAAGACCCCGAACCAGCTTCTGAATTAATAAAAATAAATATTGGGTTTCACCAGAGTTTTTTTTCTTCCAATCAAGAAACCGCGTAAGTCGAAAAGGAGTCCAATGGGCAGTGCTTAGGACTACCAAAACAGAACCGCTGTTTTGCTTCTAAAGTAACTAAACCAGGTTCTGAGAACACAGGGTAATCCCTTACTGCGTCACTTTCGACTCAAGGAGTTAAATGTACTGGTTATGCAGCTACAGGTACAGATATAATTGCAGGACTAGGTAAAACAACAACTGCCCCAGGCACCCAATATGCTTAGACGAAGGCCCAAACAGCCTACTAGATGCAACAGGCAATGCATACTAAGAGGCCAGCATGAGAATACAGACTGCCATTCCTCCCTTCATAAAACTGTCGGCAGTGCTACTTGTTTTAGCTACAGGGGGATTTCAGGGCCAGGTGGGAAGCCTACTTTTTCAAAGGTGTTAAAGCAGGTAATAGGTTCCCTACTACACTAGCACAACAATGCATCATATCTCCAACAGACCCACAAATATTGAATGCTGTAAAGGCTACATTTTCTGCTGTTGGTGCATTTCCCAATGTAATAGGTGGCGAGGACAGTACACACCCGAAACTTGTAATAACAAGAGTAACTGAACATAATAGGGGTATGCAGCATACCATAAATCTACAAATGGTGTGCAATGTATACCTAGTACTAACTCATTACTGCGCCTCATTCCCTGGATCGACACATAACTCAATGATCCTCCGAAACACAATATGTCAGACTACCATTCACATGGGACTTGGCTGCTAGGCGACTTCAACCCCTTCTCCCAATTAATTAGTATTTGCCTACAGTCATTTTGCACTTGCAGAATCCATGTATCTATGCTGAACATTTGATCCTTCTATGTATAAGGGTGTGTGTCAAATAATATAATCATATTTGTACACAGACACATGACTGCTTGATAATTAAAATGTTAAACTCACATGCTATTAACGCAATACGAATCCCAAGTGAAGACTATAACAGATGCCCCGGAACCTGTATTGTGACCATGATGAAACTCAAAAAATCCTTACCTTTTTTCCGTTGCAGGTGATTCGACATATCCATTCTGTATGCGACTGATGCCACCTGTCCATGAGCCTACAACTCCTTCACAATGGGCATGCCATGAGACACATTCCAGAACAAAACAAGCCTTTGCAATGCAATAGGTCTTGCATTTGGGAAAGTTAGAGCTCTTGCCATTGAAAATGACAAGGTTTTTTACTTTTGTCTTTTTATTTGCAGTGGTGTGATTATATTTGCATAGAGCTATTGCATTTGTATGACTTTGTGAAGCTGGAGAACCTGGAAATAGTTTATGATGAGGGGAGACTAGAGTGATGTGCTGCTTGAAAAAAGAAAATAACAAAAATCTTTGAAAAAGCAAACACTTATAGGTAATGCAAGATTAAGAAAAGCATGTGAAATGTAAGGAGAAACAACAAGCTCTTCACAAGGAACCAATTTATTTCCTTAGATAGTTTCAGAGACAAAAAAATCACGAGTTAAGCGGCCAGGCCACCTTGTGTTCACGGCTGACATGCTGGTTGCAGAAGTGGACTAGATTTAAGGGTAATAAAAACATTTCCATACAGTCCAGTCACTCTGAAAGGCTAAAACAGCTAAAGAACAGTCAGTGAAAAGTGGATTTGCGCCCTCAAAGTAGCAGGGCGGTGGAATGAAGGTGGCTCGTTTGTGCTCACTCGCAACGGCATGGTGATGGCCATGGGGAGACGTGAGGGAGGAGGTCGGGCAGAGCAGCAAATGCTGCGGGAGGAGGGATGAGGAAGCATTGCCACTTGATTAAGGGAAAGGCTGCCTTTGTGCTCAGAGGGTGTGGGGAGGGCTCATAATGTGAAGCGGAGGGGGAAGCAAAAACAGCTTCAAGGAACATGCAAAACAAAAGAAAGTTTGTGCCGGCTTCCAGAAAGTTTGTTTACACACGCTACAGTTGAAAAATGCCTACACACATTAATGTTTTTAAAATAGAAATGCCATTAGAAACATGAAGTGGGGCGTCCCTGAAGAGACCCCGGGAGTGGGAGAGGAAGGAGGTCAGGCAGAGCAGCAAATGGCTACGGGAGGAGGCATGAGGAAGCATTGCCGTCTGTTTAAGGGAAAGGCTGCGTTTGTGTGCTCATAATGCGAAGCCGGCGAGGGGAAGCAAAAACAGCTTCATGGAACACGCAGTGCAGTGCAAAACAAAAGAAAGGTGGCGCCACTTCAAAAAAGTTTGTTTACACAGGCTACTGTTGAAAAATGGAAATGCCTACACACACTACTGTTTATAAAATACAAATGCCGTTGGAAACATGAAAAGCGGCAATGCCATGTGTGGCAATGCAGGAGGGGGAAGTGCACGGACAGGGTCCCTCGTAAGCATCTGATGAGTCAGGGTTGGGGGAAATGACTGAGCAGCTGCGCCAGCTACCACAAACAAGCATTGGCCGTGCGGCCGTGAAACTGACACGGCCGCGCGGCCGTGAAAGTAATCGTGAGGAAGCGGGTTTTCGAAGTGCAAACAGTGGCTTTTGCTGGCGACCAGCTTGCGTTCACGCGAGTGTCCAGATGGCGAGGGAAGCCATATGGCGCCTGATCGCGCGTGCACGCTCGCGTGAACGCAGGCTAGTCGCCAGCAAAAGCCACTGTTTGCACTTCCAAAACCCGCTTACTAAAACTCTCGCCAGAGCAGCGCATGCGCTGGCTCAGGCGAGACCTAAAAACGACTACAAATCCCAGAATTCCAAGGAAAAAACCTGGACTAGAGCAGTACATCCATCAGCCATGGGCCTGGGAAATGTGGTAGCTATGTTACCATCATCTATAAAAGTTCTTTGTGCAGCACAAGTAACCTCCAAAGAGACATCATCTTATATACGAGAGTAACCAAACACCAAAACAATTAACATACATATTGTTAATCGCATTGCTCTACGTGAAACGATGAAACGGGTACAACATGCAATAGTTGGACAATGGATGTCAACACTTCAGCGCTCCCCCTCACTTTCAGATATTATAAATGTACAGTCGTATTTGTGTAGAGAAATCCTATCTGTGTCGCAACGGACAGCTGAAACAAGCCACTACATTGTTCAAGTGACGTCGCCACCCATGGCATTTTATCGACTTCAACCACTGTTTCCAGCGCGATGCATGACTAAAAGATTATGTCCTAGCCAGGGCTGATTATTTAAAATAAACCTCCCTGAATCCTCGGTGCATTGTGGTGACAAAAATAACAATGATTAAAAATCCACATATATTTCCGAACAAGTAGTCTGCAGGCTGGCACGCGTATCGCATTAAAGGCACCTGCAGGGCAGATATTCTGAGGAGCCGTTGCTGTGTTATGATTGCAGAGAACAGGGCGCTTGCTTGTTGTCTGCTTGCATCTTATCTGGCCATCTCACCAAATAACAGCAGCCCGTGCAGGTCTGTTCACCTTTCACTCTCACTCCAGCTGCCCCGTTCTTCCTTTGGCTTCAGCAGCACCTGTGCGCGCGCTCCCTCTCCCCACCTGCTCCTCGCAGACCAGGTGGGCAGAACCCAGTTATTCCTTCCATATGAACAAAAGGCCGTGAAAACGCCCTGGCACAGGATGGTCAAACTTCGCGATTTTGCACCTTTCATTTTATACAGTGTTTCGGGCGCTTTGGCAAATGAATTCTACTTGCCAATGAAATAGTTAAGCTGCTCAACACAGAGGCGAGCCCAGATGCTTGTTAACTTAATGAGGAACTCGGAGCAGGGAGTGGGGGTTGTTAGGCTGTTTAAAACTGCGACCCCCTTTGCGCGATAAATAACTAGTACCTTTCCGTGCAGACTTGTTGTGCGAATTCGCACGGCTGCTTCATCTTGAATAATTTCCTAGTGCAATAAATAAATAAATAATCCTGCTTCTTTGTTGGGGGATGGGTGTTCTGCCTGGGACAGCTTATTAGCAAAATAGCCCGGCGAGCTCTCAAAGGCTACTGTGCATATTCCCAGTGGGTAAATGGAACTATCTGAAGCGTGTTTTGTCATTTAAAGGTGTAATTCCTGTGGAAGTGCACGGCCTGCCTCAGATTGATGTAAACAGACCGGAGCCCTTTATTTGCACTAATAGTGAAATGGCCTTATGTTGGGCACAGCTGACATACAAACTGTGTTCGCGTACATTAGCTCATTAAAGCCAAAATGTGTGTTATGAAATGTTGTTATATTTACATAAACTACTCGCGCGGCTGTGATTGTATTTTCCCACAAGAAAGTAGTATTTTAGCTCCCATGTACTGTGACACGCATCACAAAGCACAATTGCAGATTGCTCCCATACTAATCTTTCCCGCTTGCAGTATTTGTAAATGATGTGTTGTGTGGCTCTACATTTATACACACCTTATGTTCGGGGTCTCTGCACAGCACAACTGCTTGTTTTTACTCGCTACCTACAATGTCACTCGAGTCAAAGGCAAAGAAATGTAAGACACGAGCACACCGAAAACACAGAAATGTCATACATAAGTAATCTGAAACCTTGGCGGCTATGGGAATGTGTTGTTTTCTGGACTTGCTCAATCATACGGCCTAATACAGATACTGGCCAAACAGAACACCA